>CM050173.1:48795771-49395771 GCA_027410445.1 Discoglossus pictus | reverse complement strand
CTCGCACTAAAAATAATAACCCCAGGCAACTATAATTACCCCATTAACTCATGATGGTCAATCCAGACCACCATAAGGCCTAAATTAACCCATTAACTCATGGTGGTCAATCCAGACCAGCATAAGGCCTAAATTAACCCATTAACTCATGGTGGTCAATCCAGACCACCATAAGACCTAAATTAACCCATTCACTCATGATGGTCAATCCAGACCACCATAAGGCCTAAATTAACCCATTAACTCATGGTGGTCAATCCAGACCAGCATAAGGCCTAAATTAACCCATTAACTCATGGTGGTCAATCCAGACCACCATAAGACCTAAATTAACCCATTCACTCATGATGGTCAATCCAGACCACCATAAGGCCTAAATTAACCCATTAACTCATGGTGGTCAATCCAGACCAGCATAAGGCCTAAATTAACCCATTAACTCATGGTGGTCAATCCAGACCACCATAAGACCTAAATTAACCCATTCACTCATGATGGTCAATCCAGACCACCATAAGGCCTAAATTAACCCATTAACTCATGGTGGTCAATCCAGACCAGCATAAGGCCTAAATTAACCCATTAACTCATGGTGGTCAATCCAGACCACCATAAGGCCTAAATTAACCCATTAACTCATGGTGGTCAATCCAGACCACCATAAGACCTAAATTAACCCATTAACTCATGGTGGTCAATCCAGACCACCATAAGACCTAAATTAACCCATTCACTCATGATGGTCAATCCAGACCACCATAAGGCCTAAATTAACCCATTAACTCATGGTGGTCAATCCAGACCAGCATAAGGCCTAAATTAACCCATTAACTCATGGTGGTCAATCCAGACCACCATAAGACCTAAATTAACCCATTCACTCATGATGGTCAATCCAGACCACCATAAGGCCTAAATTAACCCATTAACTCATGGTGGTCAATCCAGACCAGCATAAGGCCTAAATTAACCCATTAACTCATGGTGGTCAATCCAGACCACCATAAGACCTAAATTAACCCATTCACTCATGATGGTCAATCCAGACCAGCATAAGGCCTAAATTAACCCATTAACTCATGATGGTCAATACAGACCAGCATAAGGCTCTATTTAACCCCATCAGTCCCATAAGGGTATATTATTACCATTATGGGCCTGTTACAACCCAACATTAACCACATAAGTGCCATGATGGTCCTCAAGGACCATCATGACACTAACTACAAACACTACACTATAACCCCCAATAAACCATTTAATCTAAACTAACCCCCCTCTACACTAATCTATTAACACTTACACTACCTACCTACACTACCTACCCCCTAATAAACCTCCCCAACACTCTAATTACAAAAAACAAAAAACCTACAGTACAAAAAACAAAAAAACCTACAGTACAGAAAACAAAAAAAAATTACAACCCCACCCCCCACTACAGAAAACAAAAAAATACATTACAACCCCACCCACCACTACAGAAAATAAAAAAATTACACACCTGAAAAGGAAAGACAGATAAACACAATACAATACATACATATAATACATTAAATACATTACATACAATACATGACATTACATATAATATATTAAATATAATATATTACATATAATATATTACATATAATACATTACATACATTACATACAATACATGACATTACATATAATATATTAAATATAATATATTAAATATAATATATTACATATAATACATTACATACATTACATACAATACATGACATTACATATAATATATTAAATATAATATATTAAATATAATATATTACATATAATACATTACATACATTACATACAATACATGACATTACATATAATATATTAAATATAATATATTAAATATAATATATTACATATAATACATTACATACATTACATACAATACATGACATTACATATAATATATTAAATATAATATATTAAATATAATATATTACATATAATACATTACATACATTACATACAATACATGACATTACATATAATATATTAAATATAATATATTAAATATAATATATTACATATAATATATTACATATAGTCCTAATCAAATACCCCCTATCTATCTAACATACAATCTATTTAATTTAAAATAAATCCTAACTATATCAAATACATCCCCCTATCTATCTAATATACAAAAAATCCTAACTACATACACAGACCCTTATTCTAAAATAAAATAAAATAATTACAGTCCTAACTACATACACAGACCCTAATTCTAAGCTAAAATCAATAAATTAAGACCACTTACCTTTAAGATGTTGCTTCAGATCACTAACCTATGGGTAAAACAAAAAAAAAAATTAGTACAAAACATTAACATCAAATAAATAAACATTATATACATTCTACATATTCAACTCACCTTTACAGCATGTCCAGTCACTGTTAAGCTCTTCCGGCGCGGCCCTGTTAAAAAAAAAAAACACAATACATGAATACATGAATACAATATATAAACAATAAATAAAATACACAAATAAACATCTAAATATACATTTAACTTACCTCCCCGCGATGTCCCCGGCCTTCTCTCCTTCAGCCCCGGCTGGGCCGCGGAACCATCCGCGCTCTAAAAAAAAAAAAGAAAAAAAACTAACGGAGGTCTGCACTGGCAGACCTCCCCGACGCTACTGAACCTCCCGGAGTCGTTTCCGGGAGGAAATTGGCATTGGCGGCTTGTGATTGGCTGAAAAAGCTGTCTATCAATTTCAGCCAATCAAAAGTCGTCAATGTGTGAGCCAATCAGGATGGGATACACCCCAATATCCCACCCTGATTGGCTAAAACACTTGTCTATCTTTATGGGAACCAATCACAACGCTCAGATGCCTTCAGCCAATCACTATGGGATACACCCCCACGGAGTGATTGGTAGAAGACATCTGCGCATCCTGATTGGCTCCTACATTGACGACTTTTGATTGGCTGACAGCTTTTTCAGCCAATCACAAGCCGCCAATGCCAATTTCCTCCCGGAAACGACTCCGGGAGGTTCAGTAGCGTCGGGGAGGTCTGCCAGTGCAGACCTCCGTTAGTTTTTTTTTTATTTTTTTTTAGAGCGCGGATGGTTCCGCGGCCCAGCCGGGGCTGAAGGAGAGAAGGCCGGGGACATCGCGGGGAGGTAAGTTAAATGTATATTTAGATGTTTATTTGTGTATTTTATTTATTGTTTATATATTGTATTCATGTATTCATGTATTGTGTTTTTTTTTTTTAACAGGGCCGCGCCGGAAGAGCTTAACAGTGACTGGACATGCTGTAAAGGTGAGTTGAATATGTAGAATGTATAGAATGTTTATTTATTTGATGTTAATGTTTTGTACTAATTTTTTTTTTTGTTTGACCCATAGGTTAGTGATCTGAAGCAACATCTTAAAGGTAAGTGGTCTTAATTTATTGATTTTAGCTTAGAATTAGGGTCTGTGTATGTAGTTAGGACTGTAATTATTTTATTTTATTTTAGAATAAGGGTCTGTGTATGTAGTTAGGATTTTTTGTATATTAGATAGATAGGGGGATGTATTTGATATAGTTAGGATTTATTTTAAATTAAATAGATTGTATGTTAGATAGATAGGGGGTATTTGATTAGGACTATATGTAATATATTATATGTAATATATTATATTTAATATATTATATTTAATATATTATATTTAATATATTATATGTAATGTCATGTATTGTATGTAATGTATGTAATGTATTATATGTAATATATTATATTTAATATATTATATTTAATATATTATATGTAATGTCATGTATTGTATGTAATGTATGTAATGTATTATATGTAATATATTATATTTAATATATTATATTTAATATATTATATGTAATGTCATGTATTGTATGTAATGTATGTAATGTATTATATGTATTATTGTATTGTGTTTATCTGTCTTTCCTTTTCAGGTGTGTAATTTTTTTTTATTTTCTGTAGTGGGGGGTGGGGTTGTAATGTATTTTTTTGTTTTCTGTAGTGGGGGGTGGGGTTGTAATTTTTATTTTTTCTGTACTGTAGGTTTTTTTGTTTTTTGTACTGTAGGTTTTTTGTTTTCTGTGCTGTAGGTTTATTGTTTTTTGTAATTAGAGTGTTGGGGAGGTTTATTAGGGGGTAGGTAGTGTAGGTAGGTAGTGTAAGTGTTAAAAGATTAGTGTAGAGGGGGGTTAGTTTAGATTAAATGGTTTATTGGGGGTTATAGTGTAGTGTTTGTAGTTAGTGTCATGATGGTCCTTGAGGACCATCATGGCACTTATGTGGTTAATGTTGGGTTGTAACAGGCCCATAATGGTAATAATATACCCTTATGGGACTGATGGGGTTAAATAGAGCCTTATGGTGGTCTGTATTGACCACCATGAGTTAATGGGTTAATTTAGGCCTTATGGTGGTCTGGATTGACCATCATTACTTAATGGGTTAATTTAGGCCTTATGGTGGTCTGGATTGACCACCATGAGTTAATGGGTTAATTTAGGCCTTATGGTGGTCTGGATTGACCATCATTACTTAATGGGTTAATTTAGGCCTTATGGTGGTCTGGATTGACCACCATGAGTTAATGGGGTAATTTAGGCCTTATGGTGGTCTGGATTGACCATCATTACTTAATGGGTTAATTTAGGCCTTATGGTGGTCTGGATTGACCACCATGAGTTAATGGGTTAATTTAGGCCTTATGGTGGTCTGGATTGACCATCATTACTTAATGGGTTAATTTAGGCCTTATGGTGGTCTGGATTGACCACCATGAGTTAATGGGTTAATTTAGGCCTTATGGTGGTCTGGATTGACCACCATGAGTTAATGGGTTAATTTAGGCCTTATGGTGGTCTGGATTGACCATCATTACTTAATGGGTTAATTTAGGCCTTATGGTGGTCTGGATTGACCACCATGAGTTAATGGGTTAATTTAGGCCTTATGGTGGTCTGGATTGACCATCATTACTTAATGGGTTAATTTAGGCCTTATGGTGGTCTGGATTGACCACCATGAGTTAATGGGTTAATTTAGGCCTTATGGTGGTCTGGATTGACCATCATTACTTAATGGGTTAATTTAGGCCTTATGGTGGTCTGGATTGACCACCATGAGTTAATGGGTTAATTTAGGCCTTATGGTGGTCTGGATTGACCATCATTACTTAATGGGTTAATTTAGGCCTTATGGTGGTCTGGATTGACCACCATGAGTTAATGGGTTAATTTAGGCCTTATGGTGGTCTGGATTGACCACCATGAGTTAATGGGTTAATTTAGGCCTTATGGTGGTCTGGATTGACCATCATTACTTAATGGGTTAATTTAGGCCTTATGGTGGTCTGGATTGACCACCATGAGTTAATGGGTTAATTTAGGCCTTATGGTGGTCTGTATTGACCACCATGAGTTAATGGGTTAATTTAGGCCTTATGGTGGTCTGGATTGACCATCATGAGTTAATGGGGTAATTATAGTTGCCTGGGGTTAATATTTTTAGTGCGAGTCCTTTCAGGACCTTTACGGTCCTTTGAGGACCCGCGAGGCGGGAAATTTAAAATTGAATTGCAGCAGGGTCACGATCGGTGCCGATCGGGGCCCCCCGCTGCAGGGGGTTTATATGGGGACACTTCGGGGGTCCCGATGGGGACCCCCAGCATAGAGGGGGGTTAATTTTAAGTGCCGCGGCCGGGATTGGGTAATAGTGTGCCGCGGCCCCTTTAAGGAGCCGCGGCGGGGAATTTAAAAGTTTTAAATGCTGCGGGGGGCCTGATCTATGCAGATCGGGGACCCCCCCCTGCAATGGGTTTATGTGGGGACACTTCGGGGGTCCCGATGGGGACCCCCAGCATAGAGGGGGGTTAATTTTAAGTGCCGCGGCCGGGATTGGGTAATAGTGTGCCGCGGCCCCTTTAAGGAGCCGCGGCGGGGAATTTAAAAGTTTTAAATGCAGCGGGGGCCTGATCAGTGCCGATCGGGGACCCCCGCTGCAAGGGGTTAATGTGTGGGGGCTGCGGGGGTTCCTATGGACCCCTGCAGCAAGGTGTTCATGTGAGGACACTTCGGGGGTCCCGACAGGGACCCCCGCATTGAGGGGGGGTTCATTTTAGGTGCCTGGGGGGGGTTTGGAGTACCCCCCACGGCAATGCTTATGTGGGGGACTGCCGCGGAGGTCCCTTTTAGGACCCCCGCAGCACTTGATGAGGAGTGGGAGCCTGCGATATCATCTCGCAGGCTGTCACTCCTCATGTACATTTACGCAGTGTAGATACGTACGGGCCTGCTGCGTAGCTCACACGTTGCTCGCAGCAGGGCTAATTTAATAGCATTGTAAGTTAGAGAAACTTTGCAGTACGTAGGGCTTAAGTAGAAGCCTCTTATTTACGAGGCTGGAATTTAATAGGGCCCTAAGGTTGTTTGTCTGCCTCTGTGGCCAAACCAATGCAAGCCAATGTTATTGTGCAATTAGATTTCCTCATCAATCCTTATCAAGCCATCTGAGCTGCAAATTAGCAGATTTATCATATTAGCATGCATAAACAAAACTGAATCTCTCTGGAATTATTTACTGTAGAGGAAAACTACTACTAAGATTTAACTGCACTAACATGCAGAAAAATATTAGCGCCCTGCATCTTCAAATACAGAATTTTTAGGTGGAATTTCCTCTTTAATAATTAATAGGTTTTATTGTAACAGCCTTTCACTTTTTTGAAGCCATTTACAAGTCATTATAAGAAAAACTCTCAAGAAAACCCCTAATAAGGTTTGAATTATCCCATTATACTAGTTTTGTTGTTTATATTGACCCAAATATCTTCCTGTATATAATCCTTTCTAATAATATAATCACTGCTTACAAGTAGTTATATTTGCATTTTTGTCCTGTTAAGTTTTATTGATTTCTTCTTTTAATCTGGAGAATTTTTGCATTGTTTAAAGGACATTATAATGATAAAAGAACTAATGGTCCTTAAAAAGTTTAAGTTGCATCTAACACAATGAAAGCCCTATTTGCTCAGTTATATACATTTATGAATTATTACCATATTTTAATTTCCATCTGATTGCCTCAAAGGAGCAACCATGTTAGCCTCTTCACATTCCCCATCAGTCTGAGCATGTCTCTGCATATACAGAGAAAGGAAGCTTTGCATGTCTTGTGAATCTCCATATTTCATCTTCAAATGCATACTGTACTGGCAGTGGCTTCCTATTGGTCCAGAAATTGTACAGTTTGGTGGCTCAGGTATAAAGTTCAAGACTCAAATGCAAATGTATAGATTAGGGTGCACCTTAGGATAAATTTGATAAAGCCAAGTAGAGAGAAAAGATCCTATTTGAGGGCACACCTAATAATCCTTGTCTTAGATCGAAGAGAATAAACTGTACAGTAAAACTTAACTTTTATTATAAATAGTTAAAATCCATATTAAAATATATACACATAGGTGGCTGAGAGATGGCGGAGCTATGAAATTGGTGGAAATAATATATCTAAATAGAGAAACCTGCCTAAGGTGTACTGGCCATATACAAAAAAGAAAGGGCTGGTGTCGTCACAAAAAAGGTGACTATTGTGCAAATAAAGTGCTAAATATATAAAGTGCAAAGTGCTCTAGTAGGTATAATATACAATTGTATGTTATACACAGATAATGAGTGCTAGGAAAGTATGATATGTTATACACAGATATACACAGATAATGAGTGCTAGGAAAGTATGTTGCATATGGCAAGTAAGGTAATATAGATATAAGGATTCAATTATCCTGTATGGTAGATTCCTCAAGGAACACAGTGACAAGTTTGGGTGCTAAAATATTGCTGTGACTTTGGGTGGCACCCCACTGTATTGTGTAAAAAATACACTGTACTTAAGGGACTGCAGTGCACATTAATAAAATGATGCCAAAATAGTTCTCAATATTTGCTGCATAAGTCACCTATACCCATCTGTAAATGTCTGAAACTTCCTCAAAGTTAGAGTGTGCTAAATAGCATAACTCTTAAAATCAATGGAGGGACTTTAGTCTATGGGCCTGATATGAGAACCGTATCATTCCACCATTAATAGCCTCAATATTATCCCAGTGATATCGGGTGAATCTTGTCAGGATCCTATTATAAAAAGCTGTGCCTTCCTAAAATGTGGCTAAGTATTGGCTAAATAGCTTCTATCTGAAGCACAAGGAAGGGGCTTTACTCTATGGGTCTGAAAAGAAAAAACGCCTGCTCTCTGCCTAACACGCCGCGGTCTAGACGCTTCTAAGTGACGTCATAGACCCGCGACTACGTTCCTACGTGAACCCGACGTACGTTTCTTGAATTTTGTCAAGGTTTCTCTATTTAGATATATTATTTCCACCAATTTCATAGCTCCGCCATCTCTCAGCCACCTATGTGTATATATTTTAATATGGATTTTAACTATTTATAATAAAAGTTAAGTTTTACTGTACAGTTTATTCTCTTCGATCTAAGACAAGGATTATTAGGTGTGCCCTCAAATAGGATCTTTTCTCTCTACTTGGCTTTTCCTATTGGTCCAGACAGTCATGAGGCACTTGCTTCTGTAGAAGCTATGCATTATCACTTGGGGCATCACGTGCAGTGCAGAACTGCACAATACAAGAGCATTATAGCTTGTGGCTAGTTGCCTAACCAATCTTCACTATAGCCACTATGATTGCTCTAATATACTGAGGCCCTTGGAGAGCCACAATTACTTTCTAACTCTATATTTTCTTACTTCGTGATGTACAATATCTGTCATTAATTACAGTAGACCTGTATATTATCAGTTGCATATAGCTTAAAGGGTCATTTAATTCAGCACAATGTGGGCTACATCACAATAAAGATCTCCTAAAAACATGTTGAAATACTTTTTGAATTTTTTTAAATAGAATTTCACTGATAAATCAATAAAGCAAATAAAGTCTATGTTTACATGTCTCACTGGCTGTCCCCTTCCAGACCCATAGAATTAAGCCTTTCCAAATGCATCTGTGCAGAGCATTTAATGCTGGAATCACCTAAATATGTCAGTTATGGGTTAAACGGTTAATGATTTCCTGAGCTCAGGGAAAAACTGCTATCAATCACTCTACTCATCAGGTGGCTGGGCTGTCTGTTATTAATCATGCAACAGTCAGGAGGCAGGATGCACTGTGTTTGTAGACAGACTTCTAACATTCGATTTCTTTAGCTTTTATTATTGTAATTACAAAATATAATTTTAACGTACAACCTTGTACTCTTTCTGCCCTCTAATTAGTCCTGTCACAAAATATGTAATTTCCATGATAATAGAAGCTACAAAAATTTCTATTTCTATTATAATACAAAGAATAATGCATTTACAGAATCTAATTTTAGATTATATATACCATTTAAATATTTTGTTCCATTGGAGATTTCCAACAAGGAAATGTGGATATTAGCTCTACAGAAATGATTGATATTTTATAAATAAAGAGTAATACAAGTGAATACTGAGAAGGGAAACATCCATGTAACATATCCACTTGCAAAACCAGCAACCGATTTTGGAAGGTTATGGGAAACATATCTTAAGGAACATGGCAGGTGGTGATGTCTGTTTTTCCTTCATTGTAGCTCTTCTCAGTCTCCAAGAAACTTAGTGCATCTACTCCATTGTATCTATTCATATATTTATCTTGACAATTCTGGTACAAAGCTTTTGCTTAAATTTCCTTTGGTTTTAGAGCAAGAAGACTTTGATATATAAGCCCCAAAACCACAGGCGATGAGTGACTCAAGAGCTGCCAACACCGCTACTTGGGAGTTCTTCTAATTATATACCATAATTTACCCCCAATCATTTTTGGGAAATATGTCTCTTGGGAATTTAAAATACACATGCGTATATGTCCATTTTAAATTTGTGTAAGAGAAATATTACACATATAATAAATAAAGTAAATTTATTTGTGGGTCTCCAAAGCTTTTAAAACCATTTGTTGGTCTAAAAGTCTAGTTTTTTTTCACCATCAGCAAAGCGTTTCTTTCATCAATACACAATTCCTAGGCGTGAAATGGACTGTTTAGGATTTTAAGAGTGAATATAAATGGGCTTAATGAGCCACAAGGGATCTGTGGCATGGATGTTGAAAAAAACCTTTTAGTAGCAGATGCAGACAAAAGTATTGGATTTCAGTCTCCGGGTCTACAAAAATGTCAGACAAAGAGAAAGTGAATTGTGGGACCCATATGGTGTATGTGTCTGAGCTTAAAAGCCTAAACAAATTCAGCATGTTTATGTGTTGTAATTCATTTAAGAAAATGACGTTGAAAAGATCAGTACTTACATATAAAAAAAAAAAAAAATGAATGTCTTGCTGAGTTTGTTATGGAAATGATTACGTTATATTTGGACTCAGATTAAAAAACAAGAAAAATAAAAAGAGATTATTCCAAAATCTCTTTACTAATCTTTGGGCAGCCAAATGTTTGCTTGTCTAATACAATCCTTTTGTCTTGGTAGCTGAATGCTTAGATTTTCCACTTGGCCAAGGAAAAAACGAAGGCTTTGAGTCTAGTAGCATTTGTCCAGAAAATGGATTGAAAGTGTTTTTCCGAGTAAATAGCACCAAAAAAAAAAAAAAGGATAAAAAATACATATTTTTAAAAGTAAATAAAAAATGAATAAATAGCAGCAACAAAAACCACAGCAAAACACCTAAATAAACAAACAAACATACAAGACAAAACTTAAACAAAAAATCCACAATAATAAAAACTAGCTGCTGACAAAGAAAGACTGTGATTTGGTTGTTGGGGAACTGGCGGACGTATTGCAATATGTTTCTACTAATAATTAGCGCTTGTACTAATAGAGAGGTGGGTTTTGGATATATTACAAGCAGCTGACATTTTAAAGGCACGTTCAAATGAAATCCAGATGGACGTTTAAAAAAAATGCAGATTAAAAAATAATATAATTTTTTTTTGTTTTTATAAATTAAAATAAATTAATAAATTAAAACGTTATATTTAATTATTGTGTATAGAAGCCTCAATCGACCTTTACTTTTAATGTTACTGTGCCATTACAGAGAGAACTAGGCAGAGACTCCTAGAGATAAGGTAAACAAAGATTGTCTCATTTAATTTACAAAACCATTCTGCTTTAATTCACTACTATCTTTAATTGATTATAAAAAAAAAGCTTTCTGATTTTACATATTAAGCTTCCTTCAGACTTTTATTGTAAACAGTCTTGATTCTTCTTTTCAGTAGTGTGTTCGCTTCTCTCTCTCTGTATTCTGCACAGTGGGGGGCTTCTATCTGCCCACCATAAGCTAAATGATGTTGTGGTGTCCCTCTCTCTCTCCGCAAACATATCGATCATTGCTGTCATACATAAAACGTGCAATTTATCCAACTTTAATAAGGGGATGATAATTGGCTTTCAGACCAAGGGTGGCAGTATTTCTGAAAGAGTGCAGTTTGTGAACTGTTCAGGTGCTGCTATGGTTAAAGTGTACTGTGACTGGACAAACGTCAACCATTGCGAATAAATGGTGTGGAAACTGAGAAGTACGAAGTGACATTGATGTCAGAGGTGAATGTCGACTGTAAAAAGCATATGAGGGTCAACCAACATGATACAGTTGAGCAGCTCATCATCCAGCAAACCAAGGCGCTACCAGACGTGTGTCTAAAATGACAGTATAGCCAACCCTGCTCTGAAGCAAATGGCTGGTCACTGCACACATGCTGATGTGGGTTCATCGTCAGAAACAACTTCAATTTGCAGTACGAAAATTGGTCTTCTTCTGATTGGCAAAGGGTTGCCTTCTCTGATGAGTCACATTTTCTTCTCCATCGACAGACAGACATTGGCGTGTCAGGCGCGAAACCTCCGAAAACAAACATTCTGCAACCATTGTATGAAGAACACAGGCTAGTGGCAGCAGTGTCATGGTCTGAGGAATGTTTTTATCATTGTCTGGGCCCACTCATACCTCAGGAAGGCACTCTCAACCTATTGGGTTATCTATCCATCCTTTCAGATCAAGTACATCCATACATTGAGACTGTCTTCCCTTGAGTGGATGGGATCTTCCAGCAGGACAATGAAACATTTCATAAGGCCAGAATTGTCCAGGAGTGGTTGAAGAAGCACAAAAAAGACTTCCAAGTACTTCACTGGCCTCCAAATTCCCCAGACTTGAATACCACTGAGCACCTGTGGGACCACCTTGATCATCATGTTCGCCATATGGATCCTCCACCACACACTCTTCAGCAGCTGTCAGATTCACTGCAGTCTGCATGGCTCCAGATACCCTTGCCAACATTCCAGCATCTTATTGACTCACTACCACGTAGTCTAGCTGCTGTCCATGCTGCACAGTGCGGTTATTCTGGATATTAGCTCATAATAATGTGATTCAAATGTGTATAACCCAGTTTTGACCTTTTGTGACAATTTAAATAGTATAATATAATTATGAGCAATTTTACAAACAACAAAACCTCTAGTGTTCAGGAGTACAATTAACATGTTGAATGAAGATTAATATTTAGAGAACACAACCCACACAAATGATGTCATAAGAAGAGCTTGGATAATACCTGGGGCCAAAGAGATACATGTATAGATTATCTGAAAGATTATTCTATTGTGTCATGGGAGATAGTATTTTATGTGGGTGTGTAATCCATATTTCCTGAGGGCAAAACTGATTATTTTAGTTGTAAATCCAAAAATTATATTTGTTTGTGTTCTAAATCTTAAAAGTTCTTGATTTTGTTTTCAACTGAGTTTTAAAAGGTAACATTAGTATAAATCTAATGTGTTTGTGGTATCAAATAAAATAAACAAAAAATAAATATATATTCTACACTATTAAAGTAATTGTATAAATTATAAAATTATAATAAATAAAAAGTCCTTGTCTAATCAAACACATGGGCACATTCTGATTTACTATTTCACCCCTATATCATTATCAATAATATAATTATATATATATATATATATATATATATATATATATATATAAAAAATGTAGTTAAAAAATAACCTGAGATACCTTGGTCATAAAGGACTATGTATACATCCCGGTGGCACGTCCTTCGTGCGCAGCTAAATAGCGCACCATCATCAGGGCGCAGCGAACTGCACTCTAATGACGCTCTGCGCTCCAGCCTGTATCCCTGCCTGCTTGGCAAGGTAGGGCCTGACAGTACACAATGCCCTATATGTAGAACACACTACTCTACATACAGTACACACTGCTCTACGTATACAGTACACACTACAAGTTACACATACAGTCCCTGGTGATTTTGTGTTGCTGGGTAAGTTGGGAGTCCCTGGGCACTCTGGACTCTGGTCACCCAACATGGATGTGTAACTTGTAGAGTGTACTGTACTGTATATGTAGAGCAGTGTGTACTGTACATATAGAGCATTGTGTACTGTCAGCCCCTTACCTTGCCATGCAGGCTGGAGCGTCATCAGATCGCAGTTCTCGGCGCCCTGATGACAGTGCGCTATTCAGCTGATCACGCAGATCGGGGTGCCATACATCCCAAGTTTCCTGGGTTGGGGGGAGGATAGGGAAGATGCAAAAGGAAGTGGCTAGCTTGGGGTGGAGCCATTTATAGGCTCTTTTCGTGCTCTGCTCAATTCTGCCCACAGCTAGCCATGAGTGAGCTGCCCCACTTCTCCCTCACCTCCCTCCTTGCCATAGACACTACTGTCCAGATAACCACCAGAGGTTTAATTAATTATATAGGCCGGACTACCAGAAGCCTGATCACATTAAAGAGCTGGTATTATGGGATTTCAACCATAACCCCATTCTCCCACAGAGAAGGAGGAAGGCAGTGTCCATTATTAATAGAAACTATGTACATAAATTATTTTTTCTTGCTCCTGTTTACACGTGTATTTTTAATGTTATTTGATGATGGATAAATAATAGATTTAACTTGAAAAGCTTTGACACTGTATTTTAATGTTAACTAGTTACATAGTTACATAGTTACATAGTAATTAAGGTTGAAAAAAGACTTTCAGTCCATCAAGTTCAACCTGTTAAGATCTCCTCTGATTTGCAATATGCAGATTAGTTATTAATTAATTTGTTGTTAAATAATTATTAATAGTATAGTATTGGAGGATGAATAAAGAGTTAGTCCATCAAGTTCAACCTTTTTAGATCTCTATCGATCTTTTTAATCTGTGGACTATTTATTTTTAATTGTTAGTTAATTAAATTAATAATAATGTTAATTAATTAAACTAATAATAACTAATAATGAGGAAGGATCTCTAAGGACTGTATATGGTACACCTATGGTTGTGATCTGTCATATGCTGTTTATATACCTCATATCATTCTGAGGTTTTGAAATGTTTGTGCATTATCTTTTATATACTTTTTTTTATAGATTTTATCCAGTATTTCACTATTTGGTTCCTTCTGCTCTTTGTTTTCCATAATTAAATTGGTTTAATTTGAAATGATTTTACACTTTTTTTCAAATTCACAGTAGAAACATTAAAGGGTTATGGAACGCTAATGTTTGTAGCATGCATTTGAAAGAACATGTTTTAAACATTATAAAGGGTTCTTTCTTCATGAAAAAATATTTAGTAAAAATGTATTCAAGCTTATTAGAGACTAACAGGAAATACCTCTGTGTGAGAAGAGTTTGCATGACTCTAGATCTCATTGGCAGACACTTATGACACATACAGCTATATATTTGCTTATTGGTCCTCAGGGCAATCCCCCAAAGACAGTAATAACTTAAAAGCAGTTTAATCTGCTTCAGGAGCTTACAGCCTTATTAAATTGTGATTTGGCCAATTGAATAGAGCTCTATATAAGCACAGAGCATAATTTTTTTACAGACGTTTTTAGTTAGTGAACTTCTACCCAAAAGCAAGGTCTTCACTAACTAAAAACTGCTGTAAACAAAAATATGCTGTGTGTTTATCTAGAGCCCTATTCAATTGGCCAAATCACAATTTAATAAGGCTGTTAATTTTCAAAAAAAGAAGCACACTGTTTAAATTATGCAAGCATTAAGCATGTCAGCATTTTAAAAAAAACGAGTGCCTGTAGTCCCTCTTGAACCCTTCACTGCTTGAAGGCACACAGCAGCCAGTAGATACAATACATCTGGTATTGAATCTGACAGATATGTTGGCTGACAGTTGTAAGGGCTCTTTAAACTACAAAAGATAATGTCCTTGATTAGCAGTGAAAATGTAGTGAGGCTTTTGTTTTATGAAGTGCCCCATCCATGTATTTTCAGATGTTTGTCTACATTTGCCTGCATTTTGCTTACGTTTATATGCTATTTGCTCCATGATTTCTATTATAATAAAAGTTGACTTAGTATTATACTTATTCTAATTTAACTTATGACTTCTGTTTAATTAGAAATCATATTTAGCTAAACTTTGAATTAAATTAAATATTGTAATTTAGGTTTCTGCTTTTATTATAACAGAAATAACACAGTAGATAACTATAAGAAATAAGCATTCTCCCTGTGATTTCTAACGTAAAGGGATACTGTAGACGTAAAACAGGATACTTTAAAAATATTATTAGTATCTCTTTTTGTAAAAACCTATTTACAGCAAATACCTATTTACAGAATAACATAAAGATCACTATTAATGTTATTTTTTAAATATAATTCCACATCTGATTCTCTTTATCCTGTCATTCCTGGCAATATATCACTGTTTGATATATGTGTCTGCATGTATATGTGAGCAGGGTAGTGGGACACCAAGCTATGAATTGCCATACTGCAAATTCTAGTGCATATAGCAAGGCAAATTACTTCTTAGTGGTCCATGAAGTCATGTGCTGCTGTCTCATTCAGAAGAAGCTGTACCACACAATCTTCTGGACCAATAGAAAGCAAATGGAAAGTGCCAATTGTACTAGAAGCTGCAATATGGAAATTTACAGCTTGTTACAATGTGAGGGATGCAAGGAGGTACCAAGACCAAAAACACAGCCTCCAAGAAGCAAGCAAATGATAATTAACAAAGTAAAAAAATCTCCCTCTATCGTTCATTAAGCTAGAGGCAACCTATACCTTTAAAGTGCCATACATTATCCCACCCGTGAGTCCCTTTAAAGCATTTATCATAGATTCGTTTTTATTTGTATTACAGGCACTTCTATATCAGAACCATGCTCTGCCATCCAGTTGATTTAATATAATAAGAAATCTTTCAGTAGCACGCTTTGGACTTCAAACATTAATGAATCATGCTTTCTTTTTTATTTTAACTTACAGCTGATTTAGTAGTGGAGTTTTCTTTTTGTTTGTTCCATGCAATAAAACAGAAAATCAGCAATGAAGAGCTCTCCATTCACAATCTTTCAAGTATAATATTCTGCTCTTGAACTTTAAATCAAAGCCCATCACCATCTAATGCTTGGAGCTCCTGTTTGTCCGCACCACACTGCATTTAGTATCTCTGAAGTGGCACATCTATCTTTGTTGTGCTACAGAAGAATATTTTTATTTGTAACTTGAGGTTATCTTTAAATCAGTAACATAAATAACTCTTCACATGACTGTTTCTAAACGGAGGGCGGCCTGATTTAGGATATAAAAATGGTAAACACATTGCTGTGCTAGTGTGTCATTATTAAAGACACTAATTCCTGAAGAGCTGTATTGAGTTTAGCTGAATTTCACCCCTATTCATAATTGAAACTCAGCTGCATTTATTTCAGTAATGAAAAGGCCAGTGAATATATATATATACAGTATATACCTTGTTTTCCAGCACAGATATGCCCCAATTTCTCAGGATCTAATAATGGAGCTTCCAAGAGAAAACGTCCATCTTTAATATCTGAAAGTCTCATTTGTGGTGACCAACTGGGGAGTTCATTTGGGTCACCCAGTTGTGACACAACAAATGCAAAATCAAAGAGCATGGGGTGTTTTTAAGTAAAAAAATCCTTATATGTAAGATCCCTGCAGCTTTAAGCATTATAATATTGATATATAAATCTCCAGGTATTGAACGTTTTGGAATGTTGTGCAGAGCAATGGTGATTCAACTAGTTTATCTCTATTACATATTCTAAAGTCAACAAAAGAGATTGAAATTAGTACCTAGCCCTGTTACTGAAGAAGGTGTGTAGACCTTTTTTAGTTTGTGTTGGAATTTCGCCATGACTGATAGTAGCATCTTACATGTTGAAACTGGTCCAGTGTATCCTTCCAGTGTTTAGTTTCTTTAGTATACAATACATGTATACAGTTTATTCTTCTTCTGCATGTATATACAAAGGTAAATTAAGAAATTAAATCACTTGAAGAAATCAACTAAAATAGCTCATGATCTAAAAGAGGAAAGACTTCATGGCCTGAATATGCATAGCTGAAGGATGATAGGGAGAGAGATGATATGATAGAAACTTTTTAAAAATATCAAACAATTTAATAGTGTTTATGAGGGAAGTATCTTCCGGAATAAAAGGAAATCAAGAACAAGAGGTCATGATTTTAGACTTAATGTCGGGGTAATATGAAAAACTACTATTTTACAAAAAGAATTGCAGATGAGTGGGACAGCCTTCTAGTTGAAGTGGCAGGGGTCAAACAGTTAAGGAATTAAGCATGCTTGGAATAAGCTAACCTTTTAGGTAAATAGAATGAGCAGACTAGATTGACATTTTTGGTTCTTATCTGCCTTCGAATCAAAAAACACACATCACAGCACATAGCTGCTATTGTTAGCTTGTTATATACTTCACAAATATATACTGTTTTCCCAAACTACAGTGGTCCTTCAAAATATGCAAAAATTACTAGTCGGGAAAAAGTAGTTATAAATTGATGATAAATCAATTATATATATACTTACTTTACTTTAATATATTGCCAAGATTTCCTCAACTCTGTAACATTTAAGAGGACAAGGAATGGGGGCAGTAAACAGTTCCCCAAGTGACGAGTTTCTCAGAAATTTTTTGTTCTTTTTAAATTTACTCTTTTATACTTAGTGCCCTTTAATTTACAATAATTTAATCGGTCTGAACTCAACTCCTGGTGAAGCTTCGTACCATTATACAATTTTTCAGTATCTCTGATAATTTAAGAATTGAAAACAGTTTTGTTCCGGTTTGTACTTTGCAGCTTTCTTTTTAAACTTGTTTTTTTATTGTCATACATGTTTAACTGAAATAGTTGACAAGATTGGAGAAGTAGATATAATCTATATATATCTCAACTGTACAGCAGAGACAAAAAGCTGTTTTGGGTTTGAAATCTTAAAAGATAAAAAAGGTAAGGTCATAGTTGAGGGAGGCAGCAGAGAGTTGAGCTTAGGAATCTGTGCTGTAGGCTAATTTTTCTGTTTACATTATAATATATTGTACAAGTTCTGGAGAGGGTGTATTGTATACCACTTTGTGATTTGTGGCCACTCTCAGAAAGATGGGTTGAATTAAAAAATAAAAAGGCATAAAAGACCCAAAGCTCAATCAAAATGTAGGGGAGCTCAATCTAAGAAATAACAAGACAGCAGAGTGTTTCTCTTCGGCATTTAGCCTATTAAAGGTATTTTTTGTATGAGTGTTTTAATTAGGTGACTTAATTAACTTTAACCTTTCTAATATAATTGTGATATAAAACTTCAAGATGCCTCTAAAGCAGCAGCTAAAAACTGGCTGCAATGTTGAACAGCTGTGATCGAAGGACCCTCCCACAGTGGAGGGGCTTCACAATGTCTCATGATGCTCATGTACACAGCATGTCGCTGTCTGCTTGTTAGCGGCATGAAACAATGGTACTCTGAAGTTCCTCCTTGTGGGTATAGTTTTAGGTTAGAGCACTATGTCAGCCCTCATGAGAGAGATCAGGGAGAAAGGGGGAAGCTCCAGATGGTAAGAATCTGTTACTCTGAGAGATATCTAAGCAGGGTCAATTGTGGCCGTGTTGGTAGGGGGGACCTGGTCATATAACGCTGTCTAGGTGCTCCATGCAGGAGGGGATACAAGAGACCCTTAAGGACTAATTCATAGAATACAGAATCCATATGCTGCATACAGAGACGCTATACTTATATAGGAGATACATGTTTTGCAGATATTGGTGTATATATGGGTAAGCTCTTGGTCTAGGACCTACATGATCGTTTTTCCTGCCTCCTTCTCCGGCCCTATAGAATAAAGTACGCGGCCTACCGGTGATATATTTACTCTATATTGATAAGGTATAACTTGGAGTTAATATCTCATACAACATGCCAACGAAATTGAAATCAAGAGACAAAGCCAAAAATGAGCCCACAAAGACACCATCAATATTTTCACCAAGATATAAGGGCTCCGGCTCGTCTACTCGGACAGATCACACTATATCTAGTCCTTCAGTAATTGAGTCACCAGATAAAGCGTCACAGACTTCCAGATCGGAAAATTCGGGGGTGGAAGAAGAAGAAATCCTCACTTGCTCCAAAATGCAAGAGATGTTACAATCATTTCAGACGAATATAATCTCTGAGCTGACAAAGAAAATTGCGGATAATTCAGCTTTAATCAAGGAAGTGAATCAGAGAGTGGAATCCGTGGAAGATATATGTGATAACTTAATCACGGACAATAACAATCTGCTTAAATATACAAAGTTACTAGAGAACAGAATAGAGGATCTAACAAATAAGATATCTTCAATTGAAGACCGCAGCAGATTGAATAATCTCCGCCTGAGAGGTATCCCGGAAACCATACAAGACTGCGACCTGAAATCCTATGCGGAAAATTTCCTGGTGACCCTGGTCCCAAATTCTCCATCTAATGAGACTACTATTGATGTCCCATTGGCGAAGCATCTAGATAAATCTATTCCTAGGGATGTTTTAGCAAGAGTTTACTATCGATCATATAGAGATGAGATTATGAAGGAGGCTTTTATTAAGAAAAAATTCCCATCCCCTTATGAAAATATAAAAATATTTTCTGACCTGTCGGTATATACCCTATCTAGAAGACGAGAATTTAAGGAAATTACCCAAATTCTAAGACAAAAAGAAGTAAGATATAAATGGTCATCTCCAGTAGGCCTTTCTGTCTATAAAGATTCTAAGTGGCATAGGATAAAATCTGTCCAGGAGGGGGTAAAACTGCTACAAACATGGAATTTTGAAATTAATCTTTGTAATTTAGAGGCTGGTCAGCCGAATTTAATTTCCAGGGAGCTCGCATGGCAAAAAAATTAGGAGATCTAGGGTGTGACGAAGGGGTCGGAATTGAGGGAGGAAGTTTGTTCCATCCATGTTTCCCCCCCGGTCGTCTCTCCCTATTTCCTTTATGTTTATTTCTGGGGGAGGAGTTGTATGAGGGTGCATAGGGGTAAAACTAGGGTAAACTATCTAGAGTAATCAAAATATCCATATATCCCCGCCATTGTCTTTATTTTGTTATGAAGACTATGTCCGGTCATTTTCTACCTTTAGGTAGCTGTTTTGTAAATTGTAATGTTTTATGTTGTCTGATTTCCCATCGGTGGTGGGAGGTTACTAGGATTAGTGTGTGCATATTTAGGGTCTATAAATCTCTCTATATCCTTTCAGGGTATGGGGTGTGTAATACAAAATTTTCTGTATTGTGGGACAATTTAAGATGTTGGGAAATATCAAATATGATAGTTAAGTTCATATGTTTGGATAATGTCAAAAGGAATAAAAATAATTTCTCATAATGTGAACGGACTAAACTCACCGACTAAAAGGAAAATTGCCTTTGTAAACTATAATAATATCAAAGCTGATATATTATGCCTTCAGGAGACTCACCTGAAGCAGGATTCTATTAAGTATCTAACTGAAAAACAATATCCCTTCCATATTCATTCAACTTTTAGAAGTAAATCTAAGGGAGTCTCTATTTTTTTTAATACAAAGCTAAAAGTCTCGGAAGTATTTTCAAAAATAGATCCTCTAGGTAGATTTATAATTTGGTCGGGGTATGTGAATAATTCTTTAATAACCATTGCTAATGTATATTTACCAAATACAAATCAGATTAGATACTTAAAGATGTTCCTGAAAGATTTATATAAACTGAAGAGAGGGTGCCTCATTCTATGTGGAGATTTTAACATGATCAGAGATTCAAAGATGGATAAACAGAGAAACTACAAGATAAAATCGGAAGCCACAGAAATAAAAACTGCTCTAGATTTTTCTAATACTATAAATGACTTTGAATTATACGACATTTGGCGGGTCCTACACCCTAATTGTAAAGACTATACATTTTTTTCGCATCAATTTAAATCCTTGTCAAGGATCGATTATATTTTTTCTGATGTACAAACCCTAAAAACGATAGAGAAGTCAGATATTATTTTAACACCTTGGTCAGATCACAGCATGAATAGTATTAACATAGTGGTCTCTCGGGCTGTAAAAGCAACAAATAGATGGAAAATTAATCCAATATTATTTAAAAATGTGGATAATCTCAATGCAGTGAAAAAGGATACCTTAGAATTTTTTGAAATAAATAAAGACTCTGTGACTTCTATATTAGGGGTATCATAATTTCATGGATGGCAAACCTAAATAAGCAAAGGGGAAAACCCCTAAAAACTCTATATATTGAACTAGAGAAATTACACCAGCTCAATAAAAAATGCCCAAATACAGCTTTAGGTCGTGAAATAATAAACGTAAACAACCAAATTAATCATATTTTACAAACTCAGGCAGACAACCTTCTCTGGAGAGCACAACAATCCAAATTTCTATTTGGTAATAAGACTGGCAAAATCCTTGCAAATAGGTTAAAGAAACAACGTAATAATAACAGGATCACAAATTTACTAGATGATAAGAAAAATGTTATTATGAACCCTGACAAAATCGGTGAGCTTTTTCGGGAGTTTTATGAGAAATTATATAATCTAGACAAGGATGTTAACTTAGTAAAGCCTGATATGTTAGATATTAATATCTTCCTAGATAAGATCAAATTCCCTAGGATCTCCGACCAAGAATTGATAGATTTAAACAGGGAAATTTCGGATATGGAAATTATTAAAGTAATAAATTCTGGTAAAACAAATAAAGCACCGGGGCCCGACGGTTTTGACCATTTGTTCTACAAGATTTTCCAGTCGGAACTTACACCGGTTCTGCATAGCTTATTCAATGAAATTAAACAATCAGGGCATATCCCGCTAGAAATGACTGAGACTAAAATAATTAATATTCTAAAAGAAGGGAAGAATCCGGAAGAATGTAGCAATTACAGACCAATATCCTTAATAAATATAGACGTGAAACTGTACTCTAAAATCTTGGCAAACAGATTAAAAAATATTATGGTTAATCTGATTCACCCTGACCAGACCGGGTTTATCCCCGGACGCCAGTCATCAGATAATTCCAGAAGACTTCTGAACTTGTTATCATATATTAGGGATAAAGACATATCGGTCATGTTTTTATCACTAGATGCCGAGAAAGCTTTTGATAGAGTTAATTGGGAATTTCTACAGTGTGTATTGCTGAGATTTGGTTTGGGGGACTTCGCTTCTAGGTCTGTTAAAGCCCTCTACAGCAATTCTTTCTCCCGAGTTGTTAATCCGGAATTTGAATCGAAACAATTTAGTATCAAGAATGGTACCCGTCAGGGTTGCCCTTTGTCCCCACTCTTATTTGTACTATTCATGGAACCACTAGCAATATACATACGACAATGTAAGGACATTAAAGGCATTTGTATAGGTAAAGATGAGTTTAAATATATGGCTTACGCAGATGATATCATAATTACCGTAACAAATCCGTTACATGCCTGCTATAAACTTCAAGAAATAATTGAGGAGTTCGGGTGGCTATCCTATTTTAAAATAAACCACTCAAAATCAGATACATTAACAAAAGGGATAACAAACGAAACTACAAAGAAACTGAGGGAAGTCTTCTGTTTTAACTGGGACTCTAAATATATAATCCATCTAGGTATAAGATTTTCTATTAGAGTGGATAATATTCTTAAAGACAACATTAATGAGGGGATGAAGCAAATTAGACCCACACTAACGGAATGGACCCATTATAATCTTTCTTGGTCAGCTAGAATAGCTTCAATCAATATGAATATTATCCCCAAAATTACATATTATATGCGATCCATACCTGATATTTTAGCTAATAGCTATTTGAAGTGTATTCAGGACCAATTAGATAAATTTTTATATTTATCAAAAAAACCTAGGATCCAGAAAAGTATAACATACAAAAAATTTATTAAAGGGGGTTTAAACGCACCAAGTATAAAAGACATTTACCATAAGATAATCATGGCCCAACTTATTTGTTGGAATATCTCCAATGATAAGCCTAGATGGCTAATCTTGGAAGAAGCACTGATGGAGGATTTCCCTATTCGACTATTGCTTTGGCTCCCTGCTTATACTAAAACTAGGACTAGTAATCTCCCCAAAAATCTTCGCGCCATGGTAAAACTGTGGTATAAAGTTAGACAAAAGATGCAAATATTTAATACCCCATCAATTGCGGCTCCCCTTGAAATCCTAAAACCTAAGGCACAATGCCCTGTAATAAAGCTATTACTTGATCAGGGCCTTAGTAATATTTCACATCTATATCACAATGGCAACCTCCTAACTGTACAAGCTCTACAGTTAAATCCGGAGTTAAAAAAACTAAATTGGCTAAATTATGTTAGTCTTAAGCAGAATCTGTTGGCAAGTGGGTTTATACTATCCGGGGTGAATACCCCGACTAAATTAGAAGAACTTATTTTAAAGGGGAAAATGTCACATATCATATCAAAATGTGGGAGTATTATAGATGACCTTACTCCTTTTACTAAAAGCTTAGGGACTATAGGCTGGGAAATGGATTTAGGGATCAATATGGAAGACATTAACTGGCGAGATACCCTTAAAACCACAAAAAAAATCCTCTGTTAACGCATCGTATACAGAACTGTTTTTTAAAATCATTCATAGATGGCACCTAACACCAGTTAAAATGGGGAAAATTTAATCCAGAGGCAACTGATCGATGCTGGAAATTGTGTGGCTCAAGAGGTACTGACTATCATATTTGGTGGGACTGTATTAAACTACAGAAGTGGTGGATAGATGTCTCCCAACTAATATCTAAATTACTGGACAAACAAATTTTATTGTCCCCCCAAGTAGCAATACTGCACATGAACATTGAGAAAATATCCTCTACTGATAGATATCTGATATGCCACATTTTATTGGTGGCCAAATATCTTTTAGTAAAATACTGGAAGCAACCAACGACTCCTACAATTCACGAACTACGTAATCTCGTCCATATAAATAGAGAATTAATGAAGAATCGTTACGACATTTTCTCGGCAGGCTACGCCAGTAATTTTAGTTGGTCAAAATGGGATGATTATATGGAGTATGTATAATGTCTTTTAGTTTCCCATCCGAAGGTTAAGATGTTTCTTTTTGAGTAATATTGTTTCCCTTTATATTTTTTATAGTATTTTTTTTTTTCTCTGATTACTTATTTTTGTCTCCTTTATAGATTTGCATGGAGTGCTTAGAGCTTGAATAGCTAGGTAATGTTCAAACACTGAAATCTAAATTATAGATCTTATTTTTGATGCTCGAGTTATCATTACGGCACACTTGTTCTTGTTTATGTATGCTCTGTAAGTATTTGTTTTTTGTATGTTCTTTTGAAACACAATAAAAAAAAAAAAAGAATCTGTTACTCTGTGGCCATCTTAGAATTAAGGTAAGTGTTTTATATCATAATTACATTGAAAAGGGTAAAATATATCGTCATCTAGTTAAAATATGTATATAAGAGATCAAGGTTTTTTAGCTCAGATGTGCCACATTTACGAGTACGAAGCCATCTCTGCATTAGCCCATTACCACATAAAAACACGAAATTGCTAAAATTTGACAAAGAGCACTATCACGATTTAAGAAATTAAAATGTATTCATCATGGAAGAGAATTACTACATAAGTAGATATATTCAGAGCCATATACTGTATATATAGTTCAAAAAATAGACGAGCATCCCAAAGGTCTTGCTCTGTGTGAACCTTTATACAAATCTTGAATAATACCTTTTTTTTTTTTTTTTTTTTTTTTTATTCTTTTTTATTTTACAAATTTAAAATCTCCATTTACATAAATAATACATTACATATTATATACGCAGCCAGACAAAAATACTGAAGGCATACATTTGTGCCCTGACATTATAACAATAATCATAAGAGTGTAACTGTTCTTTCATGTTTATTGCTATTAATAGACTTTAAGTGTATCATTGTATTAAACTTACATATGGCTATGAATGAAATCCAAACTTTAATATTTGGTTGAATATTCTTCAACCTAATGGAGAGATTAAACAGTTAAACTTCTCTCTTAAATTACTTACATATCCTATCACACCCTTTCATTCCACTCATATTCTAGCCAGCTTGGTGAAGGTAGGGAGGAAGAGCCAGGGAGGGATCGATCTGCCAGGGAAGATATGGTGTCTTCGTGAGATTACCCCGTAGAGGTTACTTAAAAAATTGAGTCCCAAACTACCCATTTTACAGGGTCCTGTTTTAGCTGAAATGCCATATTAAAATCCCTCTCTAGTTCCCTATTGTATCCCATCATGGCCAATATTTCACTTAGTGATGGAGGATCATCTTTCTTCCAATTTCGTGCAATTGCAGTTTTTACTACCTGAAAAATTTGAGTCATAAACGCTTTATTTTTTATTTCCATCTTAGGGGGAAAAATATTAAACAAGGCCATCTGCGGTTTTACTATCATTTCTGTCTTAAATATAATAGATAAGTATTTAGAACATTCCTTCCAAAGATGAAGGGTTATAGGGCATTCCCACCATATATGGAACATATCTGCAGATTTCCCACAGTTCCTCCAGCATAATTTAATTTCTGGTTTAAATGTTATAAAGTAGATTTTGGAGGGAACCCAGTACCATCTATTAAGTAGTTTAAATTGAATTTCTCTCTGGTATGTATTTTTAACAAACCTATTTAGAGATTTTAAGGCTTGTTGCCATGACTCTTTAGGTATCCTTAACTGCATATCTTTAGACCAGAGGTCCATAGGTCTAGTTGTATCCATCTGTATTTGCTTATAAATGATCTCACTACACTTAGAAATCAAGTGTCTAGTATTTTGGGACTTTATTAAAATTTCAACGTTGTTTAAGCTTTGCCGAGTAATGTTTTTATTTATATCCTTCAAAACTTGTGAAATTTGATGTGAAGTGAACCAAAGTTTAGTTGAAATATTATATTTCAACTTTAGCATGTTATAATCTAACATTTTACCTTTTCCTTTATCTATAATGTGCCCCAGTAGATATATTCCTTTGTCTTTCCATTCTGGTTCTAAGTAGATATAATTCATGTGTGCTAATGTTGTCAAAGGAGTAAGTTCACTATATTGCTCTATGAATTTAAATTTTTTGTTCATTTTTATCCACTCTTTTACCATTATAGTCAAAATAGTTGCTCTCGGGTCAATGTATGCTAATGCTAGTTTTGGAATGAACAATAGAGCATTAAGGTATATATTGTGTAGCATATCACTTAAAATCTGGTTCTCCGGGTGGGTGGAAAGAGGTTGACTCCACTTTATATATTGCGCCAATTTAATTGATTCCTGATAGTGAAAAACCATTGGGTATGCAATTCCACCTTTTATAAATTTTCTACTCATTATTGCTTTTTTAACTCTGATCTGACCGTTCTTGTTAATATATCTATCGATCATCTTCTGGAATTTAGCTGTCCATTGGCTTGAGATTGAAAAAGGGAAAGATCTAAATACATAGTTAAGTTTAGGAAGGAGAGACATCTTGATTGATGCAATTCTACCAGAGAAGGATATTTGATTGACCGGCCAGTTCTCAATAAGCTCTTTAGATGATTTATATAGATTGTTCAAATTGGAGGTTTGAATACTTCTTATATCATCACTAAAGTTCATTCCCAGGTGTGTAAATCCCTTTGTGTGGGCCAGCTGATACCTACTAGTCAGGCGCTCTTCGTCTTACTCTGGAATATTAACACTTAGTGCTTCAGATTTCTCTATGTTTAATTTATAATTCGACACCTTACTGTAGTTTGCAATGATTTCCATCAGCGCCTTCATAGATATACGAGGTTGCTCCATATATACTACTACATCATCCGCGAAGAGGGAAATCTTGTATTCCCTTTTGCCTACTCTAATCCCCTTAAAGTCCGACGAAGCCCTAATAGCTATAGCGAGGGGTTCTAGGGTCAATGCGAATAAAATGGGAGACAGCGGACAACCCTGACGGGTTCCATTTGTTACCATAAAATAATCTGATTGTACCCCTTTCCCCAAAACCGATGCCGAGGGAGCCTTATATAGGGCAGCTATAGCTTTCGATGCAAATGAGTCAAACCCATATCTATGGAGGGTCTGCATCATAAAATCCCACCCTACCCTATCAAAAGCTTTTTCAGCATCCATGGATAGGAATAGGGTGGGGATGTCTTTTTTCTTCGCATAAGTTATTAAATGAATCAGTTTATGGGAATTATCGGCGCCCTGTTTACCTGGGACAAATCCTGTTTGGTCGGACGCTATTAATGAGTTAGATATTTCTGTAAGTCTTAGAGCCAAAACTTTCGCATGTATTTTGGTATCTATATTCATAACCGAAATTGGTCTAAATTCTTTGCAAGAGTGTGCTTCCTTATCTGATTTTGGTATAGTGATTATATTGGCTCTAAGCATCTCTGGTGGGAATGTACCTGTGGTTTTAATTTCATTAAATGTAGCTACTAAGATTTGCATTAACTCTTCCTCAAATATTTTATAGTATGTTGTAGAAAATCCATCTGGGCCTGGTGCCGTGTAGTTTTTTAGGTTTTTAATAACTCGTCTAATTTCTAGTTCCGTTATCGGACTATTTAAAGCCTCCTTTTCCTCATTTGAGATAACTGGAAAGTCAATCTGATCTAAGAATGATGATATGTCTTCACTTTTGGGTGTTATAAAGTTTTCTTCCGAGTTTAGATTATACAAGGCTTGATAAAATTTCGCAAATTGATCCGTGATTTCTTTAGGCTTAAAAATTTGTATTCCCTGTTTTACAAGATAAGGAATATTACAATCTTGATATTTTTGTTTTTTAATCTTATTCGCGAGATCTTTTCCTATTCGATTATTGAAATGAAATGATTTTTGTTGTAGTTGCCAAAGACTCATATCTGAGCAGTTTTGGTTAATGTTTTTAATTTTGTTCCGAATTGTTATTATCTTTTGTGTAAGGGTGTCATTTATTTTTAACAAATCTTGAATAATACCTGTATACACTTCCAGGTTTAAAATATTCAATAAAGCCAAGACTCTGGAGAAAGCCACAGTCAGAACAGAACATGGAACAACTGAATGGTTCAAGATTGGGAAAGGAGTCTAACAAGGTTGTATATTGTCACCTTATTTTTTCAATTTATACATGGAGTACATCATGTGTAAGGGAGGGCTACATGAATTCCTACCTAAAATCAATATTGCTGGAAGAAATAACCTACCTCAGATATGTAGATGATACTTCTCTAATGGCTGAAAGTGAGGAGGAAGAGAGAGCAAAAACTGACCTGCTGCTCAATGTTAAAAAGACGAGGATTGTGGCAAACAGCAATCTCAATTCCTGGCAAGTAGATGGGGAAGAAGTGGAGGCAGTGACAGATTTTAGTTTCCTGGGATTTTCAGATGTGATTGCAACCATAAAATGAAAAGATATTTGCTTCTGGGGAGGAAAGCTATGGGAAGTTTGGACAAGCTAGTGAAAAGTAAAGCTATTACATTATCAACAAAGGTCTGCATAGTTAGAAATATAATATTTCCAGTAGTAACATAAGGATGTGATAGCTGGACCATAAAGAACGCTGACCGTCATTGAATTTATGCTTTTGCATTGTGATATTGAAGAAAACTACTTAATTTAAAGGCATATGGAAAGTTCTTGGATTGTACTCCAAATAGATTTTACAAATAGTCCATGTTTGGGTCTGCCCACTAAAGCATATACAGACACGGACTCGCTAGGGCTGAATGTGCAGTGTAACGTTGTAGCCAATCAGACATCACGTCTCAGCAGTATGTTGCTGAGAGATGGTCAGTGACTGGTTAGTATGATACACAGCACAGCAAGTACAGCAGAGACTGTTGTCATTTGCAGAGTGCAAACCCAAGTAGGTAATATCTGTTTGATTTTAGGCAGTAGCTTATAAGCACTTATTAATAAAATAAAGTGCAGATAAGTAAATAGATGCATAGGTATATTATATACCTACCAAAATCCAGGCACCTTCTATATCCTTTTAAGGTGCTGTAATATTAAATAAACATAAATTCTATAATTTTGTACTAGAAGTACTTTGTATATCCATTAGACAAATTAGTGCTTTTATGACTATAAATATATATATAAACTACTAAGTGGAAAAGTGTAAGGGGAATACTTTAAATTTCTATGTCTCTCCAACATTGGCAGACATCTTCTTGAGGGACGTTTCTCCTTAAAGGAATAACATCTCCTTACAGGTATAGTAAAACTTTAATGTCTAAAAAAACATAATTGTAAAAAATATTAGAGTACAATAAAAATCTGTTGATCCAGCTAAGATCTGATTGCCTTTTGGCAATAGCTTCTTAATGGCAGCAATACAAATGGTACATTGGAGAATCAATATATGCATCCAAAATAACAAGATGGCCATAGACTTGATGAAAGAAAACTGCATTGGCTGTTTGTAGCACGTTTTGTTTGTTTCAGTTTTAGGCTCTGAAATTATTTATTTGAAACGCAATGTATGACATGTATCTTTAACAATTTGGAAAGAGAATTGTTTTTTTTTTATCATAAACAAACTGATCACTAACATTCTTGGCCCATTTTCCATTTTCTCAATACATACAAAAAGCCCAGTGAGTAGCATAGGAGGTTTATAAACATCAAAAGCACTTATGAACAATAAAAGCTTCTGTCATAGCTTGCTTCAAGTTCGAAAGTTAATTATATATATATATATATATATATATATATATATATATAGTAAATAAATAGTACATTTGTGTTCACATTTGAATGTCTAAAGCAAGTTAAAAAACCTGCTTCCAGCTCAGAGTTCCGAGAAAAACAATTATTACACTGCATTCTGGGAAGTTGAGCTGGGACACACAAATATGGCCACAAATGCCTCGCTATTCATTCCGTAGCCATCATCAAACATGGCTTCCTTTAAGCTTATGCATGCTGTATTACACAGCTTAAATGCAAAGCCAAGGTTGGAATAAACACAGGCTGAGTATCCAATCCATGTACAGTAAAAACATCAAATGTATTTAGATTACTAACATGTAGAAACATTGAATCTAAAAAAAGTATAAATGGATATTAAAGCTTCAGCAACAACAAAAACAATAAACAATAACAACAGAGTGAGAGAGTAAATGGTACATTTGTGTTTTCACAGTGGAGGGCTTCTATCAGTCTTTTGCCCACCAGAAGCTAAATTATGTTGTGGTGTGTGTGTGTATATATCTGTCTATCTATCTATTCATCTATCTATATGTGTCATAGCCTCCTAACACAACATTCAAAATATCTATTAACTTATCTTTACGAACCATAGAATAGCAAAAGAAAAAACAAGCAGCAAACAAAAATAGAACAAACAACTAACCAAATGAGAAACAAACACAAGAAAAAACACATTTTGAATTTCCACCTTTAACAACCGCATATATTTGATTTTTTGTTGAAAACATAATCAGTAATCGATACAGTACATATATAAAATTTTCGCAATAATTTGCTTATGACCTTATGTTGATCTCTGTTCTGTTTATTTGCGTGTGGCTTACTTAAAAAAAGACAAATTAGGAAACTGTAAAGTGAATGAAACATTGGTATTCTGTTTAGAAATGCTCTTGTTCAGGCTTGCTATTTCTTGGAGCATTTATAAGCTATCATTAATAAAATGAATTGCTGGTAGGTTTATTAGATTAAGAATGATTTTATTAGTTTATAAAATATTGTGCAACATTCTTTGCAAAGGTTGAATGTTAGAATATATTTATGTCCCCATATAGAGACGTATTAATAACACTTTGCTAAATGTCTTTGTTAAACAGTTGACCATGAAAATAGTGAATCAACCAATATTTATGTAATTGTAACTAAAATGTAAATACAAATGCAGCTGTGTGTCATAATAGACTTATTGCCAATTAGCTCAATGTGTCAGCTTAATGTGTGGTCCTATTCTCTTATGGTAGCGCAGCACAACGCAGTAGCAGTGGTGGTGAGCATCCGCTAGATGACGCTACCGATATTACGGTGCCGTATCATAGAGTCAAGGCTTAGGTAACCTGTTAGGGTTAGGGTTGGAGTTAGTGTTAAGGTTAGTTCAAGGGTTAGGCTAACATTATAAGCTTAGAACTTCTCTCACAAATCGGTAGTGCTGCAAAATATCGGCAGCGTCATCTAGCGGATAGAGGCCACACTGCAGCGGCGGATCTGTCCCGACACCATAACAGGATAGATCCTAATGTGTCAATGGGAACATAATAACAGCATATACCATATTGGTCCGAATATTTTTCCCGATTTTTTAGCTTGCGTTACGAGTGCGGCTTATATTCGCGACCGTCAAAAAATCATTGCCGATTTGCGAACTCTGCTTGTAACGCGTGCGACTTCTATTCGCGAATGCAAAATTACTGCCGATTTGCACCATTGCGAGTTAAGGGTGCCAATTTTCGTACTTTAGACTGCGATATTGAATAGCGATTTACGGTTTTAGTGATTCTAACATCCTGTAAGGCCGGTAACCTGAAAGAAAAGTTACAGTGCTAATTAAAAAGCCTGTTTCTTGCAATGGCGGATCACTTTGAGAGTCTTTTTCTCTCCAATTTTACGGGTGCGGCTTATATTTGAGTACTACCTTTGTTCTATTTTTTCCCCTTGAACTTTACGGGTGCTGCTTATATGCGGGTGCGGTTTATATTCGGACCAATACGGTATTAAACCTAGACAAAAAAGAGAAACAGTAATTCAATTGGAATCTCACTGACAAGGTGCCAAGCACCACAAATGTACAGCCTCAACAATTACCACAAAATGTAATCAGCTCCTCTGTGACCCAATCTCAACTACAACTTTATATTGTGATCTACACAAATCTAAGATGCTATTTGGAAACTGCTTGTATCCAAGGCCAATGCACAAAGGTACATATTCTGGTGTAAGGAGCACAAAGCCTGGACCCCTGAGCAATGGAATAAAAGTAATATGACGCGATGAGCCATCTTTCACCCTATTTCCTACACCTGGATGGCTTTACACTTGTAGAAAGCCAAAGGATGCCTTCAATGCCATGTCAAGAAGGATTGAAGCTGTTCTGAAGGGAAATTGTGGCCTTACATCGCATTAGGTCCTTGGTATTAATACACTGTTAGGTGTTTTTGTTGGTTTGCTCATACACTTTAAGTAATTATTGCACAAAGCACCAAAGCCTCTAGCGGATGTGCAAATATCTTAGTAAACACCATAAATGTATTTACTTCAATAACTTAGCACATAGTGTCAAGAAGAACATAGAATTATTTGTGTAATAAGTTCCTGTTCCATATGTAGGACATTTGTTATATGAGCTGTTTTATAAAGGCTAAGAGAACCAGGCCAAATCAATGTTTTATCAGAACCGGCAGATTCACATGATAGAAATTTTAACCATTGAAGTTCTGTTGATGGAATGTTTGGCATTTTTGCAGATTTATAAATTCCATGAAAGTAAAAAAGAAAGTTAGTTTGATATTTAAATGCAATTTTATATCAGCTTTCAAATTGAATCTTCAAAAATCCACCCCCTTAAATACTCCTATATCACAAAGTAAGCAGACATGATGATAATCCACGTGTCAAGTGGCGTCACGTACATCCTTGAACCATGTGAAATAGCATTTGAAATAGGCTTACAAAGTCATAGTCCCAATTAAAATTCCCAGTGACTTGGAGGTTCTTGTTTACAGTATACCATTTTCTGGTCTTTTTTAACCCATGTAATTAATAGATATATAATAATAATTTTCTCTGAGCGGAATAGTTTGCTTGTTTGTGGCACAGTTGTGCATTTTTTTCAAAAAGCCATAAAAGTCAAGATTAATGGGGTTTCTAGGATCTAGGTTTTGGGCCCATGGCAGTAACTACTTCATTCTCAGGCAGACACAATACAATTCTACATAAATCATGTATTGATCTAATATATTTCTTTACAAAGCTATTCTTAATTGTTTCATTTTAGTGTTGAATCCAACATATATTTGAAAAGGTTTCAGTGCTTCTTGTTTTGTCATGCATTTCTTAGTGTACCGTAAATTAAAATACTGCCCCATTCCTCCTACTCCAAAAATTCAAAATGAACACTTATGACAAGTACTCTGGGGTTCCTGCAAGACAATTCCCATTGTCACCTCCTATGGTGGCAGGAAATCAAGGGGCAGCAGATAAAGCAGTGGTGTGTTTAGGCCAATGAAGCCTCAGCCAGCATATTTTCATTGGGCAGAAGGCTGCCCGAAGATGACAATGCAATATCATAGAATAACAGTTTTATTGGCACAGAAATGCCTATTTTTAGTGACATTTCTGCCTGTAATTGTACCTAACACTTTCTGATAAACATAGGATTTGGGATATAGCAATGGGAAAGAAGTAATAACACGGGGCATAGGACGAGGGTGCACTAAAAAAAAAAGGGATACGTTTGAATACTCTTGGGGTAGCATAAAACCTAAATGTGCCCATGCTACATCCACCAAACAACAGTTTTTTAAATTGCAACCTTCTGGGTATCTTTTCCTATATTAACCCCATAGATGCTTATTATGCCCCCCTATGATGCAGATGATGAATCTCCACAACTTTTAGTCCCTACCAGTGCCCAGTGGGACAAGATAAGAGGCTTCCAGTAGGAACTGGTCTTGCATAACATTATGGAGCATCCATTTGGAGAGACACCAATCCAACAGAGAGAATCCAATGGAGGTCAAGCCAGGAGGCTGACAAACTGTAATGGAGAGCAAGCTGGGAGGCTGTGAGAGGACTGCAAGTAGGACTGTGTCCTTAAGAGACGTGTTATCTTTAGGTATGTATTAGGCAGCAATAGTCCACCATATAGAGAAGACCAAGAAGCGAGGTTGGCTCACAATGGGAGCTTGGTTTTTATTATTTACTTCTTCAGTATTTTTTTTTTGTTGTGAAAAAAATTAACAAATAAATCAAATATCTGATATAAGGTTTCCAGTTGCCATTTCAGTACAAAACCAACATAAGGTTTCCCAGGACATTTGGGTCACACTGTCACACATGTAGATAAGCTCATTGGGTGCTGATACTGCTCCCCTGTGGATGATATAACATTATGTCACAGTGGGTGACATCATAAAGCCTGACCACTATATCAGTAGCTGTGTTTTGAGGGTAAAGTCATTTCCAGCCGGCTGTAACAGAGGAGCTGGTGAAAGGCAATGGCTCGTATGAATGGTCTACAAGAAGTTCTGAGAGAGGGAAACTCAAATTGCCAAATGTTGGTCATACAAGTAATGGAGGTGAGATTGTTTGTTAGTTTGGCATATTAGGGAGAGAATGATGAAGGGATCATAATATGTTTGGGAGTCTAGAATGTAAGTAGAAAGTAAAATTCCTTCTGGATTGCAACCTTGTTGTGGTAAAGGGTGTTGTGTACTTCAATGAAGCTGTGAGCTATACTATGTAGGGTCACCCAAGATGGGCAGGTCATAGCAGAGAGATCAGACAAATCAAGGTCCACTGGAGAAGGAACTGCCAACCCACTGTATTTTTTCCAAGATAACCTATTGAATAAGCAAAACCAGACACAAGATGTGCCTGGTATGCTGTGGTCCATACAGTCATGAAGAGTTGGACAGGAGTGAACTACACAGTAACAACAAGAGAGTTAAGATTATTGTAAAGTGAAAGAACATAATGGATGGTGTTTAAGAGGTCCGAGAGATCAGGGAGACGGTTCAATGATTTGTATGGGGTGTTTGTTCTATGAGTGGAATTAACTATTATTACACTTAGAAATACTGATGTACATAGGACTATACTGAATAACCACCGAGGAGAGAATGCAACACTAGTGCTGAATGCTAAGCTTGTGTAAAGCTATATATTTACAAGAGCCTCAGTCTTCCATATTAGTAGTCTGAATGTCAGCTGAAACTGTAACAACCTCAATATATGTTCTATATACTGCTATGTAGCAATATTATCATTATGATTTCATCCACCTTCCCATCTATTACCTTTAAGATAATACTTTTCTCCTTCCACAATTACTCTTACAATTAGGTTCTCTCTCCCCTACCAATGAAGCGCATTAGTTAGCTATATGTGGCCCTTAGTATGTTTGAAGAGTGGTTTTGTGTATAAGAATTGCTAATATGATATATATTTAGCTTTTAAAGGGACTCTGAACTCATCGATGCTGCTCTGTACCTTCATGTAAGGGCAGTCAAAATCAAGGAGATCCTTCATATTGAAGTTTTTTCATTGTTTTACGATAATTTAAAAGACTGTATAGTGTTAGCTTTTAATGCCCTCAGATTGTTTTCACACTTTGGTTATTACCTGTAGTTTAGCTGTGCTAGTCAATATGTTGAACATATTGCTACAAGCCATTGGTTCCCTAAAGGACCATAAATTACAAGCCACCTCTAAACGCTTATAAATTCTCCAGACTGCAATAAATACAATTCAGCTATTTTTCCCTTTGTGGCTTATATGCCTGAAAAAAACAAAGTGAAATCCGTTTTTTGTTGTTGTTGTTGTGTTACAGTGCATTTCCATTTGCATGGCGCTTGGGATTTTCGGTTCTTTCACAAACTGCAGAGTCAAGGAAACTCCAGGCAGCAGAGACAGAAGACAGTTGGAAGATTTATATACTAATTCTTATAAAATAGTGAAACATGAACCAGTTTAAAAAAAAAATGACTTGATTTTCATTCAGTGCTTTGTTGATTGTTGATGATGTAGAGCAGCAATGATAAATTGATCCTTTTTGCAGAATAGGATCTAGTGCAAGTGGGCATATATATACTCATTAGACCCTAGCACAATATAAAACCTAAACACTGATTTCCTTCATTTAATTTAACAATTGTACAAAAATACATTTTTATGTCTCTACATTTTTCTCTGTCCACCCCATAAAACATTTTGATGGCATTGCATATGGGAATTATAGCGTGGATATTTTAGTGCAAAATCAAGTGACCTGATATGTCATAAGAATTATGTGTCTAAAAGAGTGTACCATCTGGAAATTAATCCCTCTGTGCTTCACCCTCACACCAATGGAGTGGATGTTTTACTTGCTTGCATCCTCACACAGCTGTCTCACTTTGTCATAGGGAGCATCACTCTAGAGCACCCTAAGTGCCCCTTAGTGTATCTTGTTGATGTTGCTCTCTTGACCACATCATCTTTTGGAGTCTTAGAAATGCTGGGCATGTCAAGGCGACAGAAAACAAAAACAAAAAGAAGTGCGGTGTGTGAAACCCAATACACAAAGTGTGCTGATGAAAAAAGCAATGGTATTTCAAATGTGGGTTATGAAAAGGATTATACATTGATACATGGGATCCACATTGTGTCGATTAAATTATTTTACTCTCTTATAATCCAGCTTTGTCATTTTGAATTATTAAAGAGAAATATGAGGCTCTCATCACCCAGTTGTCAACCATTTGAATAGGATGGTTTAGTTATCTACAGTTAGATGTAGGAATTTCTATGTGTTTTCACCTCAAAGTGAGATAAATATATTATATAGTTTATAGTATTATAATAAAAAAATATACATTATCAGCTTGGTTTACTTGTTTCGAGGCACCAAATAGGATTGGTACAGTATGTATATAAGACTGGCTGATGCTGCTCTGTCCTGCTTTATTGATCAAACAATAGAATAGGGATAATCCCTTGCTGGAAGTGTATACAGCCTGTATAAAAGCTCTATATTGCAACAACAAAGTTCAATACCCAGTTGAGGACTAGGACATATGCTTTGAATTATATTTATTTGTGTTCATTTAATTAGAATTCCTTTCAGAACTAATTTATTGTCTTGTTTTACGCAACAAAAGCTCTCATCACACCAGGTGGATGCGGTGGATATAATCCCCACAGTAAGATTCATATTTTACTTGATGGCACTACCAGCAACTGAGTCTCTCCTATTTTGTATCTTTCCAGGACCATTTTACATATATAAGAATATGAGGATCCAAATGCATTAGGAACTTTTATGTAATTGAGACGTTTATTTAGAAACATTGCAGTTTCATTTGTGTTAAGAATGCCATTATCCAGTCATAAAAAGCTGTTCTTGCTATGACTTGAAGATCTACGCAGAATGAAAGAAAATCTGGAAAGAAAACCAGTAAGTCATACTTCTGTACATAGGAAGACTTTAAAGTTACCATTGAAATATAGTTTTATCTAAATTAATGAGATTTCCATTACTCCTGTTGAAAGCACTGGCAGTTCAAGCTGCTATTTTCCCCACTGTGCAGACAGAAACATACTCTGCATTCAACGTCTCCTCCTACCAAAGGATGTTGCTCAGCTGCAGCAAAATTATGGGCCACAAGCCAAAACCGCAAACCCCACTCTGGTTCGGAGTACTTCAGGGCGGGAACATGATCAATTAAGCAAGCCGTAACCTCCCATTTCAAATCAGCCAATAGAAAATGAGACATTATTACGGCAGTAAAACATGGAGGTTACGTGTCAATCAATTAGGTTTGGAGGTCCGATATAAGATCAGACTCACAAAACCTGCAAAATAAAGAATTATGAAAATTAATTCCAATACTGTACTGTTCAATTTAACCCCAAAATGACACATAAAAATAAATGTTATTTCCGTCCGATTTGCGAGCTTGTGACTGTTGTGCAATTAATTCTGTCTATCATCGATTTCCCCCTTATTTACAGTGCAGTATTGATTTTTTATTTGCATTTATAGTGCTACAAATAGGTGTTTAACCCCCTTGAGGGTCCTCTCTGGTACTCGTTGGATTTTCTCCTACATTTGCCATTTACGGGTATGAAAACATTTGCTGGCTTGGGTAAATTGAGCAACTGAATAGCGATTTGTGATTTTAGGCTTGTGAAAGTGACAGATCAAACTCTTCTGGAGGCTGTAAGTTACAAGTTTAATCATTGCCATTTTTTCAAGCTCGTAACTCGAAAGCCGAGAAAAAGACGACAATTGAAAAGCAAAGTAGCTTGCGACCTCACTTACGGGCCTCCGGATCTCCCGAAGCCTCAATTGAATGGCGCTCCTAATGTCTGTTTTTAAGTGTAGTTTTTAAAAACAAGATATCTTAAATAGTAATCTTACAGGCCCACCTTAGGGAAGTGTTTGCTAGAAGGACACCCACTGCTCCTTTGGATGAAATACAAGGCAGTTTTGAAACAACATACTTGTAACTAGGCTAGGTCCCAGATTACATGACCTGGTTTAATACTAAAACTGGCTCAGAACTCACTCTGAATTATATAAGTAATAGCTATAAACCCTCTCTAGAGGAAAACCACCTGATCATAATAATAATAACATGTCTCAGTGGAACATAATGTAATGCCTTGAGTCACAGGTCTCCTTACCTCATGCTGTAAAATATCATAAACGACAACTGCAAATGTTAAGGGCACTGCATATACATTGTTTTGTGATCAGGTTTCAGGTCTGGGTTTCCATATGACATTAGTTTAAAGGGCTGCGCTTACCCCTAATTAATATATTGCAGCTGTACAGTTGACACATTTAATTGCTCCTAAAGCTCTGGTTGATATTATAACATTCTATAACTACTTTTACACACATAACACAGACATAATATTATGTCCATAATTGTTCCCATATTGTAATGGTCACATTGATAAAATAAGATATTTTGAAAATGATAAAACACAAACAGGCGTTCTTGAAACTATTTAAACCAGTTATGTTATATAGTTACATAGTAATTCAGATTGAAAAAGGAGACTAAGTCTATCAAGTTTAAGTTGTTAGATCTCCTCTGATCCTTGTAATATGTGGATTAATTGTTAATTGATCCAGAAGAAGGCAATCAGAACTCCCCCCATTAAAACGTTGCCAAAAATATTGGCAAATTGATAAATTCTCCTCCTCCTCTGGTGATCCAAGACAACCATGAATGTCCTTCTGTCACTACCTCCTTTGGTAGAGAATTAGAATTCTGTAGTCTAACCACCCTTAAAGTGAAGAACCATTTTATTACTTTAAGAAGGAATCTTTTTTTATTCAAACCTCAAGAAATGTACTCTTGCCATGAAAACCTCTTAACACAAAAAGTTCACATGACAAAGCTTATTTTGACTGAGGATGTATTTATACAAGATAAGATTTTTCCCTTCTTATGAGCATTTTTCTAGAAAAAAATAAGTTTAATTTGGTTAGTCTATCTTCATAAAGAACCCTTTTATTACTTTAAGGTGGAATGTTTTTTTCTTCTAACCTCAAGGGATGTCCTTTTGTCATGAAAACCTCTTAACACAAAAAGTTCACATGACAAAGCTTTACGGACGTATTTATATAAAATAATAATTTCCACTCTTAGGAGCATTTTTTCAAGAGCAAATAAGTTTAATTTAGTTAGTCTTTGCCCCTCCATTCCCCTTATTAGTTCTGTTGCCCTTCTCTGTATTTTTTCCAGCTCTAAAATATCCCTTTTATGAAGTAGTGTTTCATGGCAGCTTTATGTATTTCATGCCAATTTAGTTTAAATATTAATAAACTATTATGAAATACCACAAGTTTTATATGCCGAAATATCATAGTTTTTTCATTCTTAAAACACATTAACTTACAAAGTGTTTGCTTTTCTTCTATGTAACAATCACATATATTGTTGTCGTTCTGCGAGTTGTCGTCACGCTTTTGCAAGCCGTTGAGGCGCGTGGGACAGGCTGCAATGAGCTCAGAAGGCGCTCGTTGCACTGAGAGCTTCGCGAAAGCGGCGAGCAGTTGACGCACGGGGGACTTAGCTGGCACTCATCCCGCAGGACTTAGCTGGCACTCAACCCGAGACACGCTGGACTTAGCTTCAATGAGGCTCATCGCAAGGCACCTGGACTTTGTAATGGTCGCAAAACTACGGCCCATATGATGGACCGCAGGGCTCGCAAAAATACAACTTGAACTGTCTTTTGTAACTATCGAAAATCGCCGAAGCAGGAAACAAATGGCGGACGAAAAAATGCAAAAATTCTGAAACAGGATGAAAACGAGGCTCAGCAAGGCCAGGCAAAATACACAACACAAAATACCGTAACACTTACACCAACAACGCCAGGCATGCAGGACTTAGAAAATAAAACCAACGGCAGTCAGAGCGCAAAGATTCAGCAGATACACAGAGGAGAAAGACACAGGGAAGGGACAGGGGGAAATGGTGGAAAGAGACACATGGCATTCCCAAGCACAAAAGATGCAGGTTGCTGAAGCCTGTAATGAGCGTCGCTCATTGTGAGGACCATAAAGTACATGGGAGGAGAGGCTTGCAATGAGCGCCAAAGGCAATTTCCTAGTATGGAAAAAAGCAATTTGTTTTGAAACCAGTGGTGTATTTAAGTTTTCTGCTGCCTTAGGCAAATTTTATCACCCCCAAAACTGTGATATGATGGCCTCGTAGGCCTAAACCTAAACAGTCCTATGTTTGAAACAAAATCAGGGTCTTAATCACTAATGCTAATCATTCAGTAGCCAGATGAGGAGGATTACTGACCAACAATAGTTAATGATACAGGATGGGGCCCAAATCACTTAATAAGGGGGGCCCAAAAATATATAAAAACATTCTGATCACCATCACTTTTAAGCATTAGGAAAAGTACACTGCTGCCAGCGTTTCATCAAAATTTCCCCCACCTACCACCATGGGTAAACTAATTGACGCTCCAATGGGGAGTAATTAGTCATAGGGGTCCTGTAATGTATATAAAAGATTTACCTGCCCATCTGGGTAATTTGATCATGTAATTTTAAATCAAGGCCTTCCATCTTGTAACATATATGTGCTTTGCATACATTTAGTTTTTTCTTTATTCAATATTTTCTCTATGTTTAGATGTCTTTCAAGTTTATTTTGGGAAATATAATCTATATATTTTAAAAAAATGTAAGCAATGGACATATAAATAGTCTTTATTTCACAAAATGAGGTTGTCCTAGAATGCCTTGAGGCTAAGTAAGTGTTTTAGAAAAAATATGGTATACATTTGCACCTTCTGTTAAATTATTAATCCTTCTTCGACATAGATTAGCATACATTAATAAATTATCCTTGAAGTTTAAAGAAAGCTAACACTCATTTTGTAGGGGTGCTATAAGGTGCTATTCCTTTAGGCTACAGACAAAAACAAACATGACACAAACCTGGAATCATTTACTGTCACATGATACAGTTGCCCCCAGGACAGCCACATGACTACACATTTTGTGAGAATGTTATCCTTTTGAGAGAGCAAATAATCCAGTTATAATAGAGTATTCATTTTTTTAGCCATATTGAAAAAAACAATACATTTCCATTCAGAAATATGTTTGTTGTCAACCATCACCATACTGGGGTAATCTGGCACATTTTGCAGATTTGTGTCACGCATTAAAGGATGTTTGTAGTTTTTACTTACATTTTTGTGATGTATGTAACAAACTATCAGCATTAGCAGATATGTAAGCCATGAGAATGAAAGCAATTTTTAAAGAACATTTTACATTTATCAGATCCTGTTTGTGTCAAATGTGCTTACGTCATGGACAAATAGTTGCTATAGAACCCGAGGAGAAAGATTAGGGCTTGCTCTTCTATTTAGTCCTATTTTATAGGGGCATGTCATAATGGAAGTGCTTTGATATTACTATAGATCTTATCTGCTCTCAAGGTGCCCTAAACGAGCATACTATAAATATGATAATTCAATGGTCTTCTACTTGACTCAAGAGATAGTCCTATATAATTACAGTGCCTTGCAAAAGTATTCACCCCCCTTGGCATTTTTCGTGTTCTGTTGCCTCACAACCTGGAATTAACATGGATTGTTTGAAGACTTGCATAATTTAATTTACAGAACACACCCACAACTTTGAAGATGTTTTCTTTTTTTTTTTATTGTGAAGCAAACAACAAATAGGACAAAATAACAGAAAAAGTGAATGTGCATAACTATTCACCCCCCTAAAGTCAATACTTTGTAGAGCCACCTTTTGCGGCAATCACAGCTCCATGTCACTTTGGATAAGTCTCTATGAGCTTGCCACATCTTACCTCTGGGATTTTTGCCCATTCCTCCTTGCAAAACTGCTCCAGCTCCTTCCAGTTGGATGGTTTGCTCTTGTGAACAGCAATCTTTAAGTCTGACCACAGATTTTCTATTGGATTGAGGTCTGGGCTTTGACTAGGCCATTCCATGTTTCCCCTTAAACCTCTCAAGTGTTGCTTAGCAGTGTGTTTGGGGTCATTGTCCTGCTGGAAGGTGAACCTCCGTCCTAGCCTCAAATCACGAACAGCGTGGTACAGGTTTTGCTCCAGAATATCCCTGTATTTAGCACCATCCATCTTTTCCTCAACCCAGTTTCCCAGTCCCGGCTGCTGAAAAACATCCCCACGGCATGATGCTGCCACCACCATGTTTCACTGTGGGGATGGTGTTCTTTGGGTGATGTGATGTGTTGGGTTTGCACCAGACATAGCGTTTTCTTTGATGGCCGAAAAGTTAAATTTTAGTCTCATCAGACCAAAGCACCTTCCTCCATACATTTTGGGAGTCTCCCACATACCTTTTTGCAAACTCAAAACGTGCCATTTTGTTTTTTGCTGAAAGTAATGTCTTTCTTCTGGCCACTCTGCCATAAAGCCCAACTCTATGGAGCGTACGGCTTATTGTCGTCCTATGTACAGATACTCCAGTCTCTGCTGCGGAACTCTGCAGCTCCTCCAGGGTTACCTTAGGTCTCTGTGCTGCCTCTCTGATTAATGCCCTCCTTGCCCGGTCCGTGAGTTTTGGTGGGCGGCCGTCTATTGGCAGGTTTGCTGTTGTGCCATATTATTTCCATTTGGTTATGATAAATTTGATGGTGCTCCTGGGGATCATCAAAAATTTGGATATTTTTTTTATAACCTAACCCTGACTTGTACTTCTCAACAACATTGTCCCTTACTTGTTTGGACAGTTCCTTTGTTTTCATGGCAGTGTTTGTTTAGTGGTGCCTCTTGCTTAGGTGCTGCAGCCTCTGGGGCCTTTCATAAAAGGTGTGTATATGTAATGACAGAACATGTGACATTTCGATTGCACACAGGTGAACATTATTTCCCTAATTATGTGACTTCTGAAGGTAATTGGTTGCACCAGAGCTTTTTATGGGCTTCATATCAAAGGGAATACATACGCACATGCCAATTTTCTATTTTCTATTTCTAAAAAAAGAGTTTTATGTATATATTTTTCTCATTTCACTTCACCAGCTTAGACTATTGTGTTCTGATCCATCACATAACAATCAGATTAACAAAACATTGATCTTAAGGCTGTAATGTAACAAAATAGTTCAAATTGAGCTCATATATTGATGCAGAACTATTTTGCATATAGACGTTTACTGCCTAGTAATTTAAACAATGCAAATTAAAGGGCCACATTAATGTTCTTATAAAGAGCTCTCTCAAGAATTTGTAAAAAGGGCATGAGAAGGAAAAAAATACTTTTTTAAAATGAAACTGTGCATTTAAACAATTACAGCTTTATTAAATTGCAATTCGGTAAACTTAAAAGGGCTCTATTTAGGCACACAGCAAATTTATTTACAGATGTTTTTAGTTAGTGAAGACCTTGCTTTTGGATAGAAGTTCACTAACTAAAAACTTCTGTAAATAAAATAAGCTGTGTGCTTAAATGGAGCCCTTTTAAATGTACTGAATAACAATTTAATAAGGCTGTTAATTACTAGCAACTTATCCATATATTGTCCAAGCTGAGCTTGCAGATCTTAAGCATTACCTTGATGGCATGTGAAATATGTGTAATCATTTCATAACTGCAGCCCTTTTTGGTACTGCCTTTTTTGAATTGGGATATAGGCTGTTTATTTGCAGTCTATGGCCGCTTTTGAGTTTTTCCCAAATTGTTGGCATAATGCAAGCAACACTTGCTTTCTCAGTAGGTGGGATTCCATCAATTCCTGCATCCTTGTTATCAGCAAGACTTCCTAGGGCCCATCATCTCGCCGTTAAGATTTTCTTGTGTAGATTATCTGATCTCATCTTTTGTTAAGTCCTTATTTTATTTTTTATCACACCCACATGAAAGATTCCCTTGAGATCACCAATTTTCTTAAAGAGATCTCTTGACTTTCCCATTCTTTATCTTCTTCTATCTCTTTACATCACTCATTATAAAATGTCTACTTGTCTCTTCTTGCTATCCCCTGGAGTGCTTTATTCAGTTGGACACATCTTTTCACCTTTCTCATTCCTTTCTTGGCCTACTTTCAAGGCCTCATCAGACTGCTAGTCTGCCTTCTTACTTTTCTTTCTTTTGGAAATATTATTTGTTGTTGTTTACTGGACAATGTCACAGACTTCTGTCCAAAGTTCTTCAGGCATTCTGTCTACCATATGTAAACACAAAAAAGAAAAATAACTTTTATAAGAATCACAGTTTATCTTACACTTTTATCTCTTACTACAATTTAACTTTTATTGGTATCACTAAAATCTTTTATAGCACATAAAACAACACACATGGAAATAAATATTAAAAATATACTTGAGGTTAGATAATCAGGGAACTGGAAAACCCTTTAAAGTGATTACTACCACCTTTTCCTAGTACCTCATGAGTTAAAAAATATAATGGGAAAGCTTGAAAAAGATTATTTGAAACACATCGAGTAATAATAGGGAGTCCCCAATGTAGGGATTACCCTATTTAGCTTAGTTTGCTCTAGCTCCCATAGTTGAGATTTATACCTAGAAGAGACCTTAGTGAATACCAAAACTATAAGAACAAACAGAGAGAAACATCTATATATAAGAGCACTCTTCCAAATACTTTGATTAGTTGCTATATTCTGTGACAAGAAGATACTACTCTAACTATAATAATATCACATTGGGATAAGAAATATACTCAATACTATAATTGGATGTTAATATCCAGTTGCATATACAAATAGTATATACATCTTATGTTACTCTACAGAACTCAATACAACAATATATAAGGAAGTTTCACTAGAGCAAATATCCCAAAGCAAAAAAACTATGAAAGTTATCCAAGTCAAAGAAACTTTGTATGTACAGTACATTATATTGTTTTAACTCATGAGGTACTAGGGGAAGGTGGTAGTAATCACTTTAAAGGGTTTTCCAGTTCCCTTGTTATTTAACCTCAAGTAAATTTTTAATATTAATTTCCATGTGAGTTGTCTTATGTGCTATAAAAGATTTTAGTGATACCAATAAAAGTAAAATTTTAGTAAAAGATAAACTGCGATTCTTGTAAAAGTTATTTTTCTTTTTTGTGTTTACACATTGTTAAAAATCACAGATCTTCCGTACGAATATTCAGATAACTATTTGAATTGATAGGATTTTTTCATCTAAAATAAATATACCGTATATACTCGAGTATAAGTCGACCCGAGTATAAGCCGAGGCACCTATTTTACCACAAAATACTGGGTAAAATTAGTGACTCGAGTATAAGCCGAGGGTGGGAAATGTGCTGCCCCCTCTGTCCCACCTCTCTCTCCCGTGTCTCTTCTCCCCTCTCCCTTCCCTGTTTCTCTTCCCCCCTCCCTTATCACCCTCCTCAACCCCCCTCCTCATTCTCAACCTCCCTCCTCAACCCCACTCCTCATCCTCAACCTCCCTCCTCATCCTCAACCTCCCCCCTCACCCTTAACCCCCCATCCTCAACCCCCCTCCATAACCTCAACCTCCCTCCTCATCCTTAACCTCCCTCCTCATCCTCAACCCCCTCCTCAACCTCCCTCCTCAACCCCCTCCTCTACCTCCCTCCTCATCCTCAACCTCCCTCCTCATCCTCAACCTCCCTCCTCATCCTCAACCCCCTCTTCATCCTCCCTCCTCAACCCCCCCTCAACCTCACGCCTCAACCCCCCATCCTCATCCCCCCGATCCTCATCCCCCTCCTCACCCCCCTCAACCTCAACCCCCCTCCTCAACCTCAACCTCCCTCCTCCTCATCAACCCCCTCCTCACCCCCACCTCAACCTCACCCCCCCTCAACCTCAACCCCCCTCCTCAACCTCCCTCCTCCTCATCAACCCCCTCCACCTCAACCCCCCTCCGGCACCCGGTATATGCTAATGATGACGTGACGTCACATGCGCGCTGACGCCGGGGTCAAGACGGAGCAGAGGCCGGAGAAGAAGCAGGTAAGTGAGGGGGGAGGTATTTAGAGGGGAGACAGTGAGGAGGGGGTTGATGAGGAGGAGGAGGGGGGTTGATGAGGAGGAGGGGGGTTGAGGATGAGGAGGGGGGAGGGAAAGAGACACAGGGGGGTAGAGAGACACGGGGGGGGGGGTAGAGAGACACTAGGGGGAGTGACTCGAGTATAAGCCGAGGGGGCCCTTTTTAGCCTTAAAAAAAAGGGCTGAAAAACTTGGCTTATACTCGAGTATATACGGTATATATAATGAATTCTGTGCATCAGTAACTTTGTTCATTCTGTCTACCATGCCTAGTCCCTTACATCTATTCTTTACGTCCACTGCATGTTCCCAGGAGATATTATTTATTTTATATCTGCTTAGTCTGATGATTTTCCCTCTTTTCCCCAGTCAGCCCCAGGTCTTGTTTTTGCTAACTGTACAGAGCTCCTCCATCTTTGGCTACCAGCTATAAAGTCAATCTGATTTCTATAAGATTCACCTGGTGATGTTGGCGCGATAGTGTCCCTTTACACTTGTTATCACTTTTGTTATATCTCTATTTATTTCGACCTTGATAGATTTCTACTAACCTCGAAACATCTGTAATATTTAAATAACTTGTAGTTTAAGACTGTTCTCACTAATGTAATTTACTCTAATTGGGATAGGTAATTTTTGGGCAAAGGAGACTTTCTTTTTTTTAGAATCTCAATTGAATGTGTAACAGAATCAGCTGAGTTACTATAACTGTTTTTAAATGAAAAGAATAACCTATATGGAATGGAATAATTAGACTGTTAATTTCATTTTAAAACATTTAAAATACAGATCATATCTCTCTCTATGTAGCCTACACTGGTAATCGATGCAACTGATTATACCACAAGGAAAATTAGGTAATTTACACAGTAAAAATGCATTAAGCTCACTAATGGCTGTTCATCTTGTGGTATAAGATGCAGAAATGCTTAAAAGGCAGCAGGTTAAAGTAATAGTAATGCATAATTTATGATCTATTATCCAGTGAGATAGATTGGTTCAATTTGATATGGTTGCTATGTCCTGTACAGGCACATGTATATATTATTGTCAGGTCAGTTGTATTAAAATGTCTTTGCTTGGCTAGATCAATTGATACTATTAAATGCCAGATTGGATATTTATGTTACTTGGTAGTATTATTGTATTGTTTATTATAATTTCCCTAGGCTGTTACAATTTTACCAACATCAGATTACAAATAAGGCAAGTGATATAAAATAGAAATTTAACATTGGAAGACATTGTGTTACATGGGAAGTAGTTTGGAAATAACATCACATGTTTGTGAAGTAGAGTAATACCCTGTTTAGTGCTGTATATGCATTCCTGCATGCAGGAGTATTATGCGCAAACTGCCCTCATTTCCGGGGTATAACTGTATAATATATTCACACACATATAAACATATAGAAAATAATTCTTAAAGAAAATCTGACTCTGTCTGCATCATAAGGAATTTCATCTTATATTGTTATACTGCCTGTGCATGAGGAGGAGGTTTATCCTATGGGGGTTACTCTTCTATATTGTCTATGAAATTATCATGCTTGTTGTGATGTTGTGACTTGGATGCAAGCAGGGCCCGAGTTCCTCTGGAAGAGGAACTAGATTATATCAGAATGTAGGGTAGGAACATTTATGTTAATCTAGAAGAACACATGAAACAATGAAAGTGGCAATGCATTAACTATAATTTTTAATGCCTTTTATCATTTCAATAAAAAATAAAGAGACATGTTTATGTGCTACCGTCAACTAATGCATCATGGCATTTTAAATGTGACTGGTGTACTTTAAAGAAAACTGAAACAATATCTGTCTCCATATTTTGCCTTAAGTTGTCTTGAGTATCCCTAATTTATTAAAGATACTCATGCATGAAATGAGCTGATCTTAGTGGTAGAATAGAATCATACTGTACATATAAATGCACTAATGGGTTAATATGAAATGCTGATAGGAGGGGAAAATAATGGAATATAACCTTTGATTCAAACACAGTAAAAGTCAGCAGAATCAAATAAACAGTGTTAGTGGTTTACGAAATATTATGATTACATTTATTTCTTAAGTGAAAAATCAACCCTATTCCTCAAGGACATAAGATATCTAGTAATTGAGATGCTGAAGAACAGTGCTGATTTTTCACTATATATGTACTGTATTATTATTTAAACTAAGCTTATGATTTATTTTCAATCTTTTATTAATATTACAAATTAAAGGGACTCTTTAGGCAATTTATTGTTTTATATAAATGCTTTCAACTGATATGGAAGGTGTCTGGCCTCTCTCCTTAGTAGCAGTGGTGTGCCGGGCGCTACGCCCCTATAGGCCTGCTAAGAGGGCCAAAAATCTGCTGGAAATTAATTAATTCTGTAATGATCAACAAATTTCAGATTGAGGATTCAGAAAATAAAAGATTGTGGACTTCCAACGCCCCATAGCCTGAATGATATACGCTGGTATAAGATTGCTGATGCTGATGAAGCTACTACTATGCAAGATGAATAACCTGAATATTAAATATATAAAGTCTCAATCTTATGAGAATTGCTTGTATGTTCTGCACAAATGTAGTGGTACTGAGAGGCTGAATTGTTCAAAAGGGGGGTGATGAAGAGGTTTATCTCTTAGTGTGGTGGTAAATAACTGAATGTGTTAATTGGACAGGTAAGGTCATAAATAGGAAAGTAAGTAATTTGAACAGTGTGGTAAACTGGTATTGTGATTAAATCTGATAAAATTCTTAGTATGGAAAATAGGTTGTGATGGTGATGTGAATTTCTGAAGGCCGAAGGAACCCATAGAAAGCCAAAGTTGCTGCTGCTTTTTAATTGTACGTGAGATTTTGGGCCAAATGAATCAGAAGCTAAAAAGGCAAATATTAAAGAAAAATATATCACCAGTGATGGGAGTCTGTGAATGACATGAGCCTGATTTTAAAAAAGACCTTTAAGAAACAGTTGAACAGGTATAGACAAACAAACTAAATTAAACTCTTAATCCTCTACTATGTCTCTCCTCAAATTCGAGTACAAATAATGCAATTGGGAGGTACAGGTGTAGGCACAAAAGGTGTAGGAGCAGAGGTTCAGGGGTCTGATCCCAGGGGGGGAGGGGGATGAGGGGGAGGCCCAAGGGATAGAACAGGGAGGCCAGGAACCCCAGGCATAGTTGGCAGGGCAAGAGGTTGTGCCAAAGCAGAGGGCCCACAATTATGGCCAAGAGGAGAGAGAAACCCTCCTAAGGGAAATCCAAGCCCACCGTAGCATCATCCATGTGGTAGGGATGTGAGGCCTGTAGATAAGGCATGTGACTGGAATGAGGTGACTGGAGCTGTGGCTTCATTAGGTTGTTGCAAACTGTGATGTTTGGTTGGTTAAACACTGATATGATGACTGTCAGATGAAGGCGAAGAAGAAGATGGCAGCGAAGGCCAGAGCAGCCCACTGGACTGGTGGTGGCCCACCACTCAACATCACCTACTGTGGTTGGGAGCGGACTATCAAGGAGTCTTTGGAGCCAGCAGCAGTAGTGGGCCTTCCAGGACAGTTGGACACTGGCTATCAGGAAACCCTGCAAAGTGAGAACCATATGCACCATCACACCCTCATATGCACACACATGAACCCCACACACATAGATAACTGACATACAATAGCACTGTAAGATATCTGGTTCTGACTACAGATATATGGGGCATTAATTACCATGTAAATATTATAACATATTATATCATCATATTATCATCCTTATTGTTATCAATTAAGTGTCAGTAAATCATACATTTTGCAATGAGCTCCCCTAACCCTATCTTCCTCATGTTACAGTGCACCATTTAATGCTGTGTCCCTTAACACTCAAACTGCTTGGAAGCTATCCCCAGTGTTAAATGAGGTAAGGCTGTAGATCCACAATGCTTTTACATCCAATAGAGAATACATGTATGGGTGTGCACACTGCAGCATATGCGGATACAGACTCTGAGGGACTGCATGTGCGTGTCATGTACTAGCCTAACTTGGCCCATGTCTCATAGGCATATTAACACCATTATTGAGCATTGGTCACAGATTGGTCAGTCTCACACAATGCACAGCAGAGCTGGTAAAGCAAGTAACTGAGGTTGTGATGTAAGATTCTGAATTCTTACAACTCGATCTTTCAGCTCAATAACAGAAGAAGTAGGTATCCATTTGTAACAGTGCACACCCTATGCCTAATTCACAATATAGAGATAAAGAATTAAAATAACTGGTTAAAATCATAGAACTCTAATGTCATAGAAGGTGTAGTGAGAAGTGGAAAAGACTTCAAAGCTACCATATAATTGTAAATCCTTATAATATTGGATCCTATAATAGATATATGTGATAAAGTGTCATAGTGCTGCAAACAAAATTCCCTTTTGTTTGCAGCACTATGGCACTTTATCACATATATCCAATGGACTTACTAAAATTGTGTTGACACTTGAATAGCTAAGGTGTTGTGCAAAGCGTCACGCAATATTTATTAGAAACGTGAAGCCCTCGATGGGTTGAAAGTAATTGATTACAATCATGACGGTTCATACTGATTTGACTTAATTGAATCAAGTGATTCCCTGTGCCAAATCTTGAGTATAAAGGATAACATTTACATGATAACAAACGATATGCACTGTGACATTAACATAGAACGTGATTGGTAACAGAGATAGAGAAATCGTCTAGAAATGACCAATCTTAACCTAAAGTACTTACCTTAAAGTCTTGCACTGTTAATTCCTATAAAGAGATTAATTACAAAGCCAAGGAAACGCAATATTAAGTGATTCTTAAAAATAGAATTCCCATGACAATTACCATGTAAAACCTTGAAATACAGCATTTAAAAAATGTGTATAACTGGACAAAAGACTGAATTAAGGTAAAAGGGGAATGGCAATGTAGACAGAGCGGAGCTCTCAGCCCCTTTAAAGTGCCTGCAGAAAAAAATCATGATCTAGTAGAGACCAGTTCACTCTGTAGTGGAATTGGTGCCAAGCGGCTGCTGCCTTAGCAGCAAATGATCTATGATAGTCAAAAAAAGGCGTAAACTTCATATCTGTAAGCCAAATCCACTACTGAATGCAAGTGGTCATCCAGTTCTTAACAACGTTTGTGAAAAGTGAACATATGACATCCCTGTAAATGCCAAATGAACACAAATTATGAGTAAGTGTGCGGGGCTCCGATAAATCAGAAGAGGACATAGAATAAAAACAAATTAATCTCTTTACCCTCTACTATATTTCTCCTTAATTTGGTGGTAAATAATGCAATGGCATAATAATCAGAGGAGGCTGACTGGTCATTCAAATTCAACCTGTAGCTAGTAGTGAAGTAACTAAGATTGTTATGTAGGACTCTCAATTCTGACAACTCAGTCTTTCAGCTTATAGAAGTAGCCACTTTGGCTGTCATTCTTTGTAGCTGCCGGAACTGATCGGGTACCAAGCTAGCCTGCCCTAGGTAGGCCTTCAAGCATCATACTAATCTAAGCAGTTCCATTTCCTTGTTGTTTCTGGAAAAGGAAATGCTTGCTTGCCTGAGGATAAAAATAACATGTACATAATTACAAGCAATGGTGCACTGTTTTCAACAAAAAAACTCTAAATAAACATTCCTGTATGTGAGAAGCATTGAGTAAAACAACATTTCCCAAGTGTAGTTTAATTAGCATAAATATGAAGTGGATGAACAAAATGAATACATTCTGATAAATGACAGAAAATGTAACTGGCGAACGATGGCCCACGATAGGCAGAAAAATGAGGATTGTGCGTATTAAGAAACTAAAGATGAGTATGATCGAATTAGCGTTGTGAAGCCTTCGATAGGCTGTAGTAAGGGTATACTTGAGAATAATAACTGGTGTTCATAATGAGAAGTGTTGGCTTAAAGCCATACATGCAATAACACCTAATGGGTTGGTGATGATAACGAGAAGGCAATATAAATAAGAAACATTTTGAACTTTCTAGTAACCCTCAATGGGCTGTGCGTAAGGGATTGTTTGTGATAAGGTGATATAGATATGAAACTGAATTTTATTAATGTTTTGATGCCCTCAATTGACTGGTATTGTCGATTGTAGTTGAAAATTAGGTCATTGCGGTTTAATGAGACTTGTGATGCCCTTGGTCTATTAATAATAAAGTTACAGTAAGAAGTGAAAAATATATAAAAAGTTGTGAATGAAGCCCTCGATGGGCAAAGAATGGTAAAGATACTTGACTAGCTAAGATATTTGTGCCAAGCTAATGGTGAAAATGTCATGCAAATAAATGTGAGGAGGGTGATGCCCTTGATGGGCTGAAGATGTATTTGTGAAGGCTCATACTGATTCGATTGTATGAATCTGGGCATGTATGAATCAGGTTTTTGGATAGCTACATTTTTATTTTTATTTTTTTCTATTTATACAATATGAAGAGCAGAGTGACATAATGAGAACATAAGTAGTAACAGAGATAGTAATCATTTATAATTTACCAATGTTACCTGAAATACTGACCATGAACTCTTGCACTGTGAATTCCTACAAAGAGATTCATATAAGCCCAGAGTAAATGAAATAGAACAGACCTTAATAATAACCCCTAGAAAAATATCATGTAACAACCTCTGAAAATACAGCATAATTAATACAGCATATATTAAGCAGTAAATAGATGCTAATTTTAACTCTAGCAGGCATGGACATTTAAATTGACAAATCAAAGGCCTTCTAAATGAAGGATGCAACAAATTATATCTCTAAAGCATAAAAAACAAGCTAAACTGAGTTAAAATGAAGGTGCATGCATATTAAATACATAAGTGCAAATAAGTAAATCATACAGCAGAATGAATGAACAATCAAATTATATTCGATTCAATACTATTGTTCTAATAACATACAATGGAACATAAAAATGTGAAATGAAATAAAGACACCCCATTATGTCATTTGTAGTTAAACATTCTTACTATGTGCTGGCCTTAAATCTAATGTATGGTAACACCTGTGTGAAAAGGTAAACCAATCATGGTGCCTCGGCCTAACTATATCAGTGTAAATGAATGTACCATAACGGACACTGCCTGCCACACAGGAGAAAAGCCAGATACTGGAAGATGTGTCTGCAAATCTGACTGCCCTGTAGCAGGTACATAGTGGAATAAGAATTTGAAGTATTAGTGAAGATAACTAGCAGATAAGTAAAGGAGTAAAACTTCAGTGAAATGTAACAGTAATGACATTATGAAGTATGGTATAAACAAAATACTTTTACAAATAATGGACACTGCCTGCCACAAAGGAGAAAAAGGCAGATACTGGAAGATGTGCCTGCAAATCTGACTGCTTTGCAGTAGGTACATAAGAGAATAAGCATTTTAAGTATTAGTGAAGATAACTAGCAGATAAGTAAAGGAGTAAAACTGCAGTGAAATGTAACAGTAATGACATATAATGACGTCTGGTATAAACAAAATACTTTAACAAATATGACAGAGCACGTACTAGTGTTTAAAACCAAGTACATACCGAGCTCAGGATAATCAAAAAGGCTGTATATCTTGTGTGAAAGCGAAACCTCGTAAAAGCAATGAAATAAATGACTTTAAAACGTGATAAATGAATGATAAACTTGATAACTGAAAACGAATTGAGAGTGTGATATTTAATCTTACTGGTGGTATGATTATGTCAGTATTTAGAATGTTAAAATGGTACATAAAAAAATACTGACATAATCATACCGCCCTTTCCCCCTTTTCCTCCTCTCTTTTCCCCCTCCCCCTTTTCCTCCTCTCTTTTCCCCCTCCCCCTTCTCCTCCTCCATTATCCTTCTCCCCCTTATCCTCCTCCTCACTTCCCCCATCACCAATCACCTCCCTTTGCCCCTTCCACTCCTTTTTTCCCCCTTATCCTCCTCCTTCCTCCCTATCATCCTCCTCATTCCTTACCCCCTTATCATCCTCCTCCCATTATCATCCACCTCCCTCCTCCCCCCTTATCATCCTCCTTCTTCCCCCCTTATCATCATCTTCCTTCCCCTCCTCCTCCTCCTCCCTTTCCCCTTATCCTCCCTTTCCCCCTTATCCTTCTCCTCCCCCCTTATCCACCTCCTCCTTCCTCCATTATCATCATCCCCTTTCCCCCTTCTCATCCTCCTCCTTCCCCCATAACCCCCTCCTCATTTCCCCCTTATCCTCCTATTCCCCCTTCTCCTCCTCCCTCCTTCCCTTGTTATCATCATCCTCCTCTTCCCCAATATCATCCTCCTCCTCCTTCCCCGTTATCATCCTCCTTCCCCTGTTATCATCCTCCTCCTTCCCCCCGTTATTATCCTCCTCCTCACTTCCCCCTGATCATCCTCCTCACTTCCCCCTCTCTCCTTACTTGTTATAATAATCAGATGAGCTGTCTGCTCATCTCTCCCCACACAGCCTTTCTTCCGGGAATAAAGTGACTGGCATATGCTAATGACGTGACGTCACAAGGGAGTCACGTCATTAGCATATACCGATCACTTCACTGCCGGAAGACGGGCTGCAGGGGAAGAGATGAGCAGGCAAGGCAGCTCATCTGATTACTATAATAAGTAAAGAGAGAGGGGGAAGTTAGGAGGATGATCAGGGAGAAGTGAGGAGGATCATAAGGGGGGAAGGAAGAGGAGGATGATAATTGGGGAAGGAGGAGGATGATAATTGGGGAAGGAGGAGGATGATAACGGGGGAAGGAGGAGGAGGATGATAACGGCGGAAGGAGGAGGAGGATGATAACGGGGGCAGGAGGAGGAGGATAATAACGGGGGAAGGAGTAGGTGGATGATAACTGGGAAGGAAAAGGAGAATGATTAGGGGATAGGAGGAGGAGGAGGATGATCAGGGGGAAGGAGGGATAAGGAGGATAAATGGTGAGCTGAGGGGGCCCAGGCAAATAAGGCAGCACTTGGCCCCCTCCAGATCCTCCATGGCTCGGGGTTACCGATTTAGGTACTTAAAATTAACCCAGAGTCACACTCTGGATTACCGCTTAGGAGGTTAAGCAGCAATGAACAATGCTTTCTGCAAATAACGAATAGTGACTAAGCGAATACATGAAGTTTGTGAAATGACATGCTGTAGGTTTAATGAATTAAACCATAATAGATATTCATGATAACACAAATTACTTAACTGAAGTAGCAAGACGGTAATCTAGAACAACTCTGCAAGATCAGTAATTCAGGTATCAGGAGCAGCTACTGTCTGTGCAGGTAACACAAACACAGCAGTATGGCAAGGGGGTGGCACTTGAAGCATGTGTATCTGATTGAGTAGGAGGGGGTTTATATAGGGTAGGGGAGAAAGGGACCCTCCCACAACCCCCAGGTAATTAACCTGGCTCTCTCTCTATAAATATATATACTGTATATATTTACTTCTGTGTACTTTATTTTGTTAGTTTTGTTTTTTATGACTGAAACAAACAAATTGAATCTGCTTGGGACTTCCCACTGTATCTTATGCAGTTCATGAATACAGTCTGCAGTCTGCCCACTGTAACTCATGCAGCTCATGAATACACAGATTCTGAAATGCATTTTTTCAAATTAGCCAATCAATGACTTTCTCTCTGCAGCATGTTGCTCCACATTGCTGAGACTTTTCCCCTGATTGGCTAGTATGAGACACTGCACAGTAAGTCTGCACGAGCTGCTATTTCTTTCCATCTCCTATCAGGTGTCAGTGGAGTGGGAGTTGATTTGTCCAGGAGGCTATCCTGGGCAGATCTGACCTGGGGTTGCAGAGAAGCAAGAATCCCCCCACCCACCCACATTGGGAGCTGCTACTGATTCTGGTCTCTCAGTGATTTTTATAAAAAGTTAGTTGAGTTTAAAGTGACATTTTTAAATGGAGTTTATATCTTTTTGTGTATGACTGATGTGCATGGAGTGCTGTGGTCCACAGGGTCATGAAGAGTTGGACATGATTTATGACAATGCACGGGTTTGCTATCCTTTTGCCAGGTTTGTTGTCATTATATGTCATTACTAATGTAATAATGCTCACAATGAGGGCCAAAGTTACAGGCTTGCGCATGCCATGGGCAAGCAGTGTGTCGAAGCCGTAAAGTAGAGGACCGGAAAGTAGAGGGGGGGGGGGGGGGCTCCTTTTTGACGGGCAAGTCGCTAGTTGATATATATCTGGTAACAACAACAATACCACAATTAAGCCTTATTATTTTTCCTTACATTTCTAAATGTGTCTTCTGCAATATTAGTCTTACTTGTTTACATCTTCCATAAGCAGGCAGACTTAAGTGATTACATTTTTACAAGTGCTAATTAGGATACAGATTGTTAAATTTATTGGGGTAGATAAGATCAGATTCACAGCCTTGGGATTTGCTTATGTGGATATACACCTTTTGCTGAAAGTGAAGTGACTCAGATGTTAGGTATTCAAGCTCATTTGTTAAAAACAAAGGCTCAAGGCAGAAAAGAACAGCAAAAATAAGCAGGTTTCCATGAAATCACATCTTAGTTGTTTTTGCCAAAAGGTCTGTCACTCAATGTCTTGCTTTTTCCCTTCATTTGGCAAATAGTTTTGTGACATGTACACAATAGCTAGTGTACATATGTGATATATGTCAAGAGTCAGGAGAGGGAATATTAATCTTGCTCACGAAAGGTTAAGAGCAAAGCTAAACGAACCAGTTAAGTGACTTCTGTAGCTTGGGCTACCTACGTCAGTAGAATATATTTGTGATCACATTAGTACTTGTGAGTATTTTTTGTGTGCAATACGTTTAATCTTAAATTAAAGGTCCACTGTGGTCATATTCAAATATAGCCTTTTGGAGAATTACACTTTATTGTACGTAAGATGTTTTTAGAATGTAAAAAAACAATAACATCTTTAGTGTATTACTTTTTATATGCAATTTTGTTGCTGTGGAATCTGCCATTTAGATTTAAGTAGATCAGTTTCCTGAGGTAGGAAGAGGCTTTGAACACACAGGAATTTTTGTCTGCACAATGGGAATGTGGTAACTTCAACTGCAAGTGCTTCTCAGCAGGACTAAATGGAAGAATATTGATTTACAAAGACACACCTTTTTGAAAAAGGCCATTGACAAGGGGAAGAGGGGGTACTTTTGCGAGGGCCTACCCTTGAAGGGGAGCCGCATCCTGACAGTCATTTATATTATGTGGTGAGATGTCATCAGGGGAGAAAGGAACAGAACTCCCCCAAAAAAGCCCGTCTAGCCCCTAAATAATCCCTCAATTAAAGGGCCAGTTAATTAAGCACAACTTGGGGCACACCACTGTAATGTACTCCTGAACATATGTTGAAATGCTTTTTAAAATGTTTTAAATAGGTGCCTTTTTTACAGAAAAAATCATAAATTCAGTTCTGTTTACATGAGAATTAGGCATGTCTCCAGAGAGACTGACAGCAAGAGCTGTGTGCATACAGCAGATCAGAAAGAGGAGTTAACTCTTCCCAAATTCAGCGGTGCAGGGAAATGACTGCTAGAAACTAATAAATATGGGACTTAGGGGTTAAATGATGGCTGATGACTTTGGAACGGCCCATCCAAAATAAATTATCCCAAAGTTTAAAAAAAACTAACATAAATTAACATAAAAGATCATCCTATGAGGAGCTTCTTGAGATGTATGACACACTTTGACGTTTCGTTCTGTCTTTTTTTATCCATATTTTTTATAACCAATTTGAAAACAAAACATAAAGTACATTCTCTCTCTCACACACTCCCCCTTCTCTCTCCCCCTTCTCCCTCTCTCCCCCTTCTCTATCTCTCTCTACCTTCTCTCCCCCCTCTCTGCTCTCTCTATTACCCTCTCCCTTCTCTCTTTTTTCCTCTTCCCTTCTCTCTTGCTCACTCACTCTCTACCTCCCTTCTCTCTCTCCCACCTCTCTCACCTATCACTCTTTCCTCTCTCTCTCTCTCCCCCTCTCACTCTCTCTCTCTCCCTCCCTCTTTCTCTCTGTCTCCCACCTCTCTCTCTCCACAGCTTCCTTTACATGTGCAATATATATATATATATATATATATATATATATATATATATATATATATATATATTGCCCACCATATATTAAATGATTGTTGTGGTGAACTACCTACTCATAAAGTCCACAACACATGCTGGGATCCTGCTCCATGCTTATGATAGGCAATAAGCTTGAAACAGCTGTACATGGTTTTGGATTTCCAGCGTGTGTATAATCCATCCACCTTGGCTTTGCATAAAAGCTGTCTAATACAGCAGACATGAGCTTAAAGGAAGCCATGTATATAATGGGTTATGGATTGAAGAGTGAGGCATTTGTGAGCACATTTGCATGTCCCTGCTCAGCTTCCCAGAATGCAATGTAATAACTGTATTTCTCAGAATTCTGAGCTGGAAACAGGTTTTTTAAATTGTTTTAGAAATTCAAATATGAACACAGATGTACTATTTATTTACTGTACTACTGTACGGTGGATGGCTTCTATTGCTCTTTTGCCCACCATATATTAAATGATTGTTGTCGTGAACTACGTACCTACTCATAAAGTCCACAACACAAGCTGTGATCCTGCTCCATGCTGATGATAGCCAGTAAGCTTGAAACAGCTGTACATGGATAGGATTCTCAGCTTGTGTTTAATCCATCCACCTTGGCTTTGCATAAAAGCTATGTAATACAGCAGGCATAAGCTTAAAGGAAACCATGTTTAAAATGGGTTATAGATTGAAGAGCGAGGCATTTGTAGGCCCATTTGCATGTCCCTGCTCAGCTTCCCAGAATGCAGAGTAATAACTATATTTCTTGGAATTCTGAGCTGGAAGCACTTTTTTTAACTTGTTTTAGACATTTAAATGTGAACACAGATGTACTATTTATTTACTATATATATATATATATATATATATATATATATATACAGTATATTGTAAATAAATACTACATCTGTGTTTACATTTAAATGTCTAAAACAAGTTAAAAACCTGCTTTTGTTTAATGTTGTACATATGTTCCAGGCAATAGGAGTGCTAAGCGAAACAGCTTTAAACAGAGTCATTTTAACATAGGGTAGATAACAGAAACAGCAAACTTAGCAATAACATAAACCTCATGAGCTGGTTTGGTGGGTATATAAGGTGACATGTAAGCATTCTGCAAACATATCAACCATCTCTGTCATGGGTAAAACGTGCAATTTATCCAACTTTGAAAGGGGGATGATCATTGGATTTCTGGCCAACGGTGGCTGTATATCTGAAACAGTGCAGTTTGTGAACTGTACTCATGCTGCTGTGGTAAAAGTGTACTGTGACTGGACAAACGGCACCAATGCAAATAAATGGCGTGGAAACTGAGGCGCACCACATGTCATTGATGTCAGAGGTGAACATCAGCTGCAAGGTGTGTGAGAGCTAACAAACACTCTACAATTGAGCAACTCACCATCCAAACAAACCAGGAGGCTACCAGACAGGTATCTAAAATGACAGTACAGTGAACCCTGTTGTGTAGGGGACTCCAAAGCAAATGGCTTATCACTGCACCCCTGCTGACGAGGTTTCATCATCAGAAACAGATTAAATTTGCACAACAGTACTGAAATTGGACCTCTTTTGATTGGCAAAGGGTTGCCTTCTCTGATGAGTCTTGTTTTCTGCTCCATTGACTGGATGGATGATAGAGTGTCAGGCGTGAAACCTCTGAGAACAAACAATCTGCAACCATTTTTGGAAGATCACAACTGGTAGCGGCAGAGTTATGGTCTGTGAAATGTTTTCTTGACATTGTCTGGGTCCACTCATACCTCATGTTGAATGTATTTCCTGGAGCTGATGGGAGCTTTTAGCAGGACAATTGTGTCATAACTGACTTTTGGGACTCCCCTGAACCACAAAATGCCCTGTATGGTGCAAACCCATATTTTCACAGCCCCCTGAAGTCACAGACTCTGTTCTCAGGACCCTAACAAATGCTTACATCAACAGGCTATCAAACTGGAAATGAGATGTGCTTTCAGGACTGTGACAATTTGTCTTTCATTTATGTGTATACCAGAATATAATTATGAATCTTGAAAGACTGTTCACTGGGGTAGCTGTGGCCAGCAACATTTTTAAAATGCTTTGGGGATAAACCTTGTGGCTAATAGAGGCGCTACTGTCTTTTATATAGACTTTCTAAGCTACTGATTGGCTGACAACTCTTGTATCCTGCTTATCATTAATCAGAGACGAACCCTATTAAACCCTGATTAAATGAGTTGACTACATCTGATTTAGCCAGACACAGAATAGACAGCCCTTTTTCGCCTGCAATTTTTTCAATAGCCATCAAACCATTGGCAGCTACAATCAGGGAAGCACAGGGATAAGTGGCCTGCAATAAAATGTTCATGTATTACAAAATACATTATGTAAGCTAAATGGGATTCACAGCTTTGGCTTATCTAATGTATATATATATATATATATATATATATATATATATATATATATATATATACACAATATATGAAGAGTGAGGTAGCCGTGAATGTCCAGTAATCCAGTTGAATAATCAGAGTATTGCAGTGTAAAGTGATACCTTTTTTATTGGACAAACGTATTCATAATAAAGCGACAAGCTTTCGATAGATAATGCCTCTTTATCAAGTCAAAAAAGCGATACTGTATCTATTGCTTGAGTATCGCTTTTTGACTTGATAATGAGAGGCTTGTCGCTTTATTATGAATATGTTTGTGCAATACAAAATTTACTGCAATACTCTGATTATTCAAGTATATATATATATATATATATATATATATATATATATATATATATATACAGAGAGAGAGTCATCAACATTCAAAAATGTTATGTTAAAAATGATATACAGTGTTCATTATTTAATTTTTGTATTAATGTTTGCTTTACTAGAGCAGACATCTCCTTTTGTTCCAAAAAAGATCAGTCACATAGAGACGGATGTGGATAACATTTTCATTAACTTGTATTTAGAGCCTGCCACACTAAAGTGGCACTTAAAAAATGATTAAAATGAAGTGCTGCTACCAGTAGAATTACCCTCTTTTTCAGACTACAGCTAACAGTAAGAGCACTAAACGTCCAATATGGACATCCTAATGATCTTTTAAAATAAAGATTTTCTCTTACAATGTTTCTATGCTCTTGGCTTACATATCTGCTGATTTTGTTAGTTTGTTACATTTTCAGGTTTTTCAAAAAACAGAGTGGTACTTTTAAAGCTATGACTGAATCTTGCTAAAAAGTTGCTTATATATATATATATATTTTTTTTTTTTACTTAACAAAGGTATAGTTTTGATTTTATACATTTTATTTATGGCAGGCTTATAAATGAAATCCAAATCTAATTAAAAAGAAACATTTTTATCTCACCACAGGATAGATCCTGTTAATAAAGAATCCAAATTATATATGAATCTCATTATCCACGTGAATAAAAAATGTAGACTCATAACATGCATCAAGGCAGTTCCTATAGCAACACAATTCACTTTGTATACTATCACAGTATTTTTATATATTTAAATGTATTATTATATTTGTGAGTAGGTATTTCAATAATTTGTATTGACTCACAAGAAAATACAAGTTAAAATAGAGAAAGAAAGAACAACCACTTCAAGCCATTGCATATAAGATGTTGGTGTAGAAAATGTAAAGAAAAAACAAACAAACAAAAAAAGCATGGTAAGTGATTGTACATTAATGATTCCCATATGAGCAACACCACTAACCATTTTCAACAATAAAAAAATTAAAACAAAACAAGAGTAATTAGGTGAGGGGAAGGGAAGGAAGGAAATGCGATTTAACCTTCAGTATATTAATTTTCAGGTCCCCCTTTTTTTTTCTTTTTATCCAACTTCTCAAAGCTGATTCAATAATTGTAAAGCATGTCAACTCTTTTCAGTCCGGTCTCCAGTAAGGGCACCAGGCCCTATGTCTCCTGACCAGCACGTTTCGGACCCACACATGTCAGCCTAATATTCCCTTATCCTGGCTCAATACTATGGGTCGAAGAAATTCAAGGTTTCCAAATGGTCAGAAAATCAGAATAAGTGTCAGAGACTACATGTATGAGATTTTCATTGATCATTATAAAGTTTATCTTATTGAATATTTCTTTTAAGCACAGACTGGCATTCTTCCACCTACTGGCAGTATGATTTTTGACAGCTAGTAGAATATATTGGAGTAGTTTATCCTGAAGTTTAGTTAGTAGGTGAATGGTGTTCCAAAAGACAAACTTCAATGGAAGATATTATCTGAGTAGAAAAAGATTTGAAGTCAATTGATTATTTCAGACCATATAATTTGAGCTTTTGGGCAGGTCCACCAAGTGTGTATAAAGGTCCCTATTTCTAAACATCCCCTAAAACAGGTAGCAGGATCCTGGGGGTTCATCTTGCGAAGTCTTTCTGGGGTAATATAGGTTCTATGGAAAACCTTTAGTGAAGTTTCTAGTAAGCCCTTTACTAGTCTCCGGCTAATTTGTCCCCATTTTTCCACATCCCAGGTCTGACCCAGGTCTTCTTCCCATCTAATCAAGGGCCTAGATTTATGATTATTGAGGGGGTTATTGAAATTCTCGTAGATTGGACCTATAATACCCTTTGTTAGTGGAGCATCTTTGCAGATGCGAGTCATATGTCCTCTTCAGGGTCAATATAAAGTGTCTAAACTTGCAGAAAATTAAGTGGTCCTTCAGGGGGAGATCAAAGTTATCCCTTGGGTATTCAACATTGATAATTTGATCATCAATTATCCATGCATCTAATCCACCAAGTCTTTGAGTCTGTGGAAAGGTCCTTTGAAAAGGGGGGAGAGGTAGTAATGGAGAGAAGAGGGGAGAGACCCGGAGTCAATTGACGTTTGCAGTTTGCCCAAGACCAACATGTCAAGGACAATATAATCATGGGGCTGAGGTAATTATTTGGGGAGCGTTGAGATTTAAAAAGCCATATTATCGTATCGCACCCTAAGGGTTGTACCTGATGGTTCTTAATCAGAACCCAAATAGGTTGGTGTTCTAAGGAGTGAGCTTGGGGTAGAAATGAAATTTGCACTGCTCTGTAGTAGAGCTTGAGGTGCGGGCATGAAAGACCATATTTATCTTTGTCTAAACATTATAGACTAGGTAATTCTAGGGGGTTTATTATGCCAAATAAATCTTATCATTTGCTTTTGAAAGTTGCCTAGATCTTTAATGGGAACTTTGATAGGTAAGCATCTAAAATAGTATAAGATTCTAGGCAGGATGTTCATTTCGACCGTATGTATTTGGCCGAACCATGAGATTTGGAACTTGTTTCATTTCTCTAGTTCAGTTGATAGTTCTTTAAAAAGAGCCAGATAATTAACTCTGTACAGATCTGAGATACTAGGTGTAATTTTTATTCCTAAATATGTTAAATAAGTTTTGGGCCAGAAAGAATTGAAAGAATTCTTTAAGAATTCCCGTTCAGAGTGTAGGAGATGAGACCCTAAAGATTCTGTTTTATCCTCATTGACTCGTAAACCGTAAAATTAATTTAAACCTATTTAATACATTCATAAGAGCTGTGATAGCGGTGGAGGGGTGTGATAAAGTCATAATAGATTGTCCGCAAAGAGACAACATTTGTAATTTGGATTACCCAATGTCAAACCATGAATCTCAGGGGAGATTCTAATAGTCTGTGCCAATGGTCATCCTTGGCTAGTGCACCTTTGGATGTTTAATAGTATTTTCTCTGGGCCTGGTAATTTTAGAGTAGCCTTAGGAAAATTATAATAATTAGTTTTGAGGAGATTTAAGAAGGTGCCTTTGAAATCAAATTTCTCTTAAATAGCATAAATATATGGACATTCCAGAGAATCAAAGGCTTTCTCAATATCCAAAGCTAGGGTGCAGAGTGGAGTTTTTGAGTGATGGGCAAGATGAAGTACTTTCAGCACTCTCCTAATGTTATCCCCAGCCTACCTGTGTGGAATAAAGCCTGCTTGATCCTTATGGTTAAGCTTAGGTAAGAATCTGGAAATCCTATTCGCCATTATTTTAGCTAATAATTTAATATTCCCGTTTAGCAAGGAGATTGGGCGAAAGTTTTTAACCTCTAGTGGGTCTCTCCTCGCTTTTGGAAAAAAGACAAGATTCGCTTCATTTAGCTACGGTGGCATCTGTTCCCCTCGTAAAATAGTATTACATAATGTTACCAAATGAGGAGTCAAGACATCTACACATTTTTTATAATATAAATTAGAAAAGCCATCCAGCCCAGGCGATTTGCCAATTTTGAGAGATTTAATAGTGTCTTTGACGTCTTCTAGGGTCACGTCAGAGTTAAGCAAATCCAGATCAGAGTTTTCCAGAAAGTTTGCTATTGAGTCCTCATCTATTTGTGCATAGGCGGTATAAATATCCTGATAAAATTTAAGGAAGGTGTCCTGAATCTTTGTAAGCCTGATTCATTGTAACTGAGCCAGATGTTGTTTTAATCTGAGTGACTTTAGATAACTGATATTTGGCGTTCAACTTATTAGCTAAAAGGGGGCCTGGCTTATTTGCTTAAGGCAAAGAATTTGCTTTGGGTTTTCCTCAAGGCCTTCTCTGTTTGGACAGAAAGAATACTATCTAGTTCTAATCTAATAGTGTCAATCCGCTGGCGGGTTAAATCTGATTGAAGTTGCTGATTTTGGTTCTCAAGTTTAAGGAGTTCTTTCGACAAAGAGTTTTCTCTCTCTCTCAGGTTTTTCTTATAAGAGGAGGCTAAACGTATACATATGCCCCTTATAAACACCTTGTGTGCCACCCAAAGCCAGCCTATGTTGGTGCAGGGGTTTGGTTTGTTCTAGCAATGTGGCTTCTATTATAAATGTGTCAATCCTAGAATAGGATTTGTGCGTAGGCAAGTAAAACGTGTACTCCCTCTCCTGTGGGCGGAGCCCCCTCCAGGCATCAACAAAGCCCAATTTAAACAAAAGATTCCTAATTTGTTTAGTTTGGTCCAGAAATCGATTTGCGCTCGGCCCTTTGGACCTATCCAGATCTGAGTTTAAAACCAAGTTAAAATCTCCCCCTATGATTATCTTACCCGTTTCTTGAAAATCTAATGTCTCCAGTAGATTTATGAGGGCCTTATGTGGAGATGTAGTAGGGGCATAAATAGATACAAGGGTAAGCTTAGTGTTTAGTAAGGTTCCAGTGAGAATAATGAAGTTACCCTCCTTATTTATTCTTTTATGGGTTACATTAAAAGGGATTTTTTTGTGGATCAGTATAGCTGCTCCCACTCTTTTGTTTTTTATGATTAGAGGTATAAAAATTTGGATAGTCTTTATGCAGGAAAGAAGGTGTTTTGTTTTGTGCAAAATGGGTCTCTTGGAGGAAGAGTACAGAGGGTTTATCTTTCTTATATGAGATAAAGGCTTTCCTCCTTTTATTAGGCAAATTGAAACCCCTGACATTGTTTGTGATAAAAGTATATTGTGAACTAGCCATTAAGAAGTGTAGAAGTCCGCAGGGACCACAAATGTGTTATTACCCTAGTAGGTTCCAAGACGAGACGACCGTCAAGCAACTGCGGGAGCCCCGGCACCGCTCCCTGGAGAATCAAAGGAGTTAGACTGGAACATTTAGGAATGCCTTTAAGAAAGGAAAATGTAGAGAAATTGTTTAGTTTACAGTGAAGTATGTAACCTTAACTCTTGAAGGGAAAACAGTGTGAAAACAACTATAAAAAAGCAACTTTGGCATATACATTCCTGTCACTATAAATATATATGGGGAACCCTGTAAAGGGCTCAGACAGCAAAACAGTGTGAAAACAACTATAAAAAAGCAACTTTGGCATATACATTCCTGACACTATAAATATATATGGGGAACCCTGTAAAGGGCTCAGACAGGCATTACATTAGTTACCTCAAACTGCTATATTGCTATAGTCCAGAAAGACAGAAATGAAGTCTAGCATAGTAAAAGAGAAAGGCATCAACAAGTTAACTATTGAAAGCATAAAAAACTAGAAGTCTTAAACATTATGTTATACCAGCTATGTTGGGTCAACCCAAACTGAATCACAATTAAATCCTCTCTCTTAATTGGTAAACTAGACTAGAAAAATACTCTATGTTTTTAAGATAAACAAATAGAAACTAAAACAATTATCCTTCAGCCATTGCTTGAGCAGGTTCCAGCCTGCTGGGAGAGATCCTCATAGGATCCGGAAGAAGAGTAGGTTGAAGGTCCGAAGCAGAAGTCGGGCAATTTGGTTTCTTGGATGTCGATCAAATTCTGGAAGGTCAAGGGTTGTGCAATTGTTCCTGGGTAGTACAGATCTCCTCTGGAGTTGCTAAATGAAGGCAGTGGAGAAGGTTGGTGCATTCCTCGGGTGAATGAATTAAGTAGGAAGTCGCCTTATGTTTAAAAGAAAGGGAAAAAAGAAATCCCCATCTGTATGGTATTTTGTGCTTAATAAGGATGGCTAGAGCTGGTTTCAAGACTCTGCACTTTTCCAATGTCAATGGGGATAAGTCCATATAAACTTGAAGCAGAGAGCCATCTGGTCCTTTGATGGTAGACGATTTCCTAGTTGCATTAAGAATCAAGTCTTTGGTTCTTTGCCTTAAGAAGCATACAATTATGTCTTTGGGGAGCTCTTGATTGCTTGAGGCCCCCAGAGCTCTATAAGCCAGTTCGATCTCCCAGGAACTATCTGCAAGGTCTGGTAAAATATTAGAAATTACAGCAGTGAGATATTGTACGACATCTGGAACTGCTTTCGGTACCCCACGAACTCTGTTGTTGTGTTTCCTCGATCTATTTTACAGATCATCTATTTTCTCATCTTGGGCTAAAACTTTAGATGCCAAGGTGGAAATTTCCGCTCTATCATGTTCTTTCCAAGATTTGATCTGTCGATTCCTCTAGTAAATTAGTTATTTGACCCAGTTCGTAAAGATATTTCCTGATGTCTTTCACCAATATTGCTGATTGTGCCTGTAGCATTTGCCCTATTATAGCAAGTGATTTGGCTGAAAGGTTCATGTCAGGCGTTATATTTGGGTCATCCGCCTCAATCTCTGAGGATTCAGATTGCCTGGAGGGAGAGTTTGGAAGTTGAGAGAGGGGTACCTCAGGTTTATTAAAAAGCTCCTGTATGCTCTTAGAAGGTAGATTCTTCTTTGATTTGCCCATTTTAAGCAGATGGGGATGATTGTTGTATTTACTTTGTTAGTCAGAGATTGTTAGAAAGTGGGGTAACTTATTCACGAGGGGTCTCCCTTATCATATCATCTAAAGCGAAGAGAGTGTAGCAATTTCAGGGAGAGTCTTGGGGATGATTAAGGCTGTGCCCATTTAGAGCCCCCTGGCACTCAACTTCTTACCCCATTGTGATTGTGAGGGTTTTGTGAAAGTTCAAATGCTGGTCAGCCATAATAAAGTAAGTCCGTGACCCACCTTAAATCTTGTGAAAAGATTTAGAGAAGGTCTAGTCAGGACTTTTCAAATATTATTGAGGGATTTCTTATAGAGGATGGAGTGTACCCGGGATTGAATATGCTTGTAAGTGAAACTCCAGTGCCTTTAGCAACGTATGGCCAGTAGGTGGCAGCAGAGAAATATGAGAAATGTTCAAGCTGCAGTGAAAAGATAGTTATCTGACTTAGGGTGGGTCAGACGGCCAACAACTTGCTTGTATATCCCAAGTTATGCACAGTTGAAATATATTAGATACAATGGATGATCTCTATGAGATTAATTCTTATGGCTCTCAGGGGAGCCTGAGATAAGGGTTTCAGATAGTTAAACACAAAAATAACCCCTACTGAGAATGAGGCTGTTAGGAAATCAGCTTGATCATTGCTGTAAAACTCCCTTGTTGTCCTGACCAATGATCAGGGTATGTAGAAGAAAGGTTTAGATATTTGGGAAGCTCTCCCATTTTCCAGGCATGAGTAGTGCAGGCAACACTTGGCAGCATAGGAATGTCTCAGCCACGTGAGCTGATAAAGATGGATGCTTTAATATGTTGGGGCCCCTCTTCCACTAAGATGTACCTCTACTCAGGTTGGGGGAAATAACTGAGGGCAGTGGGTTGTTTTGTGGGGGGTCTTTCCTCCAAGGGAAGGGCTACAGGAATCTCTTGGGGTGTGTTGGGTACAAGGATATCCCCAGCTCACTTGCCTCCTGATTTGGGACTTCCTGAGGTGGAGTCCAGAGCCTCCTTCCCTGTGCCCCTTCAGTCTTGGGGTGCCAGGACCCTTTAGGGGCACTGCACGGTTCCGCTGTCCAGCAGCTCTGGATGTTGGATCCCCTAGGGCCCACACCACCACGCGTCTCAGTTGTCGCGCAGTCTGTGTGTGTAGTTTAGTGCCAGAAGATCCAATTCCCAGGTTCTGGCTGGTCTCCCCTGTATTCCCCCCAATTGGGATCGGCTTAGGCAGCAATTGGGCAGCAATTAGGGGCTTTAGCCCAACTTGGCCACGGAGCCTATCTAGGATGCGTCCTCCATGTTAGGACCTTTGTGAGTAGGTATTAATGGGCCCTTTCCCTGTTTTATCCACATATTTTGATATTGAATTATAAGGGCAAGGTTGTTACAAATAATAGTGACAGGAATACAATATTGCTGCAGCTGGGTGGATAAAGGGACACACTCAGGTTATCTCTCTGTTCTTTGTGAGTATGGAATATTAGGTGGTGCCAGAGAGTACTTGGTACACTGCATTATCCAAATTTGCTTTTTGTATGAACTATGGTTATCAGACATCTCAGGCTCCAGAATACTATCAACAGGGAGAGAAAATATGTTGTCAATGAATATGAGGTATAAGGTTACATCCCAAAAAACATAACATTTTATCCAAAGAAGCAGTGCTTTGTCTTGCTTGGGAAACAAGGGAAAGATAAAAGAGGAGCATGACCAGACCCTATGAATACTTCCATTACTTAAAACCGAAGTATAGAGCTTTTTATGTGGTTATTCTTGTTTTCTTTTAATAATAATCAATTGTATTAAATATTATTTTAAATCAGTTTATGATTATTTTGTTTATTTTGTTCGTATACACTCTGTACTTTTTCATAATAAGTATCTTAGTTTATTAAGTTCTGTCTCTATGGTCTTAAGAACCTTGTTTTACCATAAAGATGTTTTATGTTGTGTAAGGTTTTATGTGTTCCCATGTGACCAAATTGCAGTTTTCTATAACTCTTATAGACTCCAATTAATTGGCTTGGCTTGGCTTTGGCAGCATTATATTGTTGATTTTGGGATACAGATGACCATTAAAATAATTTTTTAGAGTGATTGCAGATGACCCGGGGGGCAAACCCCCACAGAATAAATGAATAAGGGACACACAAAAAGCAAAATTAAACAACAGGAGAGTTACCAATTTGTATTAGCCACTCTTTGAAATTATGGAAAGACCTGAACAGAAGGGTGGACCTCCTGAGCGTGGGTTCTGGCTTGATTCCACTATGGCAATCACACAAAGGTCAGCACCTCAATAAATTTACCCAGATGAAATGGTGGATAAAGAACAAAATAACAATTGTGGCAGATACCTGGGTGACCTCACAAAGCAACACATCGTCAATTATCACTGACATAATTCAGGTGCCACATAGAGAGTGGCTTAATCTGATGGCAATTAATGAGACACTAACACACTCTACGAAAATCAACAAACATCACACCAAATCTCCCTTTGAGAAATGCTGTATCAACAATCCCGGAGGTAAGGCCAATATAGCTATCATTTACAATCAGATGGTGTCTCTCACCAACAGGGTTAAACCACATTACCAAACTGCATGGGAGGCTGACTTGCAGGTAACTCTAGACGACAGCCAATGGAATAAGATCCTAAAACAAGCCAATACCTCTTCACTAAACGTGACACTAAAAGAAAACTCTTTTAAGACAATAATGAGGTGGTACCTTACACCAGCAAGACTCCATCTTCTGAACAAAACACACCCTGACACATGTTTTAGGGGCTGCACAGACACTGGTACACTGATTCACATGCTGTGGGAGTGTCCGAAAATAAGACCCATATGGACAGCAACATACGACCTATTAGAAACACTTTTGGGGACAACAGTAACACAAAAGCCTGAGGAAGCTTTGCTAGGCCTTCCAATTACGGGGCTATTCAAATCAGAACAATGTTTAACAACACAGATATTTTTGGCCACGAGATGCATCATAGCTAAACACTGGAAACTTACCTCCCCTACTCACATTGAAGTACTTCACAAAATCAGGTTCATTCGGGCTATGAGCTCACTTTCAGCTGAAATTGATGAAAGTTACCGTCGATGGGCCTCCTGCTGGGACTTATGGACTCTACGAGGTCCACAATAAGGTTCGTGTGAACTACTTTTATGGGTTGACCTGATGTTTGATCTATGGTTTCACCTTACTGTACCTCCTAGACACATGTCTGCTTTGAGGAATATATATATGTTCAAGACCTTGTGTGACTTTATATATATGTTTTACATGTTCATGTGTTATTCTAACCAAAAAAGAAAAACTTTGAAAGAAACTTTTTGATATATCTTGTTGATACTTGAGAGATTTGTTATATGATTTGCTGAACTTACGATGTTCTATTTGTTTATTCTTTCAATAAAAAAGTTAATTATAAAAAAAAAAAAAGCAAAATTAAACTTAATCATGCATTTGCCCACTAGAGGGCTATGTATGACTTTCCCATAAAAGCTTTGTCCCATAATTTATCAAATATATATAAACTAGCGACTTGCCCCTCAAAAAATGTCGGTCAATAAAATTTGAAGCCATGGGAATGCTGTTTGACACACAATGTAAACCTTTTTGTACTGTGAGAGCCTTCGGTGCTCATCGCAAGCCTCTTGTCTCGTCTATTTTTGACCCTCATTATAAAGAGAGATATATATTCATCTATATTTACTTAATCAATAATGAATTAATTATTTCTTGAATAAATTAATATACTTTACCTATTTGTAATTAACATATTCAGCAATTAATAGTCTGAAAAGCTAACAATCTGTTCATATTTTCCGGCACCATACAATGTACAGCGTGTGTTGTTGCTCTGATGATAAAGTGTAATGAATGTCCTAACTGTGCATTCTAAATGGTTTGTGTGCGCAAGGTAAATCTGTGGGTGTAGTTCTGTAAATTGCCATTGCAGATTGGTAATGTTATTAATGTGTTACGTGTCTCGCATGTATTTTCCGTATTTGTAATAGTGTATTTTGTATTTAGTTCGTTGCTGTTTAAAAGTGCTATGCGTTTGGCAGTGTTTTGCGTGGTCCGGGGTCTTGTAGCCTAATTTAAAAAAAATTTGCGGCAATTTTTTTTCTCGCTTAGGCGACTTTCATGTGATGAAAGTTGTCAAAATTGCATTTAAATTGCATTGCACCTCACTCCCAGACGTCTTGGCTGTTCCTCCGTGCTGTAAGTGATATTTTTGTTGTATTTCTTTTTATTTTATGTGTGTTTTTATTGTTATATAGTTGTTTGCGGTTTGGCCGTTCACCTCGGATTTTTGCTCTGTCATATTTTTTTTTCTTAGTCCCGCGTCTCGTAATGTGCCATGGTAAAGCGCTACGTGTTTGGCAGTGTTTTGCTCGGTCCGGGGTCGTATAGCCTCGTTTTGTTTTCTTTCGGCTGCCATTTTTTTCCGCATACCCGATTTTCGTATGGTGAAAGTCGTCGAAATCCGCTTAAATTCTTGTTGCACCTCACTCCCAGATGTCCTGCCTGTTCCCCCATGCTGTGGGGGATATTTTTGTTGTATTTATTTGTATTTTCTTTGTGTTTCTTATGTTTGTTGGATGTTCGCGGTTCGGCCGTTAACCTCAAATTTTTGCTATCTCGTATTTTGTTTTTTCAAAGCCCTTCATCTCTTTTTTTTTTTATATGTCTCGCGTCTTGTATTATTATTAAGTCCTGTATTCGTCAAACACTTTCAGCCTAATGCGAAGCCGCATTTTGTAGTGTTTGTAGGCTAAGTCCTGCGTGTTTCATTCCCTTGCCTAAGTGCTCCGAGTTTAACGGCTCGCCTCGCTATGCGAGGCTCACCAGCGATGAGTCGTACGCACCACGCATTTTAATTACATGAGGGGGCTGGGGCATTGAGAATTTAAACACAGAAATAAAAAATAATGTTTTTGAGGGGCCACTGCAGCAATGCCTTCCCTTACCATAGCACGGCCCCAGTGCATTGCACCTGGTGGCGGTAGATCTGCCCCGCTTGCTGCCCTGTTGTATTATCCCCCACAGATATTTTGGGGGCTCCTACAACGCACACGGATCTGAAATTAGTATTAAGTATTAAGTATTAAAATGGTCCTGATATACAGCCATGTTAGTTTATGCCTTAAAGTACATAGTAGTGATCGTACAATTTTTTTAAACTTATATTTTCCAACTATCAGAACAGCCAACCTGGGATCTGCCCAAGAGGCTGTCCTGATAGTCGTCCTTCCTTTCTTGCTATGGCCACAGCATTCAAGTCCTAAAGCTATTTTTTTTATTTAAAAACAAAAATATTTGAAGCTCCTGCTGGATCTTAGGGGCATTCATGATATCTTGGTGAATGCTGCATGTGTTAGATGGGTATTTTCAGTTTTGGAAAGCAGGGCCTTTAAACCTGCTTGCTTCGAGCCACATGTGGGAGAAGGGGGCTGGGGTCAAATTCTGTGAGATCCAGTTTGATCCCAACCCCCTTCTGCCACATGTGGCCAGAAGCAAGCAGAATTGCTTCTCTGTGTGATCCAGTCACCTAACACTTCTTCCTCACGTCTCCCTCTGTGTCTCATTACTTTCTAATATCTGGAGCATGACATGTCTTTTTAACTGCAGTGGAACGAGGGGTAGGGAAGAAAAAGGAGTCAATAAAAATTCTGACTTTCTCAAAAAATGCTTCTAATGACAAACTGTTACACATTTTACAAATAAGTACAGCTTTTCTTGAACTACGGTGGCACTTTAATATTAACAGTGAATATGTTCATGTCTTGGTAAGGACACCGTATATTAGATATGCACCAGCTATTACTGACTGCAACAAGATACAGAAATTGATGCAATCCTTCAGGGAGAACTCCACCTGAAAGGAGGCGTCTGGAAGTGGCATCGGAGGAAATAGTTTAGCCTCATTACATTTAAATTGCTGTTTTTTATTGTATTATCCAATAAACATGCAGAGTCGATAAATAAACTTGGCAGCTACCCATGCAATTAACAGAACGCTCGTCCCATGTTACAGAGGAAGTCTACAAAGGATGTTTTTATAGTCCGAAGCATCATGGAGACAATCAAAATAAATGTAAATAAAGCATATGCTATGTATCTTGATCGCTACATACATTATAGATATGTTTTCATACAAATCTATATTTTAGGACAGTCTAATAGCGCTGTAATAAAGACTATACAATGTGGGGTCTGTTAGGATACTGGAAAATAGTGTTTGATTCTTTACCACTGCACACATTTTAGGCAATAATGTTTGCATTTTTTTTAACTGATTTAGAAAATCAGCTTAAAAAATACATTTATATTTGGTTTAAATGGACACTGTATTCACAAATCATTTATCATATCGCTATATGTTTATACATTGTAACCATTCTTACTTAAAATACTTCTATAGCCATTTCAAAGCTTTCACTGCTACAATGGCTCCTAAATATGCCGGTGCTCTAAATACTAATCATAATCTCATTAGTATATAAGGACACATCCTGCTGAGAAAGCAGCCGAAGTAAGCATCTTAGAAAAGGAAACTAATGTGAATAATAATTGCATCTACATGTTTAATCTATAAGGGCTGTTCATATTTTTACTTTCTTGTGTATTATGAAATTTAATTAAAATCAGATAACATTTTAAAAGGTGGTTTCCATTATAAAAATATTATAAGCTCTTATAGTATTATGCTGTCATACTTTTTACTGTGTTTTACAGAAAGTCAATTTTATTTCTATATTTTGTTTGAACAATTAAATGTGAAAATGGCAAAATGTTTTTAGAAAGCAGACAAAACAAAAAAGCTGCCACTTCCTTACTGTACAGATTGAATGTTCTTCTTTACTTCCACACTCAGTCACCTTTCATCTCAGGAAGTTGATCATCCGGAACTAAAATAGTAGATTCCATTGCAGCATGTGTGTTTGCACTGTACAGTTGTGTCCAACTCTCTCTCTGACTTGGTATTCATGGCAGAGATACTGGAGTGGGTTGCCAGTTCCTTCTCCAGTGGGCCACAGCATACAGCTCCTGGTATTCCTCCTCGTACTGACCAGGCCCAACCTTGGCTACAGGGTGCTGTAACCTCTTGGTTCCCTGACTGGAATCAAACCCAGGTCGCAGCAGTGAAAGCAACAAATACTAACCACTGAATCACCAGTGAACCAGTCCACTGCAGCATAGTGGCATATAAAAATTTAAGTTAAAAGCTATTTTAAGTAAAAGACTACAATGGTCTATTAATAGTGTATTGTAGGATAGATTGTGTTACATACTTCACAAGCACAAGAAGGTTTTCACAAACTACAGTGGTCCATTAACTGCCATGTTTTGCGTTCTTTCCATTAAGACCAAGCAATAAATAATCACTCCTCATATTATGTGGTGTAGATTCTAGTTAAGGAGCAAGCACCACATGCCTTAATAAGAAACTTCTGGATGGATGCAATATTATTATTATCCTTTATTTTTAATGTGCCAACATATTCTGCAGCGCCATACATGGGAGGAGTACAATGCATAAGCAGTTTCAATACATGGCAAACAAATAGAGGGCCCTGTCTTTGAGCTTAGAATCTAGCATATGGAGTGCATTCTCAAGCAATTTATAAGATTAAATACTTGTAAACGTACACTCTAAATGGTTTGGTTGTGACACAGGAGGGTGACAGATATAATTGTCATTTTAAGGATGAAGGTGATAAACTTCATTAAACAGATGTATTTTTAGTGAGGATTTGAAGTCTTGAGACAGGAAGATAGTCTAGTGAAGCGAGGCAAGGAGTTTCATAGAATAGGGGCAGCACGAGAAAAGTCCTGAAGGCTGGAATGAGAGGAGGTGATAAGAGAGGAAGACAGAAGAAGGTCATTAGCAAAATGGCTTATTTAAAACCCTGCACTTCACATTCTGTGTATTCATTAGCTGCATGAGCTGCAGAGGGCAATATTGTATGATTTAGGCAGAAGGAGGAAACAGAGACCCTTTGTTAAGAAAATTGAAAAAGACTTACATTGACACATCAACACTTTCCCTTAATGGCCCAGATGCAAAATCCTTGCTTCATGAAATGCAACCATATCTCTATGTACGTTATCTATGTACCACACACTTTCATTACACAGTAAGGAACAACACATAGCTCAAGACGCTGCACTAGAGGGGCATGCTCGCTAGCATCTCGGGGACCAAACGTCACTGATTTGACAGATGCAGCTGCTGAAGAAGTGGGGGACACAGGGTATGTAAGCAGAGACACCACTTTTTTTGCGCCGGCAAAGTGAGGTGACTGGATAACGAGCTAATGGTGTTTTTTTGGCCGTCTGGAGCTGTGTGTTGTTCTGTGTAATGAGTGTGTGTGGTACATAGGGAAAGGATGGAGAATATCACATGTTATAATGGAGGGGAGTCTGTCTGTATCTTCCTCTTCTGCTGTAGTGTCCCTGATCACAAGGTCCAATAGGTCCTGATCGAAGGACGCTCTGCGGGGGGTGGCCTGGGAGCTGGCATGGGAGTGGATAGCAAAGGCTGGAGATAGCAGGGAAAGCAGCAAAGGACTGAGGGGAGAGAGCGGCCTGAAGAGGATCAGATATGTGACAGCACTATCTAGCGTCTCACGCTGTATTCCGTGTATAAGACGACCCCCCACCCCAATTTAAAGGTCTAAATTTTGTAAACATTTTTTGTCTTATACACGGAAAAATACGGTAATACATATTTTTATACTAATCAGTAGCTGTCTATTAGGAAACATTTGAAACCCAGCTCACTTACATATCCCTTTAAAAGCTCTGTTTTGTTATGACTAAAATCATAAAAATAGTTCCTTAGTGGTTTCTTCCCTCTGACGCTCATGAAGACAGTTTACTTCTAAGTACAGAGTGTGCAGCTTCTCATAGTAACCAATTAGTGGCAACATTCTGCAACATGCTACTTGAGAGAGGTCACTGCTTAGCTAATTTAAAACACTGTACTTCACATTCTGTGCATTCATTAGCTGCATGAGCGGCAGAGGGCAACATTGTATGATTTAGGCAGAAAGAGGAAATAGAGACCTTTTTTAAGATAATTGAAAAAGACTTACATTGACACCTCAACCCTCTTCCTCGATGACCCAGATGCAAAATCCTTGCTTCATGAAATGCAATCATATCTCTGCAGAAATGTAAATGCCTCTCTCACACACACAACTTCCACCTATGTATCATGAATTCCTACAGCAGTGGCATCAGCATTTATTTTTTCTTATTAAAAATAGCTGTATGACTTTTTTCCTTAATGGGATATGTAAGCAAGCTGGATTATGATTGCATCTGAAAGAGGAGAATTAGTAGTGTATGAAAATAAATGTGCCTGAAAATATACCAAAATAAGCATTTAAACACTTACCTTGAAGCTAGCAAAATGTATTTTAACATTGTATGATTAAGGCAGAAAACACTTCTTAATAACATAAATTACTTAAATGAAAATAGATACATCGGTATATTATATTCCTAGTGAAATCCAGAAACTTTAAATAATGTTATCCTCCTCAAAGTGTCATATAAAATCTGTACTTCACTTACTTCTAATAAACCCCAAGAGTAACAAATTCTCAACTTCAGGAACCGCCTTCTGTATTCCTGTTCAATCTCAAGTAGGAATTTCAAAGATGTAACCTTCCCATTGTGTAAAAATGGAAAGAATGAATCTGTTTTCAATGGAGCAACATTAGATTGTTTTTTTAAAATAATACATTTTGTAAAGACTATTCAAATAAATTGTAGAGAACGATGTAGCCAAATGGCATATTAGAGGATATGTATCATAGGAAATGTATTGCATTACATTTGTGTGTTATCTTTATTATTTTTAAAACACAATCTATTGTTGATCCAATGAAAATAGCTTAATTCTTTCCATTTTTGCACAATACCCTGTGTTATCAAGAATTGTCTACCACTGCTGCAATTTACTGTTAATGATTAGGCAATAGGTCATGTTTGTCAGTAAGGGTCTCACCATGACATTATGTTGTACAGAATGCTACAACCACCCAAGAATAATGCAATTCCTCAGGGCATATCTGTCAGCTGTATTTATTGAAACATGTGCAGTCATTTGTTAAACATTTGTATACTTTTTGATTAAATATTTTTGCAGTTTTGTGAAGCATTTTACATACTGAAGAGTATAGATATAATACACACATATTACATATATAGTTGCCGTAATTGCGATTTGTCAGTAATGCTCACAAAGGCGCTCATCACGAGGCCCGAAGCTGCAGGTGTGCCGAGGGCTGCAATGAGCGGCGAGGCCCGCGATGAGGTGGAGGAGGGGGAATGGCTCACAATGAGCACCGAAGGTGGATCGATACCTTATCGTGCTGAAAGGGCTTGTGTATCTTAATAAAGTTATCAGACATACATACCATGTAGGCTCACCCAAGATGCGCAAATCAGAGCAGAGAGGTCAAACAAATCACGGTCCCCTGAGAAGGAACTGACAACCTATTCCAATAAATTTGCAATGAAAACCTTATGGATTGGCACAAGATGTGCCTGGCATGCTGCAGTCCATAGGGTCACATAGGGACATGATTGAGCATCTTAACAACCACAAAATAATGTATATAGTACAGAAATTGATTTGTAAATTTGTTTTACCATTTGAATGTCTGAAAATAAGTAAAAAAATACCTATTTCCTGCTCATGTTTCCCAGAAACACAGTTATTGCACCACCCTCTGGGAAAATATATATATGCTAGCGACTTGACAGTCAAAAATTACGGCAATAAAATTCGAAGCCTGGCAATACTGTTTGCCACACAATGCAAGGTTCTCCCCCCTCTAACATGCAGGCCTCAAGATGAGCGCCTCCCCCCCTCTACTTTACAGATTTCACTAAGAAAAAAATAGCTTTTTAAACTAAATTACATTAAAAAGTTGATTGTCTTAATGTAAACTTTAACTTGCCCTTCAATTTAGTTTTATTGTCACATGGCTATTCATAGTGGCAGTCCTTCAACATAACTGAATAGAGATATAATATATAGTACCACTAGGTATTTTAAAATTTTAAAGGTCCGATTGGGGCTTATATGGTCCCGCTTGGTGTAATGTAGGTTTTAAAGGTCTGGTCTATTTTAAGTTTTTTTAAGTATGTTTTTTTTAGGTACGGTTTGGGTCTATATAGTCCTGATTGGTGTAATGTGGGTCTTTAAGGTCTGGTTGTGGCCTATATAGTCCCGCTTGACATACTAGTTTTTTTTGTTGTTACGGTTGGGGCCTATATAGTCTCGCTTTGTATAATATTTTTTTGTAGGTATGGTTGGGGCCTAGATAGTCTCGCTTGGTTTCATAAGTGTTTTTTAGCACGATTGGGGTCTTGCACTCTCTGATTTGTTTTCTTGTTTTATATCACGCCCAGGTCCAAACACTCTGCGGCTGCATACTATTTTGGACTACTACACTTGAGTGAGTGTCATTGCATTCATGCAGAAGAGTGTCATTGCCTTCATGCAGTAGAGAAATGTTGTTATTTGCCTGAATCCCAAGACTCTAGAATTTTTGAACAGTATTAAAAAATCAGTAGGTGGAGTCTATTTAATTGGGCGGGGCAAGTAGAAGGTCATTGGGCGGGGCAAAAAAAAGGTAAAAATGGCAACAGGGAGAGGAGTTTAAAAATTGGTGCGGCTGGTGTAAGGGGAGCAGCCAAGTCTTGCTCTTGAGGCCCTCCAACTTGAAAGTTCACCAGCCACCACTGGTCACGATTGAATGTAATAGTTAAAAATGAAAGCTGTATGGATTATAACATTTCTAAAAATATTACACCCATTTTCAAGTCAAGTTCTTTATTGGACTATATTGTAAATAGGCTAATTCAGTTATCATTAATGTACTAAAATTTATTTAAAAAAGGGCATGTTGTAAAATGAAAACCAAGTAGTGACACGCAAAACTTTATGTAATCCTCAAGCAAAGGCAGTGTTTTATTATCATAGATATCCCAACTTTCAATGTGGAGGTTGTGGCATCTGCCAGTTTCAGAGAATGCATATTGTTGGTATATAGCAGTGGTGGGTAACTCGGTCCTACAAGGGTCACCAACAGTTAAGGATTTCAGTCTCTCTCCGCATGAGCAGTCAGAATTTAACTCAGTAACTGATGTGCTAAAACCTTAGTTGGACTGAATATACCACTCAAATATAGTATGCTGTTGTTCTACAGTTACTCTCAATGATCCTATGGACCAAAGCTCTACAGGCACACCTATTGCTATGTCTCTGTTTGTGCCTATCCATAAAGTTATCTTGGCAAAGATACTGGGGTGGGATGCCAGTTCCTTCTCCAGTGGACCACAATTTATCTGCTATAACCTGCTTATCTTGGGTGACCCTACATGATATTGCTCACAGTTTCATTGAGGTAACTCAAGCTCCTCCACCACAACAAGTTAGCGATCCAGAAGAGGGGTCTATAGTATACAACGGAGTAATTAAAACCATGACGATACATTAGCAAACATATTTGCAAAAATAAATCTCAACTGAGATTCCTGTTGGCTAACACTATTTATCATCCAGAATGTAACCCATTATAACCCAAAGGGAACATCTGATTAATAGAAGTTGTTTTGCACTGGGTATTGTTCTTACATTCTTGGCTGTATGACTTTTGCTCTTATCACTCAATCTGTGATTTATGTTTTTCTGATGTATATTTTCGTGCTTTTGGTCATGGGATGATTCATTTCTGATTGCTATCTAGAATGCATTTTTGTGTTTATGGTATATACTATGCCTTCTGGGCATACTTGCCTTCTCTAAATATCTGTCATTCTGTAGATTTTATTTTTGAGCTAACTTGAGAACAGGGGGAATTTTTCAAGGATGTTTATTTAACATCTTCCTGATATGATAAATGTTCTATTTTTTCATCTGACACAATCCCACAAATGAAACTTACCTGAAGACCCATAAAAATCTGTAAGAAATGTACATAATTTTACTATTATTTTTTTGTTAGACACCAACATAGGGCCATATTCTATTATCTGCTCGCAAATACCTAAGAATGCCTCATAATCTTGGCTGCAGTTTTTTTTTATATATAAATGTTTAGATGTATTCTATTGAATCTAGCTTGCAAATTCCGTCCGCAAGGCTGAACTCCTAATACCTCTCTTTTTAAGTCTGATTTTGTGATCACACGATCTGACAATATTTAAGCAAGCCCGTAATTTACTTGTTAGACACAGCCAATAGTAAAATAGACCGCCATCATGATGTCAGTAAAACATGGAAGTTACACGTGCAATCTGAGGCTGAGAATTAATTGGTGCCAATAAGAAATATGCTTGTCGGGATCGCAATCAAGCAAACTATAAAATGCATTAGATCATCTGTTCTAGTCCATGTGGGTTTCATGATATATATTAACCCCTTGAATCCCGGTATCAATATTACTCAGAAATAACATTTAAAAAAATATTTTCGAATTTTATATTTGTGGGATGAGACTGTTGTGCAATTAATTCTAATGTGTTTCTATGTCTTCACATGCTTTTAAAGCGCAGTACTGTGTGTTTAATAGCTGTTACAGCTTTAATATGTGTTTGAAAAAGCCCTTGCGAGTCCTATTTAGTACTCATAATATTTTTGACAGAAACTTGATACCTTTTCAGTTGCGGGCAAGACTTCATTTGCGAGCTAGAGCTACGGTCTAATAGTATATTGGTTTTGTGTAACTTTAACTATTTACAACTCTTTATGTTCAAACTGTGCCAAAACCAGTGGAGTTCTCAGGCAGGTTTTGCGTCTTTGGCTGGCCCATAGTGATTGTGGGCGGGTAACTCATAATCGGATTGCGGGTAGCGAAAAGTATATGTTGCAATTTTCGGAGTGGTTTTAAGTATGTAGAAATTTACAAATTGGGCTTATAGAATAGGGCCCATAGTTCATAACATAAAAAATCACATACTAAGGACAAAACAAGATAAACAAATGGATACTGATACAAAAGCAGTTGGGGGTCATGCCCTTGGGAGAGCCTGCAGTCTACATGGGTGTACATGGTGTTAACCTTTCTAAAGAGCACAGTATATAGATAGTGTAAAAGTATCCAGAGCAGAAGTAAAATAAAAAATAAAGTTGTGAGAAGTGTGCAACCTATTGCATCAAGGACCTTACAACCATGGGTGTAGGAACTTAGGGGGATGGGGGGACAACCCCCCCCCCCCCAGATTTTTCTATGTTTTTATGTATGTATAAATAAGCTATTTTACGGCCTGTGTTTACAATGAGCTGTATCCCCCCAGAATTATTGTGGCTCCTACACCCCTGCTACAACCTCTCTATGGTTGCTTAACTGAATGATATTTCTGATTTTAGTGGACTCTTTAGTCATCCTTTTCTTTTGTATAAGTGTTTTGACTAGGTGACTTCATTATTTTTATTCTCCACAATGTAACAGTAACAGGTGATCACCTATCTTCCTGTTGTCTCTCATGTAGGGTGCCATGCTTCACAACAGTGACATAAAGCTACACCCACAGGTAGTGGCTTCACACCATCAGTGTCTCACAAACTGGTTTTGTGAAGCCTGGCCTTGTAGGCACAGCCTTAGGTTACATCTTTGAAATACCTGCATGAGCTTGAACAGGAATACAGAAGGAGGTTCCTGAATGGGAGATTTTGTTACTCTTGGGGCTTCTTAGAAGTAAGTGAAGTGTATATTTTATATGACACTTTGAGGAGGATAACATTATTTAAAGTTCTTGTATTTCACTAGGAATATATTATACTTATGTATCTATTTTCTTTTAAGTAATTTATGTTATTAAGAAGTGTTTTCTGCCTAAAGCATACAATGTAGCCTTCTGCAGCTCGTGAAGACACAGAACGTAAATTAGCCAATCAGTGACCTCTATCAAGTAGCATGTTGCAGAATGTTGTCACTGATTGGTACACTGTCTTCATGAGCTGCAGAGGAAAGAAACCACTTAGGAATTATTTGTATAATTTTAGTCATAAAAAAACAGAGCTTTTAACTAAAAAAGTCATACAGCTATTTTTAATAAGAAAAAATAATGCCACTGCTGATGCCACTGCTGCGGGAATCCATTATATATAGGTGGAAGCTGTGTGTGTGAGAGAGGCATTTACATTTCTGCAGAGATATGGTTGCATTTCCTGAAGCAAGGATTCTGCGTCTGGCCGATTAAGGGAGAGGGGAGAGGTGTCAATGTCAGTCTTATTCAATATTTTAACAAAGGCTCTTTGTTTCCTCCTTCCCCATCCTCTCTGAGGAAGTGATGTAACAAACACAATATTAATAGTTTGGTACATAGTATAGTATAGTATTTGAGGTTGAATAAAGACTGTTAGTCCATCAAGTTCAACCTTTTTAGTTCTCTCTTGATCTTTTTGATATGTGGACTATTTGTTATTAATTGTTAATTGATCCAGAGGAAGGCAAACAGAAAAAAAAACCATTGAAACGTTGCCAATTGTCTCATAGGGGAAAAAAAGCAAATATCCTTCCTGACCCCAGAAACTGGCGATCAAATTTCTCCCTGGATCAATATTCCTTCGCTAGTTATCTAGGATAACCTTGAATGCCCTCTTTATTCAAAAATATATCTAACCCCTTTTTGAAGTTATCTATCGATTTTACATGATGAGCCCTTTGAATAGGTTCAATCCTCTTTGTGATTTATTTATTTTTAGTTAAGAACATGTGGAGGAGTATAGAATAATCCGAGCTGCCTCTTGTTTGTTTAAATACAGCTTTTTATGCAGTTATGCATTTTTCTATCCCTTGTTTATGTTCAACACCTATTGCGTTTCACCCCCTTGGAGTGGGATCAATAAACCTTTGCAGCTTAAGCTGTACTGGGAATAAATAAAACAATAGCTGTGGATGATGTTAAAAGGTGAAAAAAGTAATGTTAACAAATCCACAAAAGAAATAAAATACTGCAGATAGAGTGCCAAAATGTGTGCCCTGCCAATTCATAGCTTGCATTCCAAGATTGTCCTACTTTATCTGTGCTAAAGTGCCAGGAACTCACTGCTACTTCATTTTGCTAAAATAAATCATTTGGTGGTAAAAAAGTGTGTAATGAATGCAAAAGCATTGGCAAAGCTACTACTGGTGCAAAGCAAAAGGGCCAACACGGGCCCAATACAATGGTAGCAGCATGGGATAAATACAGACTATTAATTTATTATTAGGGAGGGGCAATTTATTTTGTGGGAAAATTATCTAATAACTCAAGGGGTAGAACTAGAACTCGCGTGTGTATATACATATATATATATATATATATATATATATATATATATATATATATATATACAGTATATATATATATATATATATATATGTATATATATATATATATATATATATATATATATGTGTGTACTATTTCTACAAACACATACTGTGTATAGAGACTTTTAAAGGGGAGTACAGATTATTTTGTTTCTATATATGAGAGATATTTCCATACTAAACAAGATTTACTTTTAAATGTTTTAATGAAAAGGCCACTTTTTAAATTTTAGAACACACTATCGCCCTATAACATTTAAATGTTTTTTTTTTTTAACAAACAGACTAAGCTATTGATTACTTTCTATACTGTACAAAGTGTTTATATATCAATCAATAAGTAACATTGGCCGCAGTAAAGAAGAATATATTATAATCATCAAAACGTATAGGAAATTATTTGGGGGTTGTGTGTCTTAAACTATAATCTTTGTAACTGAATATTGAATTACTTTCCGGGTGATCTCTGCTGTAGGGAGACTATAATTGCATACTTTTCTTAAATGTTTATATCTATGCAAGCTTTAATTGTAAATGCACTACAGCGGTCCTTCAACATACACGTTTCATAATTATATTGCTATATTATTTATATTTTGAACTCATTTTTATTTAGCAAACTGCTTTTTATTAATTAATTCATACATCTTTTTTAAATCTATGTGTGTTTAAATGATTTTGTTTCCCAGAGTTATAGCTTAATGTTTATTTATTTGAAATCTCCAGGAAGTGAAAAACAGAAGGCTCCACTCTCTCTGCATTGTATTGAAGTTATTTTTTACAAAATCCATCCAATTTCGAATATTTTAATGAACATGAAATTAAGGTCTAGAATCCATTTTGTTTTATGGTACATATACAAATACAGTGGTACCTCAACTAATCCACTCTGAACAGCAAGTTGAGTTTCAATAAGATTGAGTTCAAAGGTAGCATTTCCCGTAGGGATCAATGTAAATTGAAATAATCCATTCCGAGCCCCCGAAATTTCCCATTTTAGTTTGAACTGATAATGTTATTTTTTTTATACAAAACCTTAAAACTAAATAGACATAAATAAAAACCAATAATTCGATCAAATAACATAGAATTTAACTTCACTTTAACTATACTGAGAGGACTTGAAGGCCCAGTGGGATGGTGGCGATTTAGAGGAGAAGAAGGAGGAGAGAGGTTATTGCTTTGAATTTTGGTTCTTATAGGCACATGCTACACTTTGGTTCTAGTAGACACAGGCTATACTTTGGTTCTTGTAGACACAGGCTGCACTTTGATCCTTCTAGGCCATAGGCTGCCCTTTGATTCTTAGGCTCTTGCAGGTACAGACTGCCCTTGGTCTCTTGTAGGCACAAACTACACTACAGTATGCATCACTTCCTGAGAGACAGGATAAAGGGTGGCACGAGCGCATTGAGTACTGAGAAAGCGTCAAGTTCCGAGCCAGCTTTGTCAGTCAGACGTGTTGAGTACAAAACAAGTGTTGAGTTCCAAGCCAATTTTTTTGGCAGGCAGACGCATTGAGTATTGAAAATTTTGAGTTCCAAGCAGGTTGAGAACCCAGGTACCGCTGTAGTTTAATATATTATTATTCAGAAGGGCTCAGGAAGGCAGATTACATAGTAAAAGAGATTTGGGTTTATACAATATAATGTTATAGAAAACGTATTTAAATTTTTGAAACTTTCAGCTGAGATATTTTATAAATTTATTAATGACATTGAGGCCCATTAGAAAGGATCTGGAGATCCTGATTCGAACAAGGACTACCACTGTTCTAAGGGCTCTCTCTGGTGACGTAACAGAAACAGACCCAAACATTCTTGGTGGGCTGGAGATTACCGTAGCCCTCCAAAGTACCACCCTTCAGTTATGCAATGATACTACACACCAGTCATTACAAACTATACAACAGTCATTAGAAAGACACTTTATGCTTTTTTCTATTTTCTATGAATATTTTAACTATGTTACTCAATTCATTTTACCATCCTCACTGTAGTTATGATATAGAAATATCAGTTCATACTTAAAAGGGATGACAGACTAAGATAATCTTACCTTTTGGAACTTCTTCTTTTCTTCCAGTGTCTCATACATTATGACACATTCAGTATCCCTAATTATCAATGTCTAACTCTGTCTCTTTTTAACTTCCACTCTCTGCCTGTTAGTCAGTCCATCTATGTGTTTCCATCGATCTCTATGTCTGCATGTCTTTGTAGTTTTTTAGTCATTCAGTTGTGTCTGACTCTCTGTGACCCTATGGACTGCAGCATGCCAGGTCCATCTTGTGTCTGGTAGTGCCTATCCATGAGGTTTTCTTGGCAAAGATACTGAAGTGGGTTTCCATTTCCTTCTCCAGTGGACCTCAATTTGTTTAACCTCTCTGCAATGGCCTGCCCCTCTTGGGTGACCCTACACGGTTTAGCTCACAGCATCATTGAAGTACACAAGCCCGTTCACCACCACAAGATAGCGATCCAGAAGGAGCTGCCTGTCTTACCATCTATCTATAGATGTATAGCTTTATTGCTTCATTGTAAATGAAGAAGAGCTATATTCATTAATGAATAAGAATTTCTGTAACTCTGACTTGTAGCTACACAAGTTTGTAAAAGCAAATTTGTGGAGCTATTCTATGGTTCCCTCAAAACAGTACCTTGTAATCACATATATAGTTGTGAGCGTACATTAGCAACATTAGCTACCTTACAATTCCATATGTATATTAATAACTAAACAACTTTCCAAACATACACATCTCAATGCCGTCATTATTTGACGGGCAATTCGCTAGTATTTAATAACTACCAGCCACAGAAATGTTCCTGTATCTCTTTAGCTCTAAAGTGTGCTCGCAGACTGACGAAAGTATATATGCAGGAGACTAAAATCTCAGTAGTCTCCATAGCAACACTCTCTAATGATACCCAACATGGGCCCATGTATCTCAGATACTCCCCTTAAATATTTGGGGGGGGGGCATAAGGGGGGTCATTAACTACATAGCGATCCTTTTGGACCCACATGGCACCTAACATTACCCCATATACCATGCAACTAAATCTAACCTCCTACCATGGGGGCGCCATGGACCCAAATTGCACCATAACTTCTTCCACATGTGTCCTTATGTACTCCTATGGATCCTATCCCCTTCATGCGGGTTTACAGGGACCCGCATAATCCCGACCTCTCGTACTTAAAAAAAATAATTAAATACCCCCCAAAAAACACAGAAAAGAAAAAACTAATTCAGAAAAGAAAAAGTAAAACACATAAAAAAGACACAGCAAAAAATTACATCTACAAGGGGGTGACTTATATTTTCTGTCCAATTGACAACCCTCCAATGACAATCATTGATACCCTAATCCTCAGTCTTCCGCCCTTGATAATACGGACGCATCCAGGTTGCTAGAAAAAATCCATCCTCTTGTTCGGCTCATGGATAGGACCTTTGCCTGAAAAAACTGATCTCTAAAAAAAACATATTTCAGACAGTGCCCTTGACTTATATACTATTTTTATTGCTTCTAATTGGCTCAGTTATTTATCAATCATTTCAACCATTCAAAATCGAGTTTTTTAATTACTCCCATCCCATTTCTGATTGGTTAAAAGTCTAACCAATCAGAATGCATGGTTTGAAACATGAAACAACCAACTAGAGGAGAGCATATTAGCTAATACAGAGATATAGTGCCCTATGATTGGTTAATTGTGTAGATTACCATGGGGGTCCATAGGGACTCTCATGGTAACAGGGTTAAAGTTAGGTGACAATGAGGTCCATATGGACACTATACTTATGATTAGAGAATCACAGGGGTCCATAGGAACTCCCATCAGATTAATGGATCCACAGCACAAGGGGTGGGGGTAGCAGGTATTGATGGGGACAACCAGGCAATATTAAACCTTTAATTGTGTTGGATTTGAGGAATCAAGCCTCAAATCTGACTCACCTAGGGCGTTAGCTTCTTCATAGTGTCAGATTTTAGCAATCTAGCATTTTTATAGCATTTCTGTCTCTACAGGGGGTAAAAAAGGAGACTTACGTAACTTTAACGAGATTGGATATTTGTAGGCACGGTATGTGAAAGTGATTTTTAAATATTATGGGACTGGCATTGCGGGCCAACGATATTACTGACGGTTTGAGCACTCAAATGGCAGTTCTCAACACTTGTTCTGGTGTGATGTGATAACCTGGTAATGATTTGCAAGTGAAGTTCTCTCGGATTTGCTCTTACGGGAGCAATGGAACAGAGCCCTAAATCACTTAGCATAACTGCTCATGGATCCATTTGCAGCTTTCTTCTGATGAGATGTTTATTGATTGTATGTACACAACACAAACACTGTAGTCCAGATGAACAACTTATTATTTAATGGTTATTATGTATCACATTTGTCTTTTGCAGTGTAATGAAAAAGGTAAAAAAATATAAAAATCACACCCAGCATACGGGTTCCTTTTCATTCAGTGCTTTTACAGTTATGTCCCCTGTGCACATGGGTGTGGGAGCCAAAGAAAATCTGGGGGGATACTGCATATAGTATAAAAATACTATACAACTGCTTCTCTACACATAAACACACAGGAAAATCTGGAGTGAATTGTCGCCCTCGTCCTCCCCAGTTCCTCCACCCATGCCTGTGCACATGACTTTAGGACACAGCTAGTCAATATGGCATCTCTAATGAGGGAGAACAGGAAGAAAGGGTGAAGTTCCAGTACGTGAGAACCTGTTAGATTGTGGGCTCCATAGATGTAAGAGAAATGTAAATGTGATATCATAATTGTATTGAGGAGAAGAAAATGAATGAATGATTCTAATTAAAACATTTATGTAAAACAAAGAGCCACTAGACCTTGAATTGGTCAGTATACAAAGAACAGTCAAATAATCAACTTTTGTAATATACATTTTTGTCTTTGCATGAAAAGCATGACTAGTACATAGTCAATACAGATTCCCAATAAGAACGAGACCATTCAGTAAATATGCATACTGATTGTTGGGGTATAACTGGCCACAACCTTTTATTAAAATATGTATAAACTTTGTATAAAAAATCTGAGAGATGCTTGCCCACCGTGAACTGACTCGGGGGAACCCCATGCCCCCTGAGTCCTAATAACACAATTAGCTACATACTAATGCCCATACCCACAGGAGGGCAAACACCTCCGCCTTACCCACCGGTGACAAAAAATAATAATTATCAAATATAAATCAACCCGTTAATAAACCAATACCAAAACCAGGGAGAGAGGGTGGGGTAGATGCACTGTCTAACCCAATTTTGACAGACAGGGTGTCTACAGGGCTGGGTTTATATATCCATAACCTCCCACCTAATGAACCCTCGCAATCAAAACACCTCTCACATTTTAACCCCTTGCATTATTATTTGCCATCTTATTCCTAGTTTGGTCAAACCTCTCCTCTCTTAACTGTGTGTGCGGCCGTGGAGTTACTGTCAGTCCAGAAGACTCACTGGATATTAGTGCAGTACTTTGTAGCCACAGTATATTTCCATCATATGCTCAGTCACCCTGTATTTCCCTTTCTTACACTAAATCAAGAAAACGCTTCACTAAGCAGAGCAGGAACCATGATGTTTTCTTCCTTGCCCATAGTGCACTGTTCCATATCTTTGTTCAATACTCTTGAAGTCTTGTCCACAGAGTGAATGACAGTTAAAGGAAAGCAGGGACTGAATATAGAGTATATTCTAAATATAAGCTTTCTATGCACTTCAGCAGTTTATGTAATTTTTAGTTTCAGAATAGTATAAAATAATGATAGGGATGGGATGGTTGTTAATAAACACATTAGTGTGCTAATGTGTTACTCAGCATGCTGGATTAGTGGGGGAAGAGGATCTAAATGCATAAATAACATTGTGATAGACTTTCTGAAAGCACAGAGACAAATAATCCCACTGTGCCACAAATTATCACTTGAAATTAGCAAATTCAGGAGCCTTACAATTGCATAATGGCACAGAACAAACAGTGGTGAATATCTCAGAAATTAATTTGGTAAAAAAAATAGCTGATTAAGCATATAACCTGCTCTTCACGAATAATGATTTTTAGGTGGCATGGTCCATTTAAAAAATAGTTTTCACTGTTATGTAGCTGGTGGTTGTATCTGTTTCTTTTTTTATATTTTACCTGCATTAAATGGTGTGTGTCTGATATGGTTTACTCACTATGAAATCATATTTATATTTATATATATAGTCTAACAGTCATTCTCTCTATCTGGATGTCTACATATTTCTCTCTGTCTTTTACATTTTCTCTCTTATTCTTTCTCTGAATAGCTATCAATTTGGTTGGGTCTGTTTCTGTATAACTATCCAACCACCTCTCTCTCTGTCTATCTCTCTCTATCTCTGGCTGTCAGTCCATGTCTTTCTGTCTTTTTGTCTGTCTGTCTAACCATTTATCTATAGTTTTATCTGTGTGTGCTCTGCTTGAAAGCATCAGGGCTCAATGAGTAAATCACTTAGCATCACTGCACATTGATCCATTTGCAGTTTACTGATGAGATATTTATTGATTGTTTATACTCAGCACAAACACTCTCCTCCAGATGTACAACTCGTTCTTTAATGCTTATTATTTATCAAAGTATCACGTATGCATTTTTCTTTTGAAGTATAAGGGAAAAAGTGCATAATTATGAACATCACACCCAGCATGCATGTTCACTTTGATTCAGTGCTTGCAGAGCTATTGATGCTATTTCTAGCTCTACAGTACAGTACAGTCTTGGTGTCACCTAAGGCCAAGTAAGGAAAATGAAGTGCATTTGCATCAGGCAGCTATAGATATAATATAAGATATAATGTAAAACCTGGTTAAAGGATCACTATACAATGAAAAAAATATTTAAGTTTAAAAACTTTGATTCTTACTGACCGCTTAGTTAAAGCACAGAAAAAAATCTGATTTTGAATTAGAATAAACATTTGATTATTCTGCTTGACCCTGGAGGCATTCATGATACATTGATACAGGTGTGTATGTGAGAGGGAGATTTACATTTCCGGAGAGCAGTGCTTGCATTTCGTGATGCAAAGAGTCTACTTCTCGGCTTGTGAGGGGGAGGTGGTGTGGCGTCAATTTGTCAGATCAAATGAATGACTTCTGACCTTGCCCTGTTTTTCATCCCCCACCACTTCCTTCCCTGATAAAAAACAAACAGCTTTATTAAATTGCGATTTGGCAAATTCAAAAGAGCTCTATTTAAGCACATAGCATATTTTTTTTACAGAAGTTTTTAGTTAGTGAAGACCTTGCTTTTGGACAGAAGATCACTAACAAAAAACTTCTGTAAAAAAATATGCTATGTGCTTATATAGAGCCCTTTTCAATTTGCCAAATCACAATTTAATAAGGCTGAAAGTGTCCATGACAAGCTACTGATGCTGTTGGTTTCTTACATTCCTTTTTCCTTGAACTACAGTGGATATAAAAAGTCTACACACCCCTGTTAAAATGGCAGGTTTCTGTGCTGTAAAAAAATGAGACAAAGATAAATCTTTTCAGAACTTTTTCCACCTTTAATGTGACCTATAAACTGTTCAACTCAATTGAAAAACAAACTGAAATCTTTTAGGTAGAGGGAAGAAAAAAAAAAGAAAAATAATGTAATTGCATAATTTCTGCACACCCTCTTATAACTGGGGATGTAGCTGTGTTCAGAATTAAGCAAATTCACACATTCCAAATCGTGTTAAATAGGAGTCAGCATACACCTGCCATCAAATGATCCTATGATGGCAAAACAAAAATTTTCTCAAAAAGAAATTAGATGGAAATGTCTAAACTTGTGGAATCTAATTGTAATTCAAATGGATATACAGTAATTTCCATGATACAAAGCTCAAAGAGCCAATGTGGTCAATATTATATATATCATTTTTTTAATAATGGGAAAATTGTTTTTTAGAAAGAGAAAATATAAAGAAGCACAACCTTTACATTTGTTATTTTTCATAAGCAATTATTAATTATGAAAAGTATCCATTTTCAGCTTTTGCTTTCTCAGAAGGCTGTGTCTTGATGAACTAATTAGAATTCCATTGATCCTCCAAGTTTCTTTTTTAACCCTGTCCCACAGCTCTGGGGAATGCGGGACACGTGGTATTTTACTTAAAAGTAGCAATTGCTTGGAAATCATATGACCTACTTTTCATTTAGTCACCATCCCCAACCCATAACACTTACCCATCTTTACGTAGGGCAAGCCAAATCATACCTAATGCCTAGTAGGTCCTAATAGGAACCTCATCAGTGCCTGCCATTGTGCATCCAGATCCTGGGCTGGTCTCTTGATGTCACTGATGACAATATGACGCTGATACACATGGTCAGACTCTGGTGGAGGTCAACAGTATCCAGATCCCTATTAGGCACCAGGGATGGTCCTGTGCATACCCTGTATGAGAGGGGTAAGAATTTTGGGAGAGGGGAGTGAAAACTTGAATGGAAGTTGTAGGTTATAGGCATTCCACCACAGGGCGATTAATACGTTTTCATAAGGAAAATACTATGCACCTACCACATTCTTAGATCAGTGAGAAGGGACTAGCAAAAATATTAATTTATCATTAATCCACTTAACATGGAATTGGGTTTTCTGACACAGTATTAATAAAGGGAGGTCAAACCTCACAAAAACTTGTCACTCCTAATAACAGGATGTCCAGTAAGAAAAGGTATCAATTTATACTACAATTATATATATATTTATATTTATTTATTTATTTATTTTTTTCTACTTAAACACGTTACACGCACGACTTCGGCCGACCCGCACGCAACTAAAAACAATGAAAACACACCAAATACTCACACAAACTACATAAAAAGTTTACCCATAGCAAGGGGGGGGGCACCCAGGACCTCTGAAAGTGAAGTTACACCTCCATTTAAGTCCAAATTCACGAGTTCAGACACACGAAAATCCGCTAAGCAAGAGAAAAAATGGCCGCCAAAAAAAACGAAAACGAGGCTCACAGCCCAGCCACGTACAAATTAGCCAAGAAGGGATCCGAGAAAAGCTCAGAAACCCGCATTGACCCCAGGGGATCCGAGATAAGCTCGGAGCCCTGCATTAACCCCACATTAACCATCGCAGTGGGGGTTCCGATTGCACGCGATCGGGGTCCCCCGCTGCAATAAAAATTCAAAATTCCTGCATTACCTTAAAAGAGCTGTTGTAAAGAAAAAAAAATACACTGTCACCCGGTCAATCATGGGGGTCAATACAGAACCCCATAAAACCCTCATTAACCCTGTCACTCATGGGGGTCAATATAGACCCCCATAAGCCCTTCATTAACCCTGTCACTCATGGGGGTCAATACAGACCCCCATAAACCCATCATTAACCCTGTCACTCATGGGGGTCAATAGAGACCCCCTTAAGCCCTTCATTAAGCATGTCACTCATGGGGGTCAATACAGACCCCCATAAGCCTCTATGTAGCCCCATCAGTCCCATAAGGGTATATTAACACCATTATGGGCCTGTTACAACACTACATTAACCACATAAGTGCCATGATGGTCCTCAAGGACCATCATGACACTAAGTATAAACACTACACTGCACTATACCCCCCCAATAAAACATTAAATATCAACTAAACACCCTCTACACTAACCTATTAACATCTACACTACCTACCCCCTATTAACCCCCACCACTCTAATTACAGAAAATAAAAAAGGCTTAAGTCGTAAAAAAAAAAAATAATCTACATTACATGAAATAAAAAACTAACTCACAAAAAAATAAACTACATTAAACAAAATAATGAAACCTAAGTCACAAAAAATAAAAAAAGGAACATTACAGAAAAAAAAAACATTACAACCCCCCCATCTCACTACAGAAAAAAAAAATACACACCTGAAAAGGAAATACATATAATACAAATAAATACAATACAAATACATACAATTACAATACAATTACATACAATTACAATACAATACACCACTATCTAATATACATTACACAATCTATCTAAATAAATAGCATAATCTAATATATACATCCTATCTATATAATAATACATACCCAATCTATCTAAATAAATACCATAATCTAATATTACACTAATATTACACTAATAAAATAAACATTATAGACATTCTATACATTCCAGACATTCTATACATTATATACATTATATACATTCACCTTTCTGCCATGTCCCGTCCCGTTCTGATTGGTTAAAAACACTGTCTATCAAAATCACTCAATCAGGAGGCGCCAATGTGTAAGTCAATCAGAAAGGGATACACCCTAAAATCCCACTCTGATTGGATAATGCACCTATCAATCTTTATTTAAACCAATCACAAGGCGCAGATGCCTTCAGCCAATCACAATGGAATACACCCCCACAGGGTGATTGGTTGGAGCCTCTGCGCATTCTGATTGGTTGCACTGACAATAGCCAATCAAAATGGAATACACCCTCACGTACTGATTGGTGAAGGATTTACGCATTCTCATTGGCTACTGTTAAAATCAATCAATATTACAGCCATTGGGAAGGCGCAGATGTCTTCACCAATCAGTATGTGGGGGTATATTCCATTGTGATTGGCTCATGGCAAAAAAGCCTTAGTATTGGTTCAAATAAAGATTGAAAGGTGTGTTATCCAATCAGCGTTGTATTTTGGGGTGTATACTTAATTGGTTCACAAATGGGGTCTTCTCATTGGCTGAATTTGATAGACAGCCTTTTCAGCCAATCAGAAGCCGCTATTGCCAATTTTACTCTGGAACACTCCATAGGAAGGTCATTAGCGTCGGAGACATCCGCCAGGGCGGATGTGTGTCGTTTTTTTTTTTTTAAAGGCACGGATTCTTCCGTAGAAGACGAGGAGGCCGGAGACATCGTGGAAAGGTAAGTATAATGTAGATTGTGTTTATTTTACTTTGCTTTATGTTTACTAATGTAATGTTTTTTTTTGACAGGAGTAAAGATGGCCGATGGAACATGGGGGACGGAACATGGAGGACGTGATATGCTGGAACGGGACATGCTGGAAAGGTGAGTTTATTATTTAGAATATTTAGAATATTTAGAATGTTTAGAATGTTTAGAATGTTTAGGTATTTCATTTAAACGTGTTGTATTAATTTTTGGAATCTTTTTTATCGTAGGTTGCTGATCTGAAGAAACATCTCAAAGGTAAGTGGCCTTAATTATTTTATTGTAGCTTACAATTAGGGTAGCTATATATATATATATAGATAGCAGGTATTGTATATTACATAGATAGGGGGATGTATTATTAGATAGTATTGTATATTACATAGTGGAATGTATATTACATTATATAGTGGTATATATATTACATAGTGGCATTTATATTACATAGTGGCATTTATATTAGATAGTGGCATTTATATTAGATAGTGGCATGTATAGTAGATACTGGCATATATAGTAGATAGTGGCATGTATATTACATAGGGTTGTATTGTATTTTATTTAATTGCACTGTATTTTATTTTATTTAATTGTGTTGTATTTTATTTTATTTAATTCTGTTGTATTGTATTATATGTATGTATTATATGTATTTCTTTTTCAGGTGTGTAATTTTTTTAAACATTTTGTAGTGACGGGAGGTTGTAATGTATTTTTTTAGTTTCTGTATTGTTCCTTTTTTATTTTTGGTCACTTAGGTATTTTTTTTTTGGTTCTGTAATGTCCATTTTTTATTTTTGGTGATTTTATTTTTGATTATTTTATGTCATGTAGATTTCTGCTTTTTGAGGAATTTAGTTACTTGAGGCACACAGTACACTCACATTGTGTGACAAACAGCATTTCAACACTTTCTTTTATTGACCGTCATTTTTTGACGGGCAAGTCGCTAGTATATATATATATATATATATATATATATATATATATATATATATATTGATTACAAAACTTGATTTTAGCAAAGTTTAGTAAGTGTACTATAGTCGTCGTTTAACATTAGTACTCAGAAGAGATACACAAAAGTATAGTTTATATGATGTCGCCACCTTGTAAATGAGTTGTTAATAATAATACATTAATATCACAAGAATGTTCTGTTTGAAGTGATACAATGATGGTAAAAATAGATTAAAATCAATATCTAAGCAGCTTTATAACCTTTTGTTTCCACCATTAGTTAATATTCTCTTCTCTGATTAGCTGTTTCAATAGTTGGCAGAGGAGCTCCTCTGTTAGTTTAGTTCAATATTTTTTTTAGAGCAGCAGGATTTTTTAGGCGGGAGCTCTTTCCATGGGCTGAAGAGAGGAGTCATTGTCTTCAGTCAAGATAAAAGAGGACTGATATCTTCGATTAACATGGATGCGCTAGGGACGAAGATTGAGAAAGTAGGGACGCCCATGGATATAGGTTAAATTACCATGAGGGTCCATAATAAGGCGCCATAGGGAACCCATTGTTGGGGCTTTTCTTGACTTCGTTGATGGCTTGGGACAATTAACCCTTTACAGAGATCTCTGGGAGCAAGTACTGGAAATAAACACACTCAAGAATCTCAGTACAAGCTCATTTATTTGTAGGACGGCAAAAGGTTATATACCCGACAGCCAGGCAAATCAGATGAAGTTGCAATTTCAGCAGAAACAGTTTGTGGTTAGCCTAGCAAGTCAGATCAACGGGAATATAAGGTGGTATCAAGCCACCCCATCTGAAAGAAGGCTACATGCCATATGTGGCAGTTGCTGTTTCCAGTTCCTCAACACAAAGAGAGTCTTTATTAACCCTTCATTCCCTTCTTAGATCACAAAGTGATCTTCATATAAAACATTATAAAAGCAAAATAAAAATGTAGCAAGCGGACTGGCTCTTAAAGAAGTTCAAGACTTCTAAAAGACCCAGTACAGGCAAGGTTCATACAACATGGAGTTCTTGTATCACATGGAGTCCTTTGCACCCTGTGAGTTAGCAAAAAGGAGGTAGGCTAATAGTAGGTAGCAGTTAATTAACTTAAAATTTACTGAAATAATGTTTTGCAACATGCTAAAAAAACACACAGAAGGATAAGAGATGCTATGACACAGAGACAGATGATTAGTATTTTCTGGCCCAGGTGTCATAGCCAGGAAAACATGTCTTCCCATACACCCCCTTGGAAGTGTTTAAGGCATTCTGATATGTATCTGGTTTGTTCTACCTCCTCAGTAATTATTGCAGAGTTATCATCAACGTAGGAACAACATACTTTACACACCTCCCTTGGAGGCAAATACATAATCTAAGGCCATTCTATTTTGCAAAGCTACCATCCTAATTTGTACCTGTTCTTGATTTAATCTTTCAATTGCTGAAGCAGAGCTTTTTAGGGCTTCCTGAAGGAGTAAGGAGAGAGCAGATAATTTAACTTGCAGTCTGCCTACCCAATAATTAGAAGACATTACACCCATTACATCTAAGAATTTCTCCCATCCTGTTCTTTCATATGTATCTCTCATGTTTCTAATATGGCCCTTAGGGAGGGTGGTAGTATTATATATATATATATATATGGGACAACTTGTCCTAAGTAGCAGCTGCCGACCCATTTAGGGGGCAGCCATCGAAAAGCATTTTTCTCACAGATAAAGAATACATCTGTAGCGGGAGAAGGTGGCATAAGGTGAAAGAGATTAGATACAAAGTTGTTAGTAGGATACCAGGTGGGTGGTTCATTTATGTTAGACCTATTGTATATTGCATAAGTACAATTTAAAGGATTGGTCAGATAGGAATATAGATAACCACAACCTGGACCTGTGCATTACCATGGTGTACAATTGTTATGTAAATCAACAAGAGAAGAATTAGAGAGGATCCTATTAAAAATAATAGTGTTATTGATGCAATCAGACCATCCGACAAGTTTACCTTTTCCCTGAGCACTAAAACAATTGTACCCTGTGGTGGTATGGTTAATATGAATGACACATTTTAAGTATGTCTCTGTGGGAATTCCTTTTTTAACATCTTTTCTTTAGTTTCATAAGAGAGATATGACCCAGAATGAGTATAAGTAAAAAAATTCCATTGTCGAGGAACTGTGCTCTTATTAATGTACATATGGGATTGTGTAAAATGTTCTGCTGGAAGACCAAATAAGGGCATTTCTTTTTCCCCATGTGTATAAATGTGTGCACATACCCAACAGTTAGAGATGTTAAAAGTGGGTGCATATCCTTGTAGGACTGTCATTGTTTATGGACCTTTTATTTCTGTGAAGTGAACTGATGTTGGTGTGAGTGTCATTTTGTTCACCGCAAAAAACCTAATTCTTCTGGATTGTAATAACATAATGCCCATCAACACGATAAAGTTCTTCCATGCATTTTGTGGATGTAGGAGTAGAGTTGACATTTTTATTATCGCTGTCTTCAATTGCTTTTACGGGGACTTTATCATCTGCTTCACCCCTCTTTGGACACAACTTCAGGCGTGATGCTTGGATCCAGATGTTCTGTGAGTCTGTGAGGACGGCTGTTCTAGTCACTACTACTACAGTGGTTGGTGGTGCGATTGGGATGCCTCCCTTCTTTGCTTTGTTCAGCTTTTGGACACAGATGAGATCACCTGGCTCATACATATTGTTCTCTTATGTTCTCTTATGAGGTCAAGATCACCTGGCATAATTACAAGTGTGCCTTTTACCCAAGGTGTTGGAAAGGGTCTCCCCATAAGGATCTCAAAGGGGGACAATTTAGTAGATTTATTAGTAGTCATCCTAATTTCTGCTAGTATCACAGGTAAATCGTTCTGCCATTTAACCCATGTACCTGCAGTGGCCTTTGCAAGTTTCTCTTTAATAGTGCGGTTTCATTCTTTCCACTATTCCTGAACTCTGGGGATGGAAAGGGATATGGAATTTCCAGGTTATCTGTAGCCACTTCCTTGATTACTGCACTAATAAAGGCTGGTCCATTATCAGAACTAATTTGCAGTGAGCATCCGTATCTCTGTATTATTTCAGTAGTTAATATCTTAGCTACTGTCTTAGCATCCTCTCTTTGTGTTACAAATGCCTCAGGCCAATGGGAAAACTGGTCCACTATCACCAAAAGATACAATTGTTTTGATCCTACGTTTGGAATATGAGTAAAATCGATCTATAAATGGGTGAATGGAGCTGCGAATTGAGGCAAATGATCATGTAATGCTTTGTTAGGTATTGTAGAATTATTCTGTAGACATTGTATACATCTTTGAATGTATGTCTGACAGTGTCATTTAAAATTTCTATTGCAAAATAATAGTTGCAGCTGCTGCATGGTTGTTTTAATTCCTTTGTGTCCTACCCCATGTGCCTGTCCTATGAATATTGGGGCACTGTTTCACGTATGCCTATCTTCCCCTCTTTTGAGAAAAGGCCATTTATGTCCTTTTCTGAACCTTGTGAGTGCCAGTATGATAAATCATCAGGTGTGGCAAAACCTTGTAATTCATGGAAAAGGTCAGAGGGACAGGATGGGGGGTGAAGCACAGGGAAAGTGGGGGTAGGGGAAAGTGGCATAAGTGCAGCTTCTTTGGCTACTCGATCAGCAAAGGCATTACCTCTAGAAACAAAATCATTGTGATTAGTGTGTGCATGGCCTTGGATGATGGCAATATCTTTAGGTAACTGAATAGCTTCCAATGAGGAGTTAATAAGAGTCGTATGAGAAATTGATTTGCCATCTGAAGCAAAAAGCCTTGTTGTTGACAAATTTTTCCAAAGTCATGAACCACACCAAAGGCATAGCGGGAGTCAGTTAGATATTAACAGATTTCCTTGCAAAATGGTGACATGCTCTAGTAAGTGCGATAAGTTCAGCAGCTTGGGCAGAAGAAAAAGAGAACTACAGCAAAGCCTGTTTTATAGACCCCCATCTGCAGGTCTAGAACATGAACCATCAACAAACACATTCTCAGCATGATCTATGGTGTATCGAGAAGGTCAGGTAGTGGGGAAGTGGAGTCATGTATGGTAGTAAGACAGAAGGGTAGCTGTGTGAGGTCGTCCTCTGTTGTGGGATGGTTAGTCAGTAAAGCATTTAAGATGGCAATAGGGCCAGAGTTAGGGGCGCTATATTGTATCTGTAAATTGGTATGGTTAAGTAAAATGCACTCATAGCCATTGAGGTGCTGTGCGGTCATGTGATGTGTAGTTAGATTCTTAACTAATTGTAACTCTTTATGGCTAGTATGTAGGATGGTAGAATGCCCCAAAGTGATAGTATTAGCTGTCTCTATGGCCATAGCGCAAGCATCTAATGCTCTGAGACACGCTGGCATCCCCTGGACCAGAGTAGGGACTACTTTGGAAAAGAATGCTACGGGACGCATACTGCCATGGTTTTACAATTGTCCCGCACATATAGGTGGAATGGTTTACAATAATCAGGTTGTCCTAAAGCGGAGGTCTGCATAATGCTAACTTTTAAGGTCACGTAAGCTTTGTCCATGTCTGGAGTCCACTGAATATGCTCTGGGCTGTCCCCCTTAACAACCGCACGCAAAATTGAGTCATAGTGGGAACACTCAGGGATCCATTGCCTACAATAATTAATCATGCGAGAAAGAAAAGCATTTCCTTTTTGGTTTGTGGTTTAGGTATTCTCTGGATAGCCCCTATGCGTTTTGAGCTAACAGAGAGTGTGCCATGTGACAGAGTAAAATCCAAGTATTCATCATGTGTTGCCCCATTTGTATTTTGTGTTTAGCTACCATGTGACCTTCAGCTGCTAGATGCTTTAGCAAACTGAATGAATCTTGTTTATTGGTAGTAGTATTTTTGGGGTCATGAACACTGACTGTTGGTACATTACCCCAATTCCAGCAAGACTCTTAATTAAAATCTAATAGTCCATCAATAATCAGTCGGTTGTCAGTCGGAGTCATACACTGTCCTTGGCACATTCGCTTCAGGTACATCATGCATGCAGAGGGATTAGTTCGGGAATTTGGGGCTCCCTTAATAATATATTTTAGTTCCCCTGGAGTCAGTGCTTTCATAACCAATTGGTCACCTACAGTTAAGAAAGGACATGTTCCATCTAAATCTCCCCGGAATTTCCACCAGCTTCATAATCACTTTTACTCTGTACCTTTGCTGGGGTTTTCTGATCCTTTTTGCTTTTACTCTTCTTATTTTTATTTTTTTACCTTTTCCTCTGCTTTTTGGTTTACCTGACTGTTTTGCCTTTGAGATAGTACTAACTGCGGGGTAAGGAGGATGGGAAGCTGTAGCTGATTCCTCCTCTTCAATTTCGGGAGAGGGAGGGGGAGTGACTGTGGCACTTAGATGCTCTCTGACTGGACTTGGTTGTTGTGGACGTCAGCGCATGTAAGTACCTATGATAGCTTCCATGTCTGTGTCTAGGTTGGGATACAAGGGTGCTGATGGGCTAATATGTAGGAGGTGCTGTTGGGTGAGGGTGAGGTATGTGGCTAGAAGCTTTCTACTTAGAGAGCAGTTTAAATTTACTCTTTTTAAGTCCGTCCGTAGGGATCAGATGCCAATGTGGTGCAACTTTTAACCAATTCTTTCCACCCTCACTTATATATGTCATGTCCCACCCAGGGTCTCCTGTATACCATGGAAAAGCTTTTACTTCCCCAAGACACAGTCCCTTAATCATATTCATGTGATATTCATCATTTGCACCCTCCCTCGGGAAAGGACTAGAACTCCTAATTCCCTCAGTCCAGCCTACTAAATTATCCACAAAGGGATCAACATAAAATCCTCCCTTTGGTGATGTCCTATATACATATTTTCTACATGATTCTCCCGGGTTGGGTGGTGGATATTGTTTAGACTGGGAAGTACCCATTTCCAACTTTCTTTCTATTCTTCAAGAGTTTAGGCGGTTGTCTCAATAGACAACGTAATATTATATTGTTACCATGATTGTTACTCAGAGAACAAGAGTGGCTGTACTGAGCTGAAGAGCTCCGACAATTCCGACAGATGTTCTCGAGCTAGGTGCTTAAAACAACCGTGATACAATATCCCTAACCTGTTTCCTTCAGCTGTCACTTGCTATTGTCTTCACTGAGTCAACGGGTTTCCCCTCGTCAGTTTCCATAAACCTAACTTCTTAACGTAAACAATGTAACAAATGTCTTATTTTAAACAGCACAGCAATACAGCAAAAATTATTGAGCAAGCAAAAGCAATGTTTTGGGACAACTTTTAATCAAGCTGTCAAGTATAGATCCCTTTTATTCTTTCTATTCCCACCTTGGGAATAATTAATATAGCCTACCAAAGGCTCTATTCTCACCTTGGGAATAATTAATATAGCCTACCAAAGGCTGAACCCTCCCTTCCTCAGAGAGAATTATTCTCAGTCTACCTAAGACTGTGCCCAACTTATTTCCTTGGATACAGCTTACAGAGGAGGGTGAGAGTAGGAGCAAAGGAAGGCGTACTGAAATAGGCACAGTTCACTCTACCCACCACTCGTCGTCTTTGGGCTGTATCCCACTTCTGACACCAGCTTGTTTGGGCTTTTCCTGACTTCGTTGACGGCTTGGAACAGTTAACCCTTTACTGAGATCTCTGGGAGCAAGTACTGGAAATAAACACACACAATTATTTGTAGGATGGAAAAAGCTTATATACCTGACAACAAGGCATATCAGAGGAAGTTGCAATTTCAGCAGAAACAGTTTGTGGTTAGCCTAGCAAGTCAGATCTCAGGAACATAAGGTGGTTACACAATATCAAGCCACCCCATCTGAAAGAAGGTCACATGCCATATGTGGCAGTTGCTGTTTCCAGTTTCTCAACACAAAGAGAGTTTTTATTAACCCTTTACCCATGGTTAAGCATAAGGTTACCATTGGGTCCATAGCTACTCCCATGGTAATGGTGTTAACGTTAGTTGTCATGGGAGTCCATTGTGATCTATCACAAAAATGCACTATACAAACATTTTTGGCTCTATTAGTAGAAGACACATATAATTACACATATAATATATTTACCAATTTTAAAGAAGCATTGTTATTGGAAAAAATATAATTTTTAATGTAAGAAAAGCAAACACTTAGTACGAAGAACTGTCTATGACTCTTAATCCATTTAAAGTAGAACTGTCACTTAAACTAAACATAAATAGAAAGCACAAGAAAAACGTCCAACACAAAATGGGTTAATAATATTTTTTCAGCTTTAGTGTATTTATATACAATCTAGCTTATACTAGAAATCAGCACTCTTTGTCTCTGTGGCATATTATTTAGATTAGTGGCATAGCTTTTAAACAACATGCATTGCAAAGTTGTATTCACACCCCCATCCATTATAGACGGAATTATTTCAGTTTAATAATTATTCATAAAGAAACCTATGAGATGAGTGGTACAATTATGTTAATGATAGAGAAGACATGGGATTAATAAACTAATGTGCCCAGATGGCTGCTTCCTTGTGTACATACATTACAAGGTTATATTCATTTTTATAATTTTAAATAGTGAAAACTTTATTACATAGCTTGCTTGATGGTCTTAAAGGGCAACTCTATGAAATGTTTTTTTTTAATGGCATATTGCCCCTGTAGGCAGAATCAGTGTTGGAAATGTAATAAAAAAAAATAAAACTACTTATTCTTAAATAATTTTATTTTTATTCCATGTGAATCCATAGAAGCTTTGATCGTGCATTACATTCCTCTTTTACTACTGAGTCACTTTAGGAGGTTTCTCTTTTCTAGCCTTGCGACAGTGAAAGATCAAAGGCTTGGAGGGCATTAACTTGAGATTTTTTAAATCGCTATAAATCGCAGCTCGTAGCCCGTAACTCAACTATAGCCCGCAAACTGACGCCAATTGAATAGCAAAATAACTTGCTGGCTCCACTTGCAAGCCCGGATCTCCCAAAAGCCTTAATTGAATGAGGCTCTATGTGCTCTAACACAAACCTCTATAATTTACATAGAATCCGCTTAGAGTGACACAGCAACACTCTAACACATGCAAATTGAGTCACATGGAATACAAATAAAATGTTTTAAAAATAAGCAAGTGTAATGGCATTTTCAATTCTCATTCCTTGGCATTTTTGGCAGTATAAGAGCACGATTCAATTAAGCTCTCGATCGAGCCAATAGTTGTTGCAAGTTAATTTGCTATTCAATTGGCGTCTTTTTGTGGCCTCCAAATTGGTTATGTGTTAAGGCCTTGAAAAAAAATTGTGATGGTTAAACCCGGTACTTACAGCCTCCAGAAGCCTTTGATTTGTCACTTTCGCAAGGCTAAAATCGCAAAGCACTATTCAATTAATCAATTTCTTGAAGCCCACAAATGTTTTCACACCCGTAAATGGCAAAAGAAGGAGAGAATCCTATGAGTGCTAGAGAGGAACCGCAAGGGGGTTAGACACCTATTCGTAGCACTGTAAATGCAAATAAAAAATCAATACTGCACTGTAAATAACGGGGAAAGTGATGACAGACATTAGAATTAATTGCACAATAGTCTCAAGCTCACAAATCATCAGGAAATTAAACTTATTTTTTTGTTTCATTTCATAGTTAAATCAATCTCGGGAATCAAAGAGTTATTACATATCAGGACACCCATATGGTCTAGAACAGTATTGGCATTCTTTTTCATAAATCTTTATTTTGCCGGTTTACGAGTCTGATCGCATATCAGACCCCTGAACCTAATTGATTGACATGTAACCTCCATGTTTTACTGCTGTAATAATGACAGTCTCATTTTCTATTGGCTGATTCAAAATAGGGCTTGCTTAATTGATCATGATCCTGCCCTGAACTGCTACGAACCAGTGCATCATTTACGGTTTTGGCTTTGGGACAGTAACTTGCATCCTTGAGCAATTGAATAGCCTCGCAATCAAAGATGAACGGGAGCCCGCAACACACTCGCAGACATACGGCCTACTACGATCGGGTTGCTGGCTTGCAATTAAATCGGGCACTACGTTTTCAAAGAAAAAACTTGCAAACTTTAAATAGTTCACTTTCATTTTTGAGTATGAACTTTTATTTCTATGTTTCAGAACTGCATATTTTATAGTTTCACTTGAAAATTGTGTATAAACTGTCTAGAAAATAGGCCTAAAAAGTAAAGCTGAACACCTGTGTTTATCACATGGTCTGATTTGTGAGGGTAGTATTGGTTAAGATTGAGGTCCAGTAGTGGTTCAGATCCAGAATCACGGAAGGCAGCCACTACAGATGGTAGTAGGTTACCACCAGGGTCCTAATATTTGCAAATCAGCAGGCATGCCAGAATAAGGGCAGGAAGCAATCAAGTAGACGTGAGCAAAAGGTTCAAATAAAAATACCAACAAGCAGAAAACCAACAAGTTGAATACATTTCACAGCACCAAACATCTACTAAAGCTCTTGTAATGAAATAAAATGAGTATACAGCTGTATGCAATTCCCATGAAACCTTGAATGTTAAAGTGAATAGTTTAATAGTAAAACTAACATAGCTTTCTACTAAAATATTATAATAAAATTCCCAGTGTAATATCTCTATTGACAGATGATTAATATAATTCTGCAAGTTTGTATCTGCAGGGTATATATATATGTAATTATTTTATTAAAAGACTATTGGTTCCAAACAAGATACATATAGAAAAATGTTTCCCTGTATTAAAATATTCAAGAAAGCAGCCCTCTTGTCATAAATTATGTAGGACGGCTGCCAAGTTTGTAACCAACCAAAAATACAAAAGTTTGGGAACACACATCTGTTCTGGCAACTCAATGATATCAACTTAAGGGCTGTCAAACTGGAAACATCTTTGCAGCGTCTTACTGAGAATTCACGGGTTACCATGAAATGTGTCTCAAGAAATAAGAGAGGCAGTTTGAAATATCCTTTGTTGGAATTTCACAGTCTACTGGCATAGGATTGCCAACATTAACCCATTCCTAGCCCAAGAAGATGGCTCTGAAAATAGTAGAAATTGTTTATAACTTCAAAAAGTAATATGTTCTGGTAAACAGAAGGGAGTATTTAGGTTCTATGTTCCCTTAGGCCTCATAAAACTTTAGCATCCCCCACACCTATTTATTTCCCCTTATCATGTCCCCATAGTAATACCATCATAAAATATATGTGTATGTTTGTTTAAGTGCATACCCAGTTTGTTGGGTATAGCTGCAGAAAAATGTTAATGCATATAGACATGTATCCACATATTATTATTATTACTCTTTATAAAGCACCAGCATTTCCCACGGTGTATATGGGCACACTAGTTTAAGGTGTCTTGAGAAAGTCTACTGCCCCCTGAAATTGTGCTGCCCAGCACTTGATAATGGGCTAAATGTTTTTAGAAGGTAAGTAAAAAACAATGCAGTCTTTAATAAATAAACTATCATATGCAATTATTATTTACTCTAGACAGCTATTGCTTTGCTTAAGCTGCTTTCTGAAAATGGAGCGGTTTTGTAGAATAATGAGATTTCCATTAGTCTTATCAAAAGCATTGACAATACAGACTATTACATTGTAATTGCAGTGGCTGAAAGCTTCTGTGTTTTCCAGGTTTTCAGCAATCTGCAGAAGAACATCGTGAGAAACAAACATTGCCGCCTGCCACTGGAGATTTAAATATGTTCTTTGTTTTGTGAATTGGGAGGGAGCCTTGAGGGCACCCCAAGTTTTTAAAGCGCCTGGCAAATGCACGTTGACAAATGCACGCCGACGCATGCTCGCACACACAAAAGCATGCCCGGCATGAGTGCGCCACAACATCTGCACGCATGTCCCCGCACATCTCTCCCTTTCTATACTCTGTGTCCTTAGGTCTCCTCAGTACCCCCAGGTCCCCTAACATCTCTCCCACTCTGTGTCCTCAGGTCTCCCATAGCCTGGACAGCAGAACTGATGCAGAGAGGAAGAGGTCCCATTACAAACGTAGGATTTATATTATCTGACCGTTAGCTAGAGGTCCCATTACAAATGTAGGATTTATATTATCTGACCATTAGCTGGAGATTAGTGTCCATCACGCTTCCCCTAAGAATTTCTCACTTTAGTCTTAATTTCCGAAACCACTATCCCGTTTAGAACATCCGCAAGCACAGATAAGCCACGTATCAATCTTACCTTCCATACATTTGAATTTTTGTTCTTCTCTCTCAGTATCTTTACTTAATTTCCTTACAAATGAGTGGGAGAGATGTGTGGTCACCTGAGTGCAAAAAAAACTGCCCTCTGCAGCACCAGTCGCTGCACTGCTGTGCCTCCCCTCTCTCAATGTGTGTGTCATAATTTAGGATTCCCTGCCCTAGCCAGAAGACAATGGGGACTGGGGTGACTGAGGGGCCTCAGGGGTAGGGAGGCCCCCCAGGGGAAAATGAAATTTAAAAAAAAAAAAAAATTAGACTCACTGGGGCTTCCCTAGAGGAGGGCCCATGGGTCATTCCCAAGACAATATTTACTTTTGTGATAATATAGTTTTAGAAAATATAAAAGAAGCCAAACAGACCCAATCAGGTTATACAAGAACAATATCTTTGCTTCAGGCTGTATTTTTTTCAAGAGCCATTTTATTATTTTGGTTCTTTAACTGGGATATCTGCTTCTCACCAGCCAGTAAGGTGGATCAATTTCCGAAAGTGGAAATGTGCAGTCATCCAATAACACTATCCAGCTCTGGGTTTCTCAAATCATGTAATGTTACAATTATCAGCTGCACACTGAATGGGTAAAGTCCTATTGTACAATAACACCATGATCTGCTTTCAGTTGAGAAGATATTATAGACTAAGCCAGGAGCAGAGTCCTTGCTTGCTTTGCTTGTACAGCAAGCACCTTACTAATGAGACTCAAGTAAATGGGCAACAATTATTAGGAGTTTTCTGTGTGTTGTGTCTCTTTTTGTTTTGTGGTTGTATCATTATTGTGAATGGTGATGAGGCCTGGCAAGATTGTGAAGGTAAATTAGACAATTGCTTTTTTGGTCCTGTAAAGCTTCATTAGTTTAAAAAAATCTGCAAGTTCTCATACTACCTTGTTCCTGAAGATACAGCTATTGTGAGGCAAGACAAAAAGGAGTACAAAAATGACATCTTACATGTACGTTCTTTAGAAAATAATTTAACACATGATCAATAAGCTTGCCTTAGAAGATGTATTAAAGAGGATTGTTTGAGTCCAAGGTTATTTATAAAAGGCAAGTTATAATGGCAGGAACAAACTTTAACAGGAACCATGTAAAATGGTTTTGTATTAAAGACAGAAAGACTATTTGCATGTCCCTGGCTAAATTCCTATTTTGAGGTAGATATATATTTCCTTGGATTGTTAGTTTGCAGTTTGGGTTTTATACCAGCCACCTGGAGCTGCCAACAGATCCCAAATCCTCAGAATCCATGAGAATACAGATCCTCAGGGTGGTAACACTTGGTAAATGATCCTTAGAGATAAAAGCCTATAGCCTAATACGTGTCACCTCAACCAAGTATTCTTTATTGAATAACACACACACTTTATGTACAGCGAAACGCAGTAACCCCTCAGATAACATAAGCCAATAAGCATAGTATATCCCAAACATAGAGGAGATTAATTAACCATAACTAAATTAAGTGCTTTGGAATCAAGGGCAGGAACCCATTGAGGAACTGGACTCCCTGTTGTCAGCCCCCAGAACACAAATGGCTAAAAATAATTATGGCTATAAGAAAAAGGCCATAAAGAGTTTCCATACAATTATGGACAACATGCATCAAACCTGTTTAAGGACTAATGTGCTGATCATTCCGCTAGAGGGTTTCTAGTCAATATGGCCCAGGTTTTCCTGGTATAAAAAAAAGTTATTATTGCATGAACAAACCTATTTAAACTGTAACTTTTTAAAGTTGAGCTGTTTGTAGAGAGCATTGAATGTAATACACATTTGCACTTATCAATATGCTTAACTTGCAGTATATCACAATCCTCTGTATCCACAGACATCTAAACCTTCTTGCTGAATCAAATCTACAATTTGCATGATTTGAGTATATGCATAAGCATGAATATTTAGATGTGGATATCTGTAAATACAGTAAATTGTGTTATAGTCATGTTAAATTAAAATGGAATTTGTTAGCATTTCACTTCTCGTGAATCAACAGAAAAGTTCTTCAGAAAAAAACACAAATGCTTCACATTTCAAAAATGTTTATTTCAAATTTTGCTTAGCTGCCAATCTTATGTGGTATATATCAAGATATGTTAATAAACTCTTCGCAAAATCTACCCAGACATTATGAAAAGCTTAATACCATTTAGCTAAAGAATGGTAGAGTTGGTGGAAACATGAAGTTGTAGATTTATTCTAAATATAGTATAATAAAAAAAAAAACACTTGGCCCGAAGAGGAATGTTGATCAAAATTCTTATAGGTCAACTGGAGTCACCATATGTGGAAAAGCATGAGGAAAAAGTATTTTCCTTTTCTTAAAAATGCCGCTATATCAATTGAGTTATGAGCATAGAAGTTAGTAGTTTTAGGTTGCTTCTTAGCTGCCCTTGTATTGTCAAAATATATAATGAGTTGCACTGGCCAGTGGTACTAATTAGAATCAAGTGTGCAGGTTGTGAAAGATATGGTTACATTTGCAATATTAGTTCTATATTATATATATCACATATAATGGTTGTGGTAATTGCTGGTTTGTCGGTAACGGAATGTTAAAAGTTAAGGCTCGCAATGAGTGCCAAAGGCTTGCAAGGTAGAGTGGGGGGGGGGGGGGGGGGAGTTACGGGCTTGGAAAAATAAAAGCTGCCATTTTTTTTCAAGCCTGTAAATTGAAACCCGTTTGGAGACCACCAGAAGACGCTAATTGAAAAGACAATTAGCTACCAACCTGACTTATGGTCTCCCTGCCTCCTCCCTAGGCAGGGAATCCATAAGTGAGGTTGAAAGCTAATTTGCTATTCAATTGGTGTCCTTTGGCGGCCTGGCCTCCTAATGGCTTGTGAGCTTCGGGCTTGAAAAAAAAATGTCGGCGGGTAAACCTGTAAGGCGCTCATCGCGAGACCCGTAAAGTAGAGGGGGAAAAAGCTTGCAATGAGCGCGCAAAGGCACTCACCGCAAAGTCGCAAGTTCGAGAGGGGGGATAGAGAGCCGTGCATTGTGTGGCAAACAGCATTGCGAGGCTTCAAAATGTTGCCGTCATTTTTGATGGGCAAGTGGCTAGTTTTTATATAAACTGTATTGGGTAATAGGTGGCAGGATATCACAATGTCAGTGTTATACCTAAAAATATATACCTAGATATTGCTATAATATTTGAGAGGGATTTCATCTTCATCCATAAAACATAGTGCAGCTATGCGATTTGAAATAATTCTTTAGATTTCTTTAGGATAATTTTCGTTAACAAAACCACAACCTGGAATAGTCATTGGTAACAATTGCCTGTGCTTGCAGTCTTAATTCATGTGACAACCAGGAGCAATTAGGCTAAGAAATATAGTGTTTTGTTCTAATACTGTAATGATTGTTTACAGTCACCAAGAGATTGTAAAATTATGTTTGCTTTCTGCTGTAATACATAGGGAAAAACCATAAAAAGCACAAGACTACAGACAAACCTATTGCTGAATAATCACTTTTATCTTACACGCCACTGGTTTTGTGAGTGTTTTTTTAACGTTTTTTTTTTATAGAATTTAATTCATTTGTTGCTATTTTGGAAACCTTTTGTATTACTTTTATCTTTTTGCTGCCTTCACTGGAGCAGCCACCATCAAGAAATCCAGTTGAAGGTGTGTCACTCAATTATTTAAAAATATATATTATGTATCTGCACTTTAAATAAAAGTAGGATCTATCCTGTTATGGTGTTGTGACAGGTCTGCTGCTGCAGTGCAGCCTCCAACCGCTAGATGACGCTGCCAATATTTTGCAGCGCTGCCGATATGTAAGAGAAGTTCTAAGCTTATAATGTTAGCCTAACCCTTGAACTAACCCTAACCCTCACCCTAACCCTCACACTAACCCTAACATTCGCTGTCACCACCTCCTTTGGTAGAGAAATCCACAGATTAACCACCCTTACTGTGAAGAACTAATCTCAAAGGATGTCCTCTTGGCACAAAAGCTACCTTTGCAAAGCCTTGTATTGACTCTGGATATATTTGTTATAAGGTAATCATATACCCTCTTGGACGCCTTTTTTCTAGAGAAAATATGTTTAATTTGGTTAGTCTTCATAACTTAGCCCCTCCATTCCATTAGCTTTGTAGCCCTTCTCCGTACTTTTTCCAGCTCTAAAATGTCCTTTTTATGTAGTGGTGCCGAAAACTATACTCCATATTCCAACTAAACAACAACATGCGTATCTGCCTGAGTTTGTGTTTATTTATTTCCAACTCAGTTTTTATTGGTATGCCCTATATAAAGTAGCATGTAAGTATTATGCTGGCAGGGAGAAAACAAAAACTAACTTGTAGAAATCCAGAATCATTTGCCCTTTATTTTCTTTTAATCTTTAGTTAACATCTTCTTTGGTCTATTACTGTTAACTCAAACTGGGTATCTATTAAATTGTATTTAAAGATCGTTGTAGACATTTTCCTTGCTTCCTTGGATATCTTGGTTTGTTCATAGTTTTCTAGCAACCAGTAAACAAATCACTAGAATGCACCACCTGGAATAGTATCAGACTAAGTCACATTTATTGAACACCAGCTACTTAAACTGTCAGGACTTGTTTAGGCAATTTAGAGATTTGTTAAAATGATGTGGACAGATTAAAAAAGGTGTCACTTCCTCTGATACACTAAGCATTACTTTAGAAATAAATAATTTGTATATATTTGGTGTTTAGGCAATACAAATAAATGTCACGCAATGTAGGTTCTGGAGACAGATAATTTCTCAAATGAGAATTATAGGTTTTGTGATTTTATAACACAATTAAGCATATTTTGTAAAACAGTATAACAGTAAAGCACAATATAAAGTGAAATAAAGCAATATAAGACTTGAAACAAAGTCAAGAAAGAAAATAACATGAGTAAAATATGCCTCTAAATGGGTTTGGAGTTAAAGGTATATGGAAATGTCCCTGTTTGTAACTTTTATTCTAGTCTAACACATGCTGCTTATATCAGATACACACATTGCATTAATTTATTCTATACACATGCAGATTTATTTTATTTAAAAAACTTGCTTACCACACCCCTAGAGATGTCTACAATAGCACCTAGTACTAACCAATAGAAACACGGCATTCAACTACTTTTTTTTTAACCTTGTACTAACCTTCAATTTAATGCAGAAATCCAAGTAGCACTGGTGAGTTGCATCATTCAAGGGAGGAGAGAGGCCACAAACACTACAAATCCCATGATGCTTTGCTGCAGAGATTGTTGTACCTGTCGCCGATTGGCCAAAATAGATTATGAATTTTTTGCTAATTTAGCTTGGATTTTCTAAGGGCATTCTCTCTCAAAATCATCTGCCACAAAACTTAAGGGATTTAGCAAATGTTAGGGTATTTTAATGTTTTATTTGGGTATTTTTGCATGCAAAATGTTTTCAGATGCATTCATAATCCAGGAAACTTAAACATACCATTAAAAAAACTTCCATTTCTAAGAAATCTAAAGAGAGATGCATCTATGTTGATTAATACACTTCATATGCATTTATCACCAGGTTGATTTAATGTATTATTAAGTAAAAGTCCTAAACGTTTTTCTAGAAGTAAATCAAAACTGATTCATCATATTTGTTTAAGTACAAGATCTTGTATAGCCCAGGAACTGGAAAACCGCTTTGCCACATATAAACATAATATTACATTTATATACAAATTATAATAAAAAATGATTTACTGTCATTAATATTACCTGAAACACAATATAAATCAGCTTATTTTATTGATATAGGGGTTCCTTCATTGAATATATAGATATAAATCAAATATTTACAATAAAATCATTTCCAATATTATTTTTTTGCGTTATTATATTTATTCTTACACAATTACATTAAGATTACATTTTGTTATTTTTTTTAGTTCATGTCATTCAAAGTAATTAATTACTTATTAACTACTCCTGGAATGTAATTTTCCAAAAAGAAACACGCTGTTTAACATGATCAAATGTCTTTTTTCAGATGCAACAAAGAAAAATGCCTTTAATGGTCCTTTAACAATTCACATAATACAAGGGTCAAAGGTGATCTAAAGAGGTTGAACTTCATGAACTGTTTTTTTTCAACCTCAATTACTATTTTACATTTCTATCTATTAAACGTCTATGTGATGCAGCAAGGGATCCAGAAATACAATTCTAAATCACAATCACTGCTGCTTCTCATAGTTAGAGGATGTTTGTCTTCAACAGCAGATCAGAGCCAGACACATAGCTGGCCTGTGCAGGGCCTGGGAGCTTTTGGATCAGAGAATCCCTATATTGAGCCCTTGGCTCACAGTATTAAGGTAGTCCTATTAGAAACAGTCTACCCTTCCCAGCAATGCTTATCTTGGCTAGCGCTAGGCGTGATCAGACAGTGGACACTATTATCAGAGGGAATTTGAGAATTATATACCCATATATTTCACACCGTGCAGCATTTAGTATTATAGTATCCTCATTTGAAGCATATGATTCATGTTCATTTCCTAGCAGTAGATACTGCCTGCCTCTGCCAGCTTGAGACAGTATAAATGGTAATTAAGATTATATTATAATGAATCCAATTTTAAAAATGTCAAAGGACCACTGTAGATTATGTCACATTTGTACGATATGCAACAAACAAATATCTTTAACAGTGATGTAAGCTATGTGCTTAAATCCATTTTCAGTAACAAATCTTCATTTTAGCAGACTCTGCTGGTGCATGGAAGCTGCCAAAATGGTAACACTTTATTTTAAAGGCATGATGGGGTGGGAACAGAGCAGAGAAGTGAGGAGGGAGGTATTTACTAAACTGCGTTGGTGAGTTATTTGCCAATAGGAAATAGATCAAATTGAGCAGATGCTCGGGAAATCTCTCTTCATCCCTTCTACTGGGCATGTGCATGGGACGAGGAAGATGACAAATGCTAAAAGCTTATTTGAATCAACAAAATATTTAATAAACCCCTTCCACTCCTGAATAGACATGCAGAACAAACTCACTGAGGGTGCAAACTAGTAGAAAGAGTGGAAGACACAAACATGGAATCATTCAGTCACAATAAGAGTCTGCTAAAACATAGCTTTTCTCGAGAATGCTCATGGTATACATAGCATCTAATGTTGTTAGATTGTTGCATATTTACTAATGTGAAATTGTCCTAAAGTACAATGCCGCTTATAATAGCATAAACAGCAAGTGAGTTTCTGCTCTACAAATATATATTAAGATTAAGTCAAATTATGTTTTAAAGCAAAACTAATACATGTTTTATTGATTAATGATTTTTTTTTCTGACACAGAAGGTCAGACACTAGAGATGTTGCGAACAGTTCGCCCGCGGACTATTCACAGCGTTTTTGGCTCTTTCGCGCTCGCATCGGACGGCGGACAAATGCGCTTTTCGGTTTGCCCCCTATTTTTTATCATTGAGGAAACTTTCGCCCTGCACCTCACAGTCAGCAGACACATTCCAGCCAATCAGCAGCATACACTCCCTTCCAGAGCCTTCCATCTGAAGGACAGCATACATTATAGAATCATTCTGAAGCTGCATTCGTTGTGAGAGGTCAGATAGTGTAGCTGCTGGAAATTTAATAGGGAAATAGATATCCAGGCTGTGTATTTAGCTTCCAATGCAGACCTGAAGGACTCATTTGATATCTGCTGCAAGGACAGCAACCCAAAAAGCCCCTTTTAGGGCTAGAACATCATTTATTTTATTTTATAATTTTTTTCTGTGTAATCTAATTGCATATGCCTGCCTGCCAGCGTGTGTGTGTGACAGGCTAACACCTAACAGCTTATATTGTGCTTATTTTCACTACTCATACCTGGTGGTGTACCATACATTGAAAACAACCATTTTTTTCCTGTAATCTAATTTCAGTTGCCTGCCTGTGTCAGGCTCACAGCTAATATTCTGCTCTGTTTCACCAGTCATAGTTGGTGTACCATACATTGAAAAAAAACAACCCTTTTTTCCTTTAATCTAATTTCAGTTGCCTGCCTGTGTCAGGCTCACAGCTTATATTGTGCTCAGTGAAATATAACAACACTTTTTTGACTGTAATAGATTGAATAGCAATTGCCTGCCTACAGGCGTGTGTGTGAGGCCTACAGCGCCTACTATGCCAACTTTTGCCAGTGCACACTGACACTCATATCTGGTGCAACCGTAGTGTACAGTGAAAAAAAAATAACCCTTTTTTTACTGTAATCGATTGAATATCAGTTGCCTGCCTACAGGCGTGTATGTGAGGCCTACAGCGCCTACTCTGTCAACTTTTGCCAGTGCACAGTGACACTCATATCTGGTGCAACCTAGTGTACAGTGAAATAAAAGAACCATTTTTTTACTGTAATCGATTGAATATCAGTTGCCTGCTTACAGGCGTGTGTGTTAGGCCTACAGCGCCTACTCTGCCAACTTTTGCCAGTGCACAGTGACACTCATATCTGGTGTCACAGTAGCTTGCACGCATATTACCACTAATCGAAAAAAAAATGACAGGAAGAGGCAGGCCACCCCACAGGGGCCGTCGTGGTCGTGGTGCTGTGATTCCCTTTGGCCCTAGAATAATGCCCAGTTTTCAGAGGCAACATACCCTGAACTTGAAAAGTTCTGAGGACATGGTTGACTGGCTAACACAGGACACCCAATCTTCTACAGCTTACGCTCGGAACCTAGACGCACCATCCTCCTCCAGCTTAGCTTCGGGCACCTCTCCAGTTACCACTCGCCCGCCTGCCCCACCACCAACACTAGCACCACAGCCGCTTCACTTGATCCATCAGCAGAGTTATTTACACATCCGTTGGAAGAAATGAGTGATGCGCAAACATTAGTGCCAGAGGATGTAGATAACAGGGATATGTCCCAGTCAGGCAGCATTACACACATGGACGTACGGTCTGATGATGATGATGTTGTACCCGGTGCTGATTCCTTTGTTGAGTTGTCAGATACAAGTGAAGCAGTTGATGATGGCAATGCGTCCGTGAATGTCACGTGGGTGCCCGCTATAAGAGAAGAAGAACAGGAGGAAAGTTCAGATGGGGAGACAGAGAGGAGACGAGTTGGAAGCAGGGGTAGGTGGTCACAAGTAGCTAGTGGCACAATCAGACAGCATGCATCAGCACCCAGGGTCAGCCAGACAGCACGCCAGTCAACGCATGCTGTTGCCACCACCAGAATGCCGTCATTGCAGAGCTCAGCAGTGTGGCAATTTTTTGGTGTGTCTGCCTGTGACAACAGCGATGCCATTTGCAACCTGTGCGAAAACTGGTGCGAAACTGAGTCGTGGGAAGTGCAACACCCACCTAGGTACAACTTCTTCGCGAAGGCACTATGGGATCAACACATGAGTACAAGCAGCACACAAAGTCAAAGCCGCCATCCTCCTCCTGGTCCAGCATCTTCAGCCACGTCAACCACTGCTGCCCTGCTTGCCCCCTCTCAACCATTCGCCACTCCGTGTCTCGCCCTGAGCAGTCCCTGCTCATCTGCCCACAGTCAGGTGTCTGTCAAGGACATGTTTGAGCGTAAGAAGCCAATGTCACAAAGTCACCCCCTTGCCCGGCAAGTGACAGCTGGCTTGTCTGAACTCTTAGCCTGACAGCTTTTACCATACAAGCTGGTGGAGTCTGAGGTGTTCAAAAAATTTGTAGCTATTGGGACACCGCAGTGGAAGGTACCCGGCCGAAATTTCTTAGCACAAAAGGCAATCCCCAACCTGTACTCGATTGTGCAAAAGGTAGTAATGGCTTTTCTGGCACACAGTGTTGGGGCAAGGGTCCATCTGACCACTGATACCTGGTCTGCAAAGCATGGTCAGGGCAGGTATATCACCTACACTGCGCATTGGGTAAACCTGGTGATGGCTGCCAAGCATGGAATACGTGGCTCTGCAGAGGAGTTGGTGACACCGCCACGACTTGCAGGCAGGCCTGCTGCCACCTCCTCCACCCCTACTACTCCATCCTCTTTCATAACCTCCTCGGCTGAGTCCTCTTCTGCTGCTGCTATGTCTTGCTCCACATCAACGGCACCCCCCACATGGCTAGCTTGGTAGCCAACCTTGTGCAAATGGGAAGTTTGCGGTAGTGCAAAGGGACTGTTTGCGGTTGTTTGCTGTGCATTAAACGGGGAGATTGGTCTGTTACTGTGAAGCGGGTGTAACCCTTACACTACCTGATCGATACAACATCATACCTGATGTTTTAAAGCATGTTATTCCAAACAATTTAGGAATGTTAGGTGATTTATGCCCTTTATGGCTTAAAACCAGACTCTGCATCAACTATGTAATTTTCCGTAGGAGTTTTGCTATGGATCCCCCTCCGGCATGCCACAGTCCAGGTGTTAGTCCCCTTGAAACAACTTTCCCATCACTATTGTGGCCAGAAAGAGTCCCTGTGGGTTTTGAAATTTGCCTGCCCATTGAAGTCTATGGCGGTTCGCCCGTTCGCGAACATTTGATGAAAATTTGCGTCCGCGGTTCGCAAACCGAAAATTTTATGTTCATGACATCACCAGTAGACACATCTTCAACATTTGTCTATGCACATGTTTAGGAATGACTGCTGTCAGCATATTTTCATATACATGTTGAAGACTTTATATTGTTGAGTACACATTCCACATTCTGGTGGTATATTTGTCATTTCTATTATGTGTCATGTTTTAAAGATATAATGGAATATATGTAATGCATATTTTGTGTATATATAGTGCTTTATTAACAAAATAAATACTGTCCTTGAAGCTTCCATTGGAAATGAGAGCCCTGGATCTTCTAAATGTCCTGATACTATATATATATATATATATATATATATATATATATATATATATATATATATATATATATATATATATATATATATATATATAAAGAGTGATGTAGTCGTGAGTGTCCAGTAATGTAGATGAATACACATTTTATTGAACAAACATTCTCATTGAAGTAACAATGTTTCAAGAGTAACACCTCTCTTTTTCAAGTCAGACTATGCACACACACACAGAAGAAACAACACTCTGCTACAATGTAAAGTAGTAAGTGTACAGCCTGTATAACAGTGTAAATTTGCTGTCCCCTCAAAATAACTCAACACACAGCCATTAATGTCTAAACCGTTGGCAACAAAAGTGTGTACACCCCTAAGTGGAAATGTACAAATTGGGCCCAAAATGTCAATATGTTGTGTGGCCACCATTATTTTCCAGCACTGCCTTAACCCTCATGGGCATGGAGTTCACCAGAGCTTCACAGGTTGCCACTGGGGTCCTCTTCCATTCCTCCATGATGACATCACGGAGCTGATGGATGTTAGAGACCTTGCACTCCCCCACCTTCCATTTGAGGATGGATGCTCAGTAGGGTTTAGGTCTGGAGACATTCCTTCAGCTTCTGGTCCCATCAATGAACTGTAGCTTGCAAGTGCCGGCAGCACTCATGCAGGCCCAGACTAAACATATATACACATATGGTATGTATATATGTTTTTCTATAATATGTTGTGTTGATTCCTCCTATATGCATTTACCTGATGATGTCAGATGCTGCCTTTACTCTCTCTGCATCGCTGTTTACGTTCAAACTAAGGGTCTTATTTCATATCAGTGTTTTTGTGTTCTTTTTGTTTATCTGTTTATCTGTCATTTAGGGATTATTTTAAATGTCTCTAACATCCACCAGCTCCGTGATGTCAACATGGAGGAGTGGAAGAGGACTCCAGTGGCAACCTGTGAAGCTCTGGTGAACTCCATGCCCATGAGGGTTAAGGCAGTGCTGGAAAATAATGGTGGCCACACAACATAATGACACTTTGCGCCCAGTTAGGGATGTACTCACTTTTGTTGCCAACGGTTTAGACATTAATGGCTGTGTGTTGAGTTATTTTGAGGGGACAGAAAATGTACACTGTTATACAGGCTGTACACTTACTACTTTACATTGTAGCAGAGCATTTATATGTGTCATATATATAGTTTTTACTTGGCAAGGACAAAGGCATATTTTCTTTACTTGTGTAACCTAAAATATACATATTAGACATAACCTGGCTAGAAATCTCTAGCATTGAAATTAACTTATAAAATTAATACTTTTTGAAAAATGACAGCCCAAAAAAAAAAAAAAAATGTATGTTACAAATATCTAATATCCCACAGTAATATCTTACCCAGGCTAATTGGAGGAAACATACATAATACTAAATATGAAAAGCTACTAACAAAAAAGACATCAAATATTAATTATTGTCTGATAAGTAAATTAGCTATTTATATCCAGCCTTTTGTTCAATAAAAGTAGTGCAAACACATCAACATGTTTGAATTTACAATACCACTTCATGGCTTTCTCACACTTGAACCATTTTACTAGTCAGATCTGAACAGGTAGAGGAGCAAACTTTTTTCTATGCAACACTGCAACTTCCTTAAACTTTTTTATCACTAATTTTTCATACAATTAAAACATTTTATAATGTTTGAATTCATTGTCCCTTTACAAGGGCACAGCAGAAGTTCCAACTGTTGAATAATGTAAACAAGTACTATAGCTGAACATTATTTTAAAAAAGTGCATTTTCTAACAGTAAACCTACTTTGAAGTTTGTAATTTTACCCGTCCAGCAACCATTTTTATCCACAAACAAAGGATACAGTGATAGCACTTTCTAATAAGAGATTGTAGGTGATTACTGCAAGGAGGGTTGCATTTATTGTGTTCAATCTAAAGCCATATGCAAATATAAAGACTGCCAATGCCTAGATACCAGGGAGTAGCTAGTCTGATTAGGCTACCTGGATGTTTGCTTTGTTCAGTCGTGTCTGACTCTCTGTGACCTCATGGACGGCAAGTATGGACTAAAGCTAAATTTCAAAGATTACATTTTAATAATTATGTATATTAAAACCAAACGAAAAAACGCCGCTATATAGTTAGCCTTAGGTAAAGGGTAAGTATAATGACTATAATGGAGATTGAGGTCTAATATAATTTCTAGGAAAATAATACTCATGGACGGCAACACACCATGCTGATCCAATTGGTATTCATGGCAGGGATACTGGAGTGGGCTACCAGTTCTTTCTCCAGTGGGCAAAAGCATATGGTTCCTAGTATTCCTAGGTGGTCTCCCACCCAAGTACTGACCATGCCCAACCCTGCATGGCTTCAGTGTGGTGTGACCTCTTGGTTCCCTGACTGGAATCAAACCCAGGTCACAGCGGGGAAAGCACCAAATCCTAACCACTGGACCATTCCTTGCTATATGGCTTTAGACCGAACACAATACATTCAGAGCACCACAGGGTAATTCACAATTTTTGTCAATAATTTCCCATTAGAAAACCTGATTGACAGAAAAAAAATTACAAAAATAAATATAAGTTCACTGAAACAAAATTCATTTTTTTTATAAATAGCACATTTTTGTCATCACCTATAGTTTATTAATTATACAAAATGTAGAACCTCGACTGTGTCCATCCATGTATTATGACTTATTGCTTGAGTTATTTAATACATTAATAGCTCAAACAATTTAAGAAAGGCCATATTACTTGTGCAAGTTGAAAGATCGGTCATCCAGCTTTACTGGTGGTATGCACATGCCTAGGCAGTTCCAAAAACGTTATATATAGCCCTACAAAGAGAGAATAGCTGACCCTCTCTAGCACCTTGACAGATAATCAACACCTAATTATGCCACCTTTACGTCTAAATTAACTAGTGTGGCTTTTAGAACCATATATATATATATATATATATATATATATATATATATATATATATATATATATACCGGTATATATATATATTACTGCAAACTAATATAGCCACTGTCCTTTGTTAACTGCCTCTAGCCGAAGTGTAAAGAAGATATTGCATATCTGTATGTTATAATCCAAGACCAAGCTTCTAATTTAAATCAAAGTTATTTTTCTACTTCCAAACATGCCTTGCTGTGGTTGATCTCTCAGCTGTCTATTCATTCATCTGCAGTTGGTTTGATGCCAAATGGACAGAAAGGAGTCATCTAGCTCTGCTTACACATGAAGTATTATTGCACTTAGATGAAATAAAATAGACTTCATTACTGAAGCTAAAATCTAAACTTAAATGACTTATGTGGGCAGCCCAGGCTTGAATGTAGCCACTGAATTCGAACAGAAATAACATTACAGCAGAACGTTAGTGATAAAATGTATATATTATTATAGGTGTAATCTGTAGGAAAACTGCACAGTTGTGAAGTACGTAACAAGCTATCAATTAGTTTTGAATATAAAATATTTTTAGACAAAATCATTTTTGAGGACTTTTTTTATATGTCAAAAGTTCCATTTCGTCTGCTTTCATTACTTTCTGACAGATTGAAATCTAAAACAGAAACGATAGGGGAATCGAAGCGCAAACCCACAGATAAAAGTGCAATAAAAGAGGTTTATTCAATGCTGAAGTATATACAAAATATAAGATGCACTCACATTTAAAAACCTCACAGATTATGAGGTATATCGGCACATATGTGTCCATACTGTCCTGACAGTATCAGTCCACTTGTAACTCCAAACAGGAAAATAGCAGATGAAGTCCCAGATGTCAGGGATGTACCAAAAATTATTCTTCCCAAAAATCCATCCCTATGGCCAACTGCTGATGAATAACAACTAGTGGCAGCAAACATTACAATAGAGGGAATAGATGGAAATAACCAGAGGCACAGGTACTCAGATATGGTAGAGACAGGGACAAAAAGTGGAAACAATGGGGGCATAGTCTCACAAAACCAATCACTATATAAGATATTGTACATCGCTGACATTTGGGACTTCATCTTCTATTTTCCTTTTTGTAGTTACAAGTGGACTGATACTGTCGGGACAGTGTGGACACATATGTGCAGATATACATCATAAACTGTGAGGGTTTTAAATGTGTGTGCATCTCATAATTTGTATATACTTCAGCATTGAATAAACTTCTTTTATTGCATCTGTGAATGTGCGCTTCTCTTCTTTTTCTGTTTTTGCATATGTCGTGGCACACATGTGGATGGTGCCATATATCTGAGGAGCTGCAAATACCATCGGATGTTTGTCAGATAAAGAGGACTATTTAAGACTTATTACACTGTTTTAACCAAGCAATTACCTGTGTTATTTTTTCTACCAAGAACTACCACTTTTTTCCATTTTTGAACATTATATACCAAACAGGTTGGGTTAATCATTCTTTTCATATCATTCTGTGTATATAATATATTGATTCAATTTGTATGGTTTTGTTTTTATTATATTAGTTTCATGTATACCCATTTGGTCCTTTCCCTCTTCCCTTATGCAAAAGATTGGCAGCAGCAGTGCCACCGCCAACCACTAGATGGTGTTGTCTATTTTCAGAATACTGCTGAACATTGCATATAAGGTGCGCCGACAAAAGAGGCTTTGAGCTATGAGAGGCATGCCCGAGGCCCTTGTGCCGAACATAGCGATGGTCTTGCTGTCCATTCAGTACCATTGAGTTGCGCCACGTCAGAGTGGGTAATAAATATAGGCCTTCCCTGAAACCTGACAGCGCCATCTTGCTGGCACTGCAGCTTTCAGCGCTGGTGATTTCTTGCGCATACACATTGGAATAGATCGACCCATTTCCTTTGCGCTCCTCATCTAGAGAGTGTTTTCCTCCCTAAAGTTTTTCTTGAGGAGTGTTAATTGTTCTACAGTCAATATATATTTTAGTTTGAAATCTAAGAAATGTATGGCAAGTGGTGGCAAGTGGGAGGTGGGTTTGTTAGATAATTGGATGATTTAGAATTTGACACCTACCCCGATCACAAGCAGGCTGCTTGCAACAATAACTTCCCCTGAGAAAGACCCCGAGGATGAAGTGTATCCAGAGGAGTAACATCAATGCTTAAATAATTCTTGTCTACACCTGCAAAGGAGTCCAGTACAGTGTTGTTCCATCAAGAATGGCTTCTTATTCTTCCTAGAAGATCATGTAAACATCCCTGAACTGTTTCTCTTGATCTTTGGAGGTCCCTGTTTAAAGAATCATCCAAGGAACATATACATCAGAGGACATCAACAACATAGAAAACAGCTGGCCATCTGAAAGGGAGCAGGTGCCTCTAATATACTCAAGGTGTTTTCAAGAATGCAATATTTTGCAGAAGGAACTCTTGGCTGCAATGTATTTTATTTACCATGTTGGTTTAAGTTTCAGATAAATATCTTTCTCTCATATACAACCTTCACCAAAATATCATGTCAGAGACATATTATTTTGGTCTAATCAAAAACTTGAAAATGTTTTTTTGCTGAGTCACCCAGAAGCATTCAAATTGACAATATAGCACAAAAAACACTACAAAATTATGACATTTCAACATTATTTGACATTTAACAATCCGATATAAAAAGTATAATATGTTAGTATTAAGCCTGTTTTGTGATACAAAATCCAGGGTAACACGCAACCCAGTACTCAAGGGATTAATACATGTCATGAAACCATGTTGCCTAGGAAAATGCTCTAATGCATTGTCTATACATGTATCATATTTTAACACAAAATAAACACATCTTTATTTATTGAAGCTATAAATACAATTGTCACATCTTTTTATGATCAAAATATATTAATAAATAAAAAACAATTACTTTTTATATATCTCTAATGTTTACTTGCTGCAGCCTAGATACGGTACTTGTTACTGCACTTCCCACTCATTAAAAAATTCATGACGTTCGCATTTCCTATTGACTCCTAGAGGCGTGTCTTATCTTTAAAGCTTGGTTTGGCTACTCCCTGCACAGAAATGTGTTGAGTCTAAAGCAGGATTTATGGCTGTGGGCTGAATGCCCTAACCTGGGGGAACAAAAGATTTAGAGATTTACAGTGTAGAGATTAGGGGCAAAAAAAAAGTTCAAGCTGCCAATTTATAGCAGTGCCCTAATTTTTTAAAAATATATATACAGGGTTGGTTAGTTAAAATTGGGAGGTATGGATAAGTTAGTGATCATACATTGTTACATTTTATGCAAAATTTGCATTGCATTTCCTAGATTATTCATATTTTTTTTAGCAAAAGACTAATTGGGAAATCATTTTAGCTTTTCTTTTCTACATTCCTATTACAAAGTAACAGAACTTGATAGCACCAAAGGTTTCATCATAGATCTAATAGAAGTCGATTAGCCAACCATTAAAGTTTTTGAAGAACTGCACTTGAAAATGTGAAAATATTTTAGAATGAAAAATAAAATAATGCAGCCTATAATATATCACTTTTTATATGCAATTCTGCTGCTGCAGCATCTACCATTTTTATTTCTGGTGACTTCCTGAGGAAGGTGGAGCCTTTGATTGCCCAGGAAGTTGTTGTCTAAACAATGGGAACTTGGCTTCTATGAATGCCATTGTTTCAGGAGCAGCAATGGGAAACTGATTATTTTATAAGGACACACCCTCCTGAATCAGTAACAGACAGAATCAGATGGCAAAATAAAATGGCTGCTTGCAGTAAATACAAAATTGGCATAAAGATAAAATAAAAATGCTGTGTGGGTTATTTTTTCATTTTCTAAAATAAATAGATGCAACAGAGATCAGTTCTGTGGACAAATGTTTTTTATCCTCTCTGGCACCCCATTCACTGAATTTGACCACAGTGGTCCTTTAATATACTTTTAAGTTATAGACACTGCTCTGTTACTCTAATACTTCTCTATGTCAAATATGTGAAATTCACAAAAAACACTAAAAGATAAATTGAGATTTTATTTTGTGAACATTATTATATAATATAATGACATTTTCCTAATTATTCAGATACATATTAACATAAAATTATTTAGGGACATACTATCAATCACAGTATATAACTAAATGAGTCAGCTAAAATGAATGACTGATGGTGCATACCCTCAGTGGGGTCACACACAATCGGTTTGCAAGACATAAGAAAGTCTGTTGCAGATGTCTGTATGTGTCTCAGAAAAACTAACCTTAGGGCATTCCTCAACACATACCTGGAAATTATTGAAAATGGAGATAACTTGTATCAAAGAAGAAATGCAGGAGAGAAAAAAGATCATCTTATCATGCAATGGTATATTTATCAAATGGGCTACATAGTGTAAATAAGTATAGTTAAAAAGAGGGGTTAAATATCCACACTGCTTTTATTTCTTTTGACCAATATTTATCAGATGAATAAATGGGCTTCTTAGAAAGCCTGTAAAGTAGAGATTTTTTTTTGCTTAAAAGACCTCTGTGGTGGTCATAAAGAAATTCACAAATGTATTCACTAATTAACAATACAATCAGCAGGGACATTCAATGTGCACTATTTCCTGTAGGGGAAAATCCCTGCCCATCACAGTCACAACAATAATTTATTAACTGCCCCCTAGTATTTGAAGAAAACAAAGTCGTTTTCAAATCCTACAGTTTAGTGTTTTTGACCCCCATCAGCATGGCCGGATTACCCATTAGGCCAACTAGGCAACCGCCTAAGGGCACTTCCCTGTGAGGGGTGCCCCTTTTTTTTTTTTTTTAATGACATCAAGCTTAAAAAAAAATGAAATGCTGCAGTTACCTAGAACATAGAGTTACAACAGGAAAATGAACTTTCACTGCCTAGGGGCTCCAAAAAGGTAGATGCAGCCCTGCCCATCGTGCACCAAGGGTTATAACTGTGGCTACTCAGGAGGCTGTCAGAAAACAGCCTCCTGGTCAGACCCTCTCCCCACCAAACGGGAATGTCTTATAGGGATGAAGAAAGGTCGCTCTGCTAGCCTATCAAAAACTTCTCATTTAAGTTTCAAAAGCCACATTTGATTTTTGCTCATACAACATATGAAATCCTTATTATAGTATTGAAAACATGCTTTTCTTTATTCGATCTGGATGAATAATCAGATTATTCATCTGGAATACTGTACATTCGCAGTTACTCCACACTCCATAACTCAGATGGATCTGAAAGAGAGTATTTAATAATGTACCTCTGTGTGTTTTCTTTTTTCAGATAATGAGCTCAAAACAGACGAAAACTGATGGAAATGAAACTAATGAAACTGAGGGGTTACCCCTGTCTGCTAATGAGCAGTAATATAGATCAATTCATACTTGTCTGAAAATGATATTTACAGATGTATGTATGCTCTATGCACTTCATGTTAGTTTTAATGATGTTTTATCAGGTTTGTTTAATATCTTTCATCAAAACACAGCTTTGGGAATGTTTAAATCTGCTCTATTAAATGTACCGTAATGTAATGTATTAAGTGTGTCCCTTTAACTTCACATTTACCACATTAGATACATATAACCTTTTGTGTCTGTTGGAAGAAGTCACTTTTCAAAGTATATTTATCTAACAGGAAATAAAAAGTGGGATTTGGTGAGGTTCTGAGGATTTAAAGGACCACTGTAGATTTGGAAAAACATCACATATTTGTGAATCTTATACCAAACTAACAGTGTTAGCAGCTGTGTAAGCTGAGGGTATAAACACCAATTTTGATAACATATTTTATCTTGTGCTTGAAGGTTGCCATATTTTGTATTTCTGCACTTCCTTCTGGCTTGGAGTGGGAGTGGGAGTGTTCTTAGTGGTGAAAGGTGGATTTGTTGATTCAGAGGTGGATTCAGATAAGTTTCAACACAGGACACCTCTCTGGTTCAGTATTCTTGCAAGTCTTGCTTGCCCTGCCCTGCAGCTGTCCCTTTGTGACATAAAAAATAAATATTATTGTCATGGCAGCTTCTATGCACTAGCAGAGTCTTTTAAAATGCAGATCTGCCATGAAAATGCTTTCATGCTCATGGTTTCCATAGCTGCTAATGTCATAAATGTGTTGCATATGTCACACTAACAGCTTTAGTGGTCGTTTAAGTGAAGTTACCCCCCCCCCCCCCCCGCTATGTTTTTTTTGTAGTCTTTTCATCAATTACCTTTTAAACTGCACTTATCCACAATTTTTTACACTATTTGAAAATTATACTGCTTCTTGTTTGAGTTTGCAAAAAAAAAATCTTGGATTTTTTAATAAGAGTCATTTCCTGGAAAGAAATCATATTATTATGACATAAAATTGTTAAACTGCCAATCAATAATTTTTAGCCTGCTCCTTTCAGTATTACACAATAATTAGTCACGAGCATTTGTTACACGTCAAGACACTTTATCATAGTCTCTTTTTGTCACTCATTACAGTCTGAGATTTATAGTGAAAAAAAAATGTTTTCAACATATATTTTTTTGGGATGCAAGTCATTCAGACCTTTATATCATTTTTATACTTCGTGCATATTTTTTTTTTTATTATCTTCTTTTTCGGTTTAAGGCAATATATTTATCATTAATCCTCCTTTATTTTCAAGACGTTGGGGCAGATAGAGGTTACGAGTACAGTGGTTACCTTGGTTCTTATCCTCCTTGGAACATCAACATTTTTGATAATCAACCTGTCTAGATGAGTAACAAATTAATGGTGCTACCTTGGTACTCATCGCCTTTGCTAAAACCAATTTACATTGCTCCTTATGGGAGTTTGGTACTCAACCTTTTTGATACTCAACCTGACATTCAGGAACAGATTACGGTTGAGAAACAAGGTACCAAAGTATATTAGTAAGCCGCCTTCTACTGAAAGTAATGGTGGATTGGGAAGCTATCCAATGCTGAAATCTCAACTCATCTTGATGAGTCAAAATAGCCACTTTCCTCATCCTTCCACTACATAATAAAAAATAAAAAATAGTCCAAAACATCCACTCACTTTAGTGTTTCATAGTCTAGCAGAGCTCCTTCTCTCCACCCTACTAGGTCTGACATTAGTCTCAGTATCAGGACATTCTCTTTCCCATTGCCTCTCCCACCCCTTGGGACATTGGACGGGAAAAAGCAGATGTGCTGAAGTCTAAAATATTAAAATCACATATATGGTTGTTGCTAACGCGTGCAGGCTCGAGCAGCCTATTTACACTACACACTTGCCACATTGCTGACACTTTCTCCTCAGATCACCAACAGTCCAAATGTACATTGTATGCTGCAGGAAAAACAACAGCGATTGTTAGCTCTTCAGCATATTCATTGCTGGATATATTAATTAGAAATAGGTAAAGTATATTAATTTATTATTTAATCAATTAATTAATTAATTATATAAAAAAAAATTGATAAAAAATAAATGAGCAGAGGAGAGACTCGCTTTGCCAAAGGCGCTCACATTCAGCGACGAGGGTCCTCAGAGGAGCAAAATTACACAAGGGTAGAGGCTCGCAATAAGCGCAGAAGGTACTCAGAGGACTAAAAGCCTTACATTGTGTGGCAAACAGCATTCCCTGCCTTACAATTTTATTGCCGTCATTTTTGGACAGGCAAGTTGCTAGTTCAAATATAAGTTTAGAAGATACTTTTCATTTATTACATTAAAATACTTATATCGTTTCTTATTAAATATATTATAAACACAAATCAACATCTACTTTATTGTCTAAAATGTCGTCTTTTCACTAAATATACATTTATTTTTAAAATGACTGTGAATGGAAATGTGTTTACAATTATGTCTATTTTAATGGGGCATTTCATTGGTTATTTAATAACGCTAAAATATTTACAGTTTATTTATCCTAACGATTTAAACAGTCAACATTACTGCATTTGGACTAAGAGCATTGGTTTAATGTATAGTAAAAGCTATTGGCATTGCTTTTGAACATGTTTAAAGAAACAGTGTGTACAAATACGTTTTATACAATGAAAAATACTTTTCTACTTGGGGTATTTTAACATTACAAATTACATTACTCCCAGAAGGAAATGCTAATATACTAAAAGTACATTTGCAAACCATTGACTTCCTGTCTCTCTCTTGTTGGCAGGTTATCAAAGATGGAAGAGAAGATACAACGTAGCTATTGTAGATTCTGAATCGATATCTGGCGTGAGGCCTAAAGGTCAGACAAAGTACTTAGGCGGGCACTTTGCCAGACTAAAGAGATGTCAAGGAAATCAATTATAATCTAAAGAAAGAGCAGCTAGCTTACTAAAAATCCAATCTTGAAAGGCTCTCTACAGTTCAAAAAGAACCCATTACCATAAATTATATCTTTTTATTTCTTTAATTCGTATTAGCTCTGAATTGCAACTGAGACATGTAGTTGATTTTATTTTTTAGGTGGACACAAGATGGTAGGAAAACTCCTGTGCAATGATAGAAGATTTAATATGTAGATATATGCAGAACATTTAAATATGTAATATGCTGTTATTTAAAGGGACATTATTAACCAAACAGGAAATTGGTTTCATCTTAAAGCACATGAAAAACTGTTTATACATTGTACTAGCCTTTTTTCTCTATAGTAAATAATTCCTGAGAAATATAGCATTGTTTTTGTGGCTAATATTTGGCTCAATACGCTAATTTGCTGCTTCAAAATACTAGATAAAGGTGGAGGTCGGTTCTAAGTGAATGACAGCGTTGGGAGCAGTGGGGTAGCTAGTGAATGGAGGGCCCTGATGCAAAAAAGGTTTGGATCTTTCCTGTTCGAGATGGTGTGGCAAGGATGTAAGTGAATTTCTTCTCAGTATGAAGCTTATAATTTGCCAGTACCATAACCATAACACCTAACCCTAACACCAAACCCTAACCCCTAACACTAAACCCTAAGAAATTCACTAAAAAAGCAGCCGCGACACTGCGTACAGCCAGCCAACAACAAAGGTCCAACATTTTTTGATGGGGGGGTCACAACTTAAATAAATATATTAATATTTTATATATATATATATACAGCATATATATATATACATATATATATATATATATATATATATATATATATATATATACTGTATATAAATCGATAAATCGTGATTAAAGTCTGACCCGCAAATTAAAAAAGTTCCTGTCAAAAATATTACCAGTACTAAATAGGACTTGCAAAGGGGTTTTTCAAACACTGTAGATCTGTAACAGCAATTAAACACACAATACAATACTTTAAAAGCATGTGAAGGCATGGAAAGTCATTAGAATTAATTGCACAACAGTCTCAAACCCACAAATATGCGATAAAAAATATATTATTTTTAAAGGTTATCTCTGAGTAATATCGATCCCGGGACTCAAGGATTTATACATTTCATGAAACCAAGATGGACTTGAGTGCTAGATTGCTAGATTGTGAACCCGGACAGCAACTATAACTTATTGGCTCTCACAAATTCGCACCCCCCAGATTGCAGATTACGTCTATCCTCATGATGACGGTCTCATTTACTATTGGCTGTGTCTAAGAAGTAAATTACGGGCTTGCTTAAATATTGTCACATCATATGATCACGCCCCCTGAAATCCTACTTAAAAAGGCAGGGTTTACAAGTTTAGGCTTAAGGAGGTAAATTGCAGGCTTGAGTTAATAGAACACATCTAAACATTTAGGGAAAAAAACAACTGCAGCCATAATTACAGGTAAGAGGCATTTGCAAGCTTCTAATAGAATAGGGCTCTGTGATTTTAATTAGGACATCAAAGCAGATAATTAGCATCCAGGAACTGCACATTTACATAATATGCGGCACCAATAATAGTTATTTTTTTCTGGAATTGTCCAATTTAGAAACCATTGCATTGTATAGCCATTTCTTCTTGCTTTTTAATAATAACCAGAAACTATTTTGGAGTGACAAAGTCCCTTTAAGGAACCATTTAGTATTTTGTTTATTTATATGCATGTTTTAACTAGTTTATTTATTGACCCCTCTTCCATGGGATTGTTATATATAATTCACACGTCACATACTTCTAATAAGCTCCCAGAATAGCAGGTTCTACTCTTCTGTAACTTCGCACTTTCTTCATGTTCTTGGTCAGGAGAGCTGCCATGTTGCACAAAGCTGTGACCTAAGGTCATATACACAGAAGAAATTACTCACACTACATGTGTCTCATACTCCTCTAACACACAGCATGTCACTGTCTACTTGCTAGCATCCTGAGTCACTGTTTGTGTGAGACCCCTCCCTCTGGCTGTGGCTTTAGGTCACAGCTATGCAACATGACATGCAACCTGAGAGAGTAAAGGAAGAAAAGGTAGAGCTCCAGAATCAGATGTGTTACTCAGGAGGCTTCTTAGAAGTAAATGAAGTTATATTGAGGAGGAAAAAAGTAATTAAAACAATCATATGAAACAAAAAAAGCCTGAAACACCTTTTTTTCTTCAGCAAGTGTCTAAAAATACAACAATTAATGTAGTAAATAGTTTTGTTTTATATAAATGTTTTAAGTCACAAATGTGAAAGATGACAGCCTACAGGGGAGCATACAGTGATAAAGAAAGATTTCAAAGAAACTGAAAACATTTTAGACTGTCAGCCTCTTAGAAGAAAGTGAAATGGAAATTTATTATGACAATTACATTGAGGATACATTTAATTAAGCAATTTTGTTAAAGCACTGATACAAAACAAACACAAAAAAAATCCTAAATATTCATACAAAACAGCACAATGGAGTCTCCAAATATCTTTTTCTTGAAAACTATAGGCAATAATATGTGCATTATTATTATTAGAATTATCATTATTATTACTCTTTATTTTTAAAGCATCAATATTTTCCATATTGATTTAATGGTATAAAAACATTTGTGTACAGTAAACTTATGTTCGTTTGTAATTTGTACCTGTCAGCTTTTCTGATACTTCCAAAAGGTCTGGGCTGTTATTTAGGATTAACAATGTCTAACTATTGCTAATTGCTCCATGGGGGCTTGCATGCATTGGTTTTATTAATAAAGCATTTTCTGGGATGAAATTGAGCGTAAGAAGAACACTCTCCTAATTACTCCCCGGTGGGATACCAGCTGGAAGCATAAGTCTTTCTCATCTACGATGGGCCGATGTCCATGAGTGAGGCATGTGGGAAACCAATTCCATGACACATTGATTATACTGTCTAGGAGTCTTCTTTCTAAGTTCCACCTTCTCAGTTCAGTTTTATTATAGTATCCCATTGTTACCAGGAAAATGCAGAAATTCATACATTTTACTAGTTCATACTACCTTTCTCTTTAACTTGTAGTCACCATTTTGTTCTAAAGAAGCATTGGTTGCCAACCCCTTAATAAGCACCTTACACTGATACCTCTGAAACACTTCTCTCTTTTTAGGTTCTCTCTGGTCTTTCTAAATTAACCATTCTGGTGGTTCCCATCTCAACCTCATTACCCACTCCATATCCAGGATCCCACTTTCTTATGATTGCCCAGGCATCATTTCACTTCACATGCTTCCCATCTTTATCTAGCCTAGCAGGCTTCATTTCAAAATGAAAATGACAAAAGTGTGTAGAAAGAGGGACGCACCGATACACATGTATGGATTTTATTTTTGTATTTAAAATAGTGTAATATATTATATTCAAAAGTATATTATGTATCAAGGGGTGGAAAAAAAACAAAAAAACAAGACAGTTTGAGAAATTATGCAACATAATTAATGTCATCTACATGACTTAAGTATTGTGTAATGATTTTAGAAAATTCTTGAAGTATGTGGTACCTAAAATTCAACACTTATAAATGCAAAATAAAGCACTTATGTTAGAAAAAACCCAAATCCGAGTATGTATGTATGTAGAATATGGCAATTTATTACATTTCATAACGATAGGCAAACAATCAAACAAAGCCACCGGAAAAGTAAATAGCATGCTTCGGTGTACTGAAGAGGAATTAGCAGCACAAAAATAGAGGTACTAATGCCACTCAATAGATTTCTAGGTAGACCTCACCTAGAATAATGTTTTCACTTCTGGAGAATGTATCTTAAAATTAAATTAAATAAATGAGATAAAGTTCAAATGAGGTTGATTTAAATAGTGAACGTTCTAAAAGACCAAACCTATAAGGAGAGACTTCATACCCATTGAATCAATAGCTTAGAATCTTTTAATATATTTTAAAGTTTCTATCATATCATCCCTCTCATTTTTGGAAAGCAATAGTGAGAAAGTTGATATGATAGAAAACTTCATATATATATATATATATATATAGACTGGGACAAAGAACTTACAGGGAAAAATACTGAAAATAAATGGACAACATTCAAATCCTTACTAAATAAACATACTCATCGCCATGTACCATGTGGAAATAAAATGAATAGGAGTAAATCACATCCCATGTGGCTTAACAATGACTTAAAGATCATGATGAGGGAAAAGAAACCTGCATTTAAATTATACAAGAAGGAGGGATCAGAGGCAGCTTTATGTGACTATAAGGAAATCAACAAGGCTTGCAAAAGGGCTATTAGACTGGCTAAAATAGAAAATAAGAAGTCAGTTGCAAAGGAAAGAAAGACTAACCCTAAAATATTTTTTAAATATATTAATGGGAAGAAGGCAAGGAAGGAAGCTATAGGAACATTACAATGTGACACAGGCGATGAGAAATTAGTGACCAGGAAAAGGCAGATGAGCTAAATAGGTTCTTTTTGTTGGTAAACACAAGGGAGATACCAGTGGTTGGGACACCACAACATAATGAGGCTACACAACCATCACTAAATAATTGGTTAACACAGGAAGAAATCCAAAAGAGATTGGAGAAAATAAATGGTAATAAAGCCCCAGGTCCTGATGGAATACATCCAAGGGTACTGAGGGAGCTGGGTTCTGTAATAGCCAAACCATTATATCTAATCTTTCAAGACTCACTCACTACAGGGTCTCTACCAGATTACTGGAGAAAAGCAGAAGTGATACCTATATTTAAAAAGGGAGCAAAAGCAAATCTGGGGAATTATAGACCAGTGATGGTAGTTGGGAAGCTTTTAGAAGGGTTAATAAGGGACAGAATAGAAGAATTTAATTTATGCAAGTTTATGCAGCTGCAAAGGCAAGTAAAATATTAGCATGTATTAAGAAGGGTATAGAAGCAAGGTAAGCAAATATAATTCTATACAAATCTCTAGTACGCCCTTCATAAAAAGGAAATTTTAGAGCTGGAAAAAGTACAGAGAAGGGCAACAAAACATATAAGGGGAATGGAGGGGCTAAGTTATGAAGAAAGACTAATCCAAATTAAACTTATTTTCGAGAGAAAAAAGGCGTCTAAGAGGAGATATGATTACGTTATTTAAATATATCCATGGTCAATATAAGGCTTTGTCAAGTGAACTTTTTGTAGCAAGAGATTTTCAACTGACAAGAGGACATCCTTTGAGGTTAGAGGAAAAAAGATTTCACCTTAAACAAAGAAAAGGGTTCTTCACAGTTAGGGAGGTTAAACTGTGGAATTCTCTACCAAAGGAGGTGGTGACAGCGAATTCGATAGAGAACTTCAAAAAGGGGTTAGTTATATTTTTGAATAAAGAGGGCATTCAAGGTTATCCTAGATAACTAGCAATGGAATATTGATCCAGTGAGAAATTTGATCGCCAGTTTCTGGGGTCAGGAAGGAATTTTGCTTTTTTTCCCCTTATGAGACAATTAGCAAAGTTTCAATGTTTTTTTTTTGTTTGCCTTCCTCTGGATCAATTAACAATTAATAACAAATAGTCCACATATTAAAAAGATCAAGAGAGATCTAAAGAGCTTGAACTTGATGGACTAACACACAAACTAGGAACCGGCCCCACACTGATGAGAGGCAGTAACCTTGAAACAGTGCTGTCTGGGGGTAGGTTTCCTGGTTTGTGCATATTCCATCTAGGGATTTGCTTAAATCTGTATAATACAGCAGGCATATGCTTAAAAGGAGCCATGTTTGAAATGGTATTTTGATTAAAGAGAAAAGGCTTTGTGGGCAAATTTTTATGTCCCTGCCCACGTTCCCAGAGTGCAGTGCAATAACTGTATTTCTCAGAGTTCTGAGCAGGAAACTTTTTTTTTAACTTGTTTTAGATGTTCAAATGTGAACACAAATGTGTGTATATGAATTTATATAATTTTATAAAGTAGCTTCATGTTTATCTGAAACTACCTTCTTTGCAACCGGAATCTGAAGCAGCCGGAAATGACCCTTTGCGACCGGAACCACAAGCAACCGGCAAAAGGAGCAGCCTAGAAGTGATCCTGGACGTAGATGAAGGCCTATTTTAATAGTGACTCTCAAGCAACCAGAAGTAACTGTTATCCGGGATATGGCAATACCTGTGGGTGCCGGATAACTGAGAGTCTACTGCATCTATATTTATTTCCGTTCAGAAAGGAAGCGTCTTACAGAAAAAGAACAAGAATTCATGATTTGAAGATGGATGATAGAAATTTTAGGGGAAATGTGATAAGTCAACTATGCTTCTAGTGGAAGTGGTTGGATCAGAATTTAAGCATGCCCTGGCTAAACAGAAGGCTTTTTATGAGGCTTAACTAAGTGAAACTTATAGGGAGATAGAAAAGCTAGACTAGATTGGGCCTTTTTAGTCCAATATATGCTACTATAGTTCTATTTATATATAGTTATATATATATTCAAAAGTGTGTCAGTGTACAAAATATAAGCAAGTTTATCTTCAGAAAGATATATATATATATATATATATATATATATATATATATATATATATATATACAGTATATATTCAGTGTGTTTATTAGAAAATATGGTTACGTTTGATTCTTTTTTTATGTTTTTTGCATTAAAAATTATTTAATAAATTGTTCATGAAAAAAACAGTGAGAAAATTAGCAGTCTTATTAAATTGCGATTCTGCAAATTGAATATGGCTCTATTTAAGCACACAGAATATTTTTTTTACAGAAGTTTTTAGTTAGTGAATGTCTATTGAAAAGCAAGGTCTTCACTAACTAAAAACTTCTGTAAAAAAATATGCTATGTGCTTATATGGAGCCCTTTTAAATTTGCTGAATCGCAATTTAATACGGCTGATGGTTACTAAAGGGAAACAAGGTTTATTAAAGAAATGCAGTTAAACTAAGGTAAATGTGATACAACTGTGGGTAAAAGAACATTTGAAGAAAACATTTTTTTATATGGGAAATAATATGCACTAAACTATAACATGTGTTTTTTATATACATACATATGGTTGTACACAGGAAAACATAATCATTTGTTTTATGAAAGTTAACCGTTTACAGCCATGTTCCCAAAGCTCTAAAATTCTTGATAAAAGACGTCTTTGAAGTATAAAGTTTTGAACCATTTTATGAGGCACAAAGTTTTAAGAATTAGCAAGATGTTTTTGGATCAAAAATTGAACCAATGATGGTTTCCAAGCTCTGGGTATAATAACCGTATCAGGCCCATAGCATGCCTGCACCTGTTGCTTTTGAAATCTGAGCTTACTTCAGTTTATTTCTCAGTAATTCTCTTATAACGGCTGTGGTGTTTCATGACATTGCATGAGACAAACTTGCTGTGTTGCTCATAAAATAGTCTGTGAGTTGTAATGTGTAAAAATATAACACAAATCAACTGTAATGTGATATAAGAAGTGCGTAGCTCCCAACATTTGAAGTAGCAAAAGAGGTACGCAAACTTATAAATATGGAAGGACTGTTTGCTAGTGATATTATTGTTCACTAACTATGATAGCAGATTTAGCAAAGGGTCTAAATATTAAAGTTTAATGGACCAACATTTTTTGTTCTATATTCTCTGTTGAATAACTAAGCTTAACAGCGGGCCAGCCAATCTTGCCTACTTTCAAGTGTAGTTCTTAAAAAATAATATCTATATAAATATATGGCTACACCTTAATGATAGCAGCAGTATGAGAAAATAATCCAAATAGTACAGATATATAGCCCAGAAAAGATGCACATGACCTCTGGATGTTTGGGGAAAACAACTGGCAGGGGCATGCTTTTCCTGGTATAAAATAATTTGCCATTAAAAGGAGACTTTTCTTAAAAAGCAGATTTTTGGGGGTCTGGAAGGGACAGATAGACTTTCTCTTAAAGGAGTGTCTAATTTTAAAGTTATGCATTTAAAATACACAAAAAAAATAACAAATATTAGAAGTAACAATACACACATAAGAAAAAAATTGAACAAAAAAATAACAAATATATATATATATATATATATATATATATATATATATACTACCGACTTGCCCGTCAAAAATAACAGCAATAAAATTTGAAGCCATGGCAATGCTGTTTGCCACACAATGTAAGGCTTTTGCTCCTCTGAGGACCTTCATCCTTCATTGCGAGCCCCGAGCTGAGCGCCTTCGGCGCTCATCGTGTGGTTCGCAATGGGGGCCTTTTGCGCTCATTGTGAGCCTCTCCCCTTGTGTACTTCAAGTTTCCTGCTTTGCAACGATAACCTTCGGCGCTCATCGCGAATACAGATATATAAGTACAGTGTAAAAGATAAAAATATTGTAGTACAGTGAATTAATAAATTAATATAAATTAATAAATCAATATACTTTACCTATTTATATTTAATATGCAGTATCAATGTCCTGAAGAGCTAACAATCTATTTGGATTTTGCTGCATCTGAAAATGTACAGTTGGACTGTTGCTGCCCTGAGGAGAAAGTGTCAGCAATGTGCCAAGTGTGCAGTGTAAATAGGGTGCGTGGTCAAGGCCAAACCGTTTGTTTAGGCGGTTAAAGCTCCATTTTTGAATCATAATGTTATTAGTTACAAATTAGTGTTGTGAAATGGCTGCTTTTTTCTATGTGTTACTTGGCTCGCAACACTTTTCTGTCCGTTGTAATGGTATTTTTTGTATCTCCTACGTTCCTGGCTAACTCGTTAGTGCCTGGCGGTGATTTGCGCGCCTCTGTCTCTTTTAGCCTTGTTTCCATTTTTTTCGTCCGCCATTTTTTTCTTGCTTAGCTGATTTTTAAGTGCCGAAACTCCTTAAATTCTACTTAAATTGATGTGCAACCTCACTCCCAGACTTCCTGGCTGTCCCCCGTGTTGTGTGTTTTTATGTACGTATTTTTTTGTTGTGTTTTTCGTGTTTTATGATGTGCGCCGTTCGGCCGTTAACTTCGTATTTTTGCTACCTCGTAATTGTTGTTTCTAAAAGTCGTATGTCCTTGGCGGTGTTTTGCACGCTTCGGGGTCGTGTAGCCTCGGTTTTTAGGCCGCCATTTTTTTGTCTCGCTTAGCCGATTTTCAAGTGCCCAAACTCCTTAAATTCAACTTAAATTGGCGTGCAACCTCACTCCCAGATGTCCTGGCTGTCCCCCCGTGCTGTGTGTGATGTTTTTTTTGGTGTTTTCCGATGTACGCGGTTCTGCCGTTAACTTCGTCTTTTTGCGACCTCATATTTTTTTTTGTATGTCCCTCGGTTCGTATTTTTTTTTTGTAAGTCCCGCTTTTCTCGGTTGTTTTTTTACAGAGATTGAGGTGCTGTAGAGCCTCCACCTCTGCAAATGCGGACACTCGCTTATTCCCACACACACATACATTCCCATCCCCGGACATTACAAGCACTTCTTTATTTTTGCACACCCTTTTCTCTCTCTCTTCCTTGCTTCTTTTAGACTGTAAACAAATACATTACTGTTTTCTCTCAGACTTAGATATCATATATAACTTTAGAACATCTCACAAATTTGCATTTTTCTTTTTACTAAGAACCCCATTCTGGATCACTACCTTGTCATAGTGAAGGGGCTTTTGTACTTCAATGAAGCTGTGAAATATACCATGTGGGGTCACCCAAGATGGGCAGGTCAGAGCAGAGAGATCAGACAAATTGCAGTCCAAAGGAGAAGGAACCAAATACCTAAAGAACTCTGGACAGAAGTTTGTGACATTATCGAGAAAACAACAACAAAAAAAAAAAAGAAAGGAAAATGATGAGGCTTTGAAAGTAGCCAAGGAAACAAGCGAAGGAAAGTGAAAGGTAGTGAAGATAGGAAAAGATTTGACCAACTGAATGCAGAATTCCAGAAGATAGCAAGAAGAGACAAGGAGAAACTCTATAATTAGCAATGTAAAGTGATAGAGGATAACAGGAAGAAAAAGTCAAGAGATCTCTTCAAGAAAATTGGGAATCTCAAAGTAACCTTTTATTCCAAAGTAGGCGTGATAAACGACAAAAATCCTAGAAACTTGACAGAAACAGATCAGATAAAGAAGACGTGGCAGGGGTACACAGAAGTTTTATGAAGGAAGGAACTCAACAGCATTGATAACCCAAAAAGCTGCAGGATTTCCAAATCCTAAAAGATGGTGCTGTGAAAGTTTTGGTTGCACTATTCCCACAAATTTGGAAAACTCAAAAATGGGCAGTAGACTAGAAAAGGTCAATCTACATCCCAATCCCAAAAAAGGCAGTGCCAACGCGTGCTCCAGCTATTGAACTGCCAGCAAGGTAATTTTTAAGATACTGCAAGCTTGGCTCCAAGACCTTTGTTGGGGCATTGACAAAGCAGCAGGGAAAAACGCTTGTCGGCCGTGTTGAGCAGCAGCACTTCCTGGACGTGACGCCACCCGCCGATCTGGAGCAGTGTGAGATGGCCAGGCCCAGCCATTCTCAATCCACATCCATTGGGACTCTAAACCGCATCTTAAAAGATAAGAACACTGGATTGCAATCATATGAGCTATATATAGTATTTTATGATTATATTGTACCATATGTTTTAGCGTTTTATGTGTTCATTGTACTTTTATGTAGTATTGAAATATATGTATCTATTTTTCTCATTAAAACAGCATACAAATCTAATACCCCATATAACTTAATTTATTGATAATATTGGGGGGTTGGATAAATATATATATATATATATATATATATATATATATATATATATATATATAGAGTAGATTAGATCTTACATCTTAGCATAAGGGTTAATTGATGTGCCCCCAAGCTATCACATCAAACAGTTCATTTCCACTAGATCAGCACAGGGGGGTGGGGGATTGTTCATGTGCCTATGCTAGCGAAGTCTCCCCTGTAACTTGCAATCAGTTAAAAGAAGGTCTTATCACTTTTAGGAACTGAAGACCAACATGACCTGTCGTAGGCCAGTCCAGCTTTAGAAAATATACTTTTATGACACCTACATCGGTTCTCTTTAATAGATATGCCCCCTTGTCTATCCTAATGGCTAAGACATAGGGTAAGCAGTTCCCAAACACATTTTAAATGGTACTCAGCCAGACCTTCTGAAAGGCAGTTGTGTAAGTGTGTCTATTTGATCAAATAGGGGGGTTAATTTAGGTGGTATGATAAGATGACTGTGGGGAGATACAGTTGTTGATTGGTCCTCTCCCTTTCTTGGCATCACTTTCTTTCTCATTGTATTTAGCCAGTCTGCCGGACTGTAGCAAATATTTTCATGAATGCTTCAATCAAGGCTTCATTTATAGAGCACTAAGCACTTCATGATATCATTCTAACTGTCCAGAAAACAAAAAATGGACAGGAATGTGAAACTCCTTAACAGCCTTTTTGTAGCAAGTTTTAAACTTTTTAATATCTTGCTTGTGACAATAACTTTAAATACAATGTATATTGTTAAAAAAAATATTAAGACTATAGTGTATAATATATTAAATAATACAACAATAGTTTATTTTGATATAAGAAGATATATTTTAAGCATTATTGGAAATAACCTGTATATAATGGATATAATAAATAGCACTTAGCCCTTTTTAAACTTTAGCAGAAAGCACCTATATACTGTATAATGTTAAGTTTTCATGTTGTCTTTGTAGTGTATTGTCTAAATATGTTGTATTTAATACATATTACTTTACGATTATGTCTGTTTTGTATTTATTAGACTAGACATAGGCCGCTATTCAATTGAGCAATTGTTGGTTACTGGAGCCCATAACGTAGCGCGTAAAATAATTTGCTATTCAATTGGCATCTTTTAGATACTCGCAAATGATTTGTGGGTTACAGGCTGAAAATCCCTGGGGTTGTCAAAATTGTAACTCCAACCCAGCTTAGCCTTTGATCTTTCAAGGCCATAAATGTTACAATCGCAAATCGCTATTTAATTGCTACAATTCCTCAAGCCCGCAATTGTTTTCACATCTGTAAATGGCAAATGTAGAAGAAAATCCTACTCTATTACTAGATAGGACTCGCAAGGGGGTTAAACACCTGATCCTAGCATTGTAAAAGCAAATAAAAAAATCAATACTACACTTTAAAAGATGGGGAAAGCGATGAAAGACATAAGAATTCATTGCACAACAGTCTCAAGCTTGCAAATCTGCAATCAAAAAAATATTTTTTACATTTAATTTCTGTGTTATATCAATCTCGGGAATCAAGGAGTTAATACATATCTGGCCACCCACATGGACTAGAACAGTATTGTCATTCATTTTTATTATTTTGTACATTGCCTGATTGTGACTCCAATTGCATATCATACTTCTAAACGCTAAATGATTGACGTTTAACCACCATGTTTTACTGACAACATGATGACGGTCTCATTTACTATTTTCTGTTTCTAAATAGTTACTTACAGGCTTGCTTAATTGATCATGATATGCACTGAAATGCTACTTACGGGTGCATGGTTTATGGTTTAGTCTTTCGGCCAGGTAGTTGCGGGCTTGATCAATTGAATCAGTCTGTAACTGTAGCACATTTCAAGCATGCAGACTTACGGCAATTGAGTGGAGGCCATAGTTCCTTCAAATTTTTTTATACAATCTTATAAGTATATTATTGTTCAATAAACAATACAAAATAATAATATACATGAATAAATACCATTAATTTTTCCAGTCAATCCAAAAGAACTTTCAAAAGGTCGCCTTCTTCTGAAGAACAGTGCAATAGCTTCTGGTATAATTTAATATAATATACTTAACTTTATTGTTGGATTCCTAAGGCAAATATTGATATAGATAATAATTTCTTATATCTTTAGGGCAAACTGACCCACAAAGCACACATTCTATTATTATCAAAAGCCGTGTAGGACAGCGACTCGTGGAATTCTTGCAGATTACTCTATCATCAAGTCATGTTCATGCTTCTCTCTGAATAAACACAGCTGCTGTTTTCCAAGAAATATGGTACATAGCAGCAAGAAAAGGCACAATTAGTGTCACGAAAATATAAGAATGTGTATAAAGCCTGCGTTTCTTACAAAAGTTGAGTTTTAATGTTCAGTACATATTATAATGGATGCATTAAAACTTTAGGCAGTAATACATCCATGAAAATTGTGTCTATATCTGGTAAAACAATTACTCTCCGTCCCTATTTCTTTCTTCTTCTCCTCTGTCTCTTCCCCCTATATATATACATATCTAAGTTTCCTGGAATATGAATGCATCTGATAGAGGAGAATCAGTAGTATATGCAAACATTTTTGCATGAAAATAAATACCAAAATAAAAATTTGCAAACTCACTCTGATGTTTGCTAAATCCCTACAGTTTGCAAGTTGCAGCTGTTGTTAGTTGACACCCCTGAAAATCCCTGCGAAGAGTAGCATAAAATTCCTAATTCATTTTGGCCAATCAGGAGAAAGCAGTGGCGAGCTGATACATTTGTATCATACTCTGGGGTTCCTATTTTGCAAAGCAGCATGGGATATGTAGTCTCTCTCTCTATATACCTTGTGCTCTGATTCAGCTGTGAGCTCAGAACCAACCCAACCGTGTGATTCTATTCTGCAGCAAGTACTTCCTGTGAAAGTTCAAACTGTACCTGGCTGTCTTTCCTCTGTGTACTTGGTTCTGTAAGCACCCTGTGGGTGTTTAAAGCTTGATTTTACTTCCCTGCCTATAACTCTGTAAGTACAGTAAACTTTTCTGTATAGCACAGATTTTTCAGATAATCACTGTCTGTTTCTTACCAAACATTTGAAACCCAGGAAACTAATATATACCTTTATTAATTTCTAACTTGTCTACGTTTGCCTGATGTGGCCCCCAGCAGCTCATTTACACAGTGCTTCTATTGATTATAGATGTGCTAGCCAATCACAGACCGTCTCTGAGCAGAATGTTTTGAAATGCTACTGAGAGAAAATCTGTGATTGGGTAGTACATCTAGTACTACAGAGACACTGTGTGCCAGGGGGCAGAGCATTATTGGGACTATTTGAAAGGTTTCCGTGAATAAAAATAGCAATTTTAAGCACTAGTTAATAAAATTATGTTTAGATATTCAACCAAACACTTAGATAATTTATTTTATTATTAAAACAGGGAAACTTCATTATCCCTTTAATGAAGCAAATAATAAATCCAATCAGTCATCCTTACTGGTTACCAAATGGTGTGGAGAAAATCTCTGCTAGCTCCTGAAATTTTAGTTCAGATGCAGTTACTACAGAAACCATATTATTTGAGCACTTGTGCACATTTCCTAAACTAAAGCTAACTCTTAATTCAAGGAAAAAATATTTTTATTATATAAAATAGGCACTGCATGAAAATTGGGGTCTTCAATGACCATTTAGTATTCTTAGATGACAGAGAGATTCAAAATAGAATGTGGGCAGATGAGAATGATCAAGAGGCTCTTATGTGGCATAAACGTTTTAGTTACTGTAAATAAATATTCTTCAGTAGATCCCAACTGGGTGTATGTTGCACGATTACTGTAAATCTAAAGTACTCTCTCTCTTTATGGCTCTCAGCTTTCCTGTGGAAACACACGCCTTTGATATTATAAGCCACACAGTAACATAATCCCACTTAAAGGTCCAGTGTAGTTTGGGAAATACATCATATTTTTGTGAAGGCAAGGAGATATAGGTTGCTAACAGTTAACCTAAAAAAACTAGGCAAAATAATTTTCTTTCTTTAATTATTATTTTTGTTACTATATATTAGGTTAAGATTTTTATTGTCTTAAAGTACAAATAAAATGAGAACACGACAGATTCAATGATGAAATTGGACATTTAATTTATGCATTTAGTTTATTAAGTACGGTTTGTGTTTAATAACATTATTTGTGTTGCTCAGTCGTGGACCACAACACACCATGCTGATCCACTTGGTATTCATGGCAGAGATACTGGAGTAGATTGCCAGTTCTTAAACATATATTTTTTTCTACAGCGGTCCTTTAATGAAATAAAGTATTTTAATAGGCAAAATTCTTTCATAAAAGCATTTTAATGATTAAGTAGGAATTATAATGTTATGCAGTACTGTAGTCCAAAATTGCTGTTTATTTACCTGCTTGGTTAACTAAAAGGGGTCATGGATACAGTTAAAGTGTTATTTAAGCTTGCAAACCTTTTTTCAGTGAAAAATATTTGTATTTAATACAAGGACTCTCCTAGTTTACCAGGCAAGTAAACAAAAATAATGGCAGTCCCACAGCCTTTCTAACTTTCTAAACAGGTTTTGTCCATTAGCAAGTCTGACTTTTTACAAGATCATACTGGAAATATTAGCTACAGTGTGCCTTTAAAGGTCCGCTGAATTGACAAATATATACAGCCTCATTCTATTGCTGCGATTTTGGGATCCGGGCTCGCAAGTGGAGGTCACAGGTTACTTTGCTATTCAAATGCCTTCCGTTTGCGGTCTCCGATCGGGTTACTTTGTAAAATTGCCAGTTATTTCCCTCCAAGCCTTTGATCTTTCACGGACGCTAAAATCACAAATCGCCATTCAATTGCTCCGATTTCCCCCCGGACCAAGGAGGTCTCGCAAAGGGCTTACTTACAAATCTGAGAAATTTAAATGCAAATATAAATTCAATACAGCACTGTAAATGATGGGGAACACAATGGGTGACATTAGAAACAAAAGCACAATACTCTCAAGCTCGCACATCGCCAATATATAATACTTTATTTCATGTTTATTTTCTGTCCAAAGTCCTGCGGACTTCAACCTCCAAGCCCGTAGGACTTCAACCTCCATATTTCATTGAAGTCCTACGGGCTTGTATAACGAGTTACGGGCTTGGAGGTCATTCAAGCCCGTAGGACTTTGGACGGAAAATAAACATAAAATAAAGTATTTGATTTTGCTGTCTGATTGACAGCGACAACAGCCAAGTCCCTATGGACCCCTGCAGCAAGGGGTTAATGAGGGGGCACTTCGGGGGTCCCGATAGGGATCTCCAGCATAGAGGGGGGTTAATTTTAGGTGCCAGGGGGGTACATGGCAGGGCTTGTATGTAGAACTGCCGCAGAGGTTCCGTTGAAGACCCATGTAGCAAGGGATGATGTGGGGGAGCTTACAAGATCATCTTGCAGGCTTTCACTTCTCCTGCCCTGTTGCTCCGTTTTTGACACAGACGGCCATGCTGCGTAGCTCATACAATGCTTGCAGCAGTCTAATTTAATAGCGTTGTAACTTTTCAAAATTTGAAACACGTAGGGGTTAAGTTCAAACCTTGTATCTACGAGGCTGGAATTTAATATGGCTGTATATCAGGAACACACATTACATGAAGTCATTCTATACACACACAATTTATTTTAATTAAAAATAAAATGTGTTTTCCACACACCCAGAGGTACTTACATAGGCCCCTAGTACTAATAGAAACATTGCATTTGGGTATGGTTTTTATCCCTATACTAGCCTTCAAGCCAACAGCAGCACAATGCAGAGATCCAAATAGCAATGTCTGAGCTCCTCTTTGCTTCCTTGTGCAGGGGAAAACAAGACTACAAATCCCATGATGTTTTGCTGCATAAAGTGCCATCACCGATTGAAACAATGTTATAGCTGCCTGTGATTGGCCAAAACGAATTATGACTTTTTTGCTAATTTTGGCAGGGATTTTCTGTGATGTTAACACTTAAAATCAACTCAGGAGATCTAGCAAACCCTAGGGTAAGTATAATAATTCATGCAAAAAAATGTTTTTCATACACTACTGATTCTCCTCTATCAGATGCATTCATATTCCATGAAACTTAAATATGCCTTTAAGCTTTCTCTGAAATGATTTTAGTCTCATGCCACATATCTGTCCCTTGTCAAGATGCCTTTTCGAAAATTGGCATTTTTTTCCGCCTTTTACATAGCTAACGTCAGTGGAAGTGAGTGATGTCTCAGAACACCAAGTTGGACAAACTTCAGACATTTTTCTTTACATTAATTCCTGCAAAATGTTTTTGTACTTCGGAAAACATCAGCCGGTGTCAATCACTCTTGTATCCTAGAAACTGATAAAGTTGTTACAACTGAGAAACTGAACTAAGAATTCGGGGTTACAGAGCCCAATCCTGCGTTTTAAAAGTAACTCCCTCAGTGTTAATGACTATTTGAGCTATTTTTAAATTGCTAAAAAAATTAGTTTAAATTCTAAATGTATTTATTTATGAATTTATTGGCATTCAATAAATTAAAAAACATATTTGCCAGTACAATGCAACTTTTTTCAATGTAATGCACCACTTGAAGGGTCAAAGTGACACAGCAGAGGTTCCAATATGGAGTAATTTAAAACTATAGATAATAACACATACGTTATAAACTTAATGTTATTAAACATTCCTACAGTAAGATAACATTGAAAATTGCAATATTTACCTGTCAGTCAGCTTTTCTGGTTCAAAAGAGATTGAAAAGTTTTGTTAATGAGAGATCATTTTATTTATTTGTAATAAATTAATTTGTAATAAATTAGTGATGGTATTATATTTTTTAACTTTCTTTTTTTTTTCAATAGTTTTTATTGGTCACTTCCAACATTAAACAAACAATATATCAGTAAGCCATGACTCACAGGTCAGGATTTAACCTTCTACAACCATTTTTATAAACATATGTAGCCTGACTCTGCAATCAACGTGACCTCTCTCCTTTCCTTTTCCGTTTTCTAGTGATACAACACTAACCATAAATGGGTATAACTTGTTTTTTTTTTTTTCCTCTGTAACTTTTCATTTATCGACTCAGTAATCCATAGCTCGCAGGCTAGGCTTAATGGGGCCTATTACAATTGGCAATAATAACCTTAATCCCCAAATGCCCCTTCTAGTGTTCCCTGTATTTGCCCTACCTGCAACATTCCATATAGCATTTAACTTAAATAAGTCCTACCCACGCCAACTAAACTAACCAAATGTGAAATTCTAAAATAAAACAAAAAAACACGAAAAACAATCTCCAATAGGGTTTTTTTGTCCTTATTTATACATACTCGGATTTAAGCCTGGTCATTTAAGTCTATAGCCCTTCCCTCCTTACTACCCTTAAAAAAAATAACCTTCCTATGTACAAGTTATCTATTCTTGATCCCAGAAACCTAATTCAACATAGCAATCCCCCATATCCTTTATTCATTCCTACACACCTAAACTTGAACAAAATTCAAAACTGTAGTGTCATCTGTATTTCACATATAGTATATAAGAAAACAAGAATTATAATTTCTATTCATTTTACCTTGCTGGACTTCATAGCTCCTCGCCGGACTCTCCAGCGCCTCTCACGTTTCCTCCTCCTCCTAGTTTTTCCCCTTCTTTTTTTTTCCCTTTTGTTTACCCTCTCTCTGTTGCCTTACCCACTTGTGTTCCCACCTTGCTAGCCCGCATGTGCTAACCATGGGTCCCATATGTCTCTGTATTTCTGGACCGAATCTGCCAAAATATGTGTCATGTGCTCGTTTACTGCTAGATAGTTTATTTTGTTTTTTATAGCCTGAAGCTCAAGTGTATCCGTTTTCCAATGTTTAGCGATATGTGACTTGGTAGCCATGTACATAAACTGTAGTAGCCTATTTTGTGTTGGGGATAGCCGTGGGTCTGGGATTCCCAATAAACATGAATCTAATGAGCCCCCTCCTGGGGTTTTGAAAATGTCAACTGCAAGATCTGTCACAGCTGTCCATACCTGAGCAACTTTAGGGCATTCCCACCACATGTGTATGAATGAGCCAGGGGTCTGACAACCCCTTGTACAATATATCCCCCCTGATTTGTTCCACTTCGCCATTCTTACAGGTGTTAGGTAAGTTCTGTGGAGGACCTTAATGGCAGTTTCTAGAAGTGTGTGGTTTAGTGAACCTTTATAAATATTTTTCCAAACTTTCTCCCATTTCTCCGTTTCCCAGTGTTCTCCTATGTCCCTCTCCCATTCCTCTATGTATTTATCCCTTACCCTTTCTGGAGGTGTATTATAGATTTCGTATATACCCCCTATAATTCCTTTAGTCAGAGGAGCTTTTTGACATATTCCCGAAAGCCATGTTTTTTTCGGGGAGCCTTGCATTCTACCTATAGTATTGACCAAATGTCTGGTTTTGCAGAAATTAAAATGTTGGTCAATAGGGATATCATGATGATCTCTCAAGTATTCATATGTTATTGGAATGTCCGTTCCTAGCCATGCTCCTAGCCTATCCAGCCCCCTAGATTTCCACCACCATTTTGCCTCTGAGCTGATCCCTGTTGGAGACTGTGGATGCCCAAATACCGAGAGCATCGGGGATGGGTGTCTAAAAAGGTTTGTGTGTTTCAGGGCCCATTTCCATCCTTGTAACGTATTGGCTATAACCGGGTGCTTAATCTTTCCCACACCCTCCGGCACCCCATCCAACCAGACCAGGGTGTCCCAGGAGTATGGGTTTAGCCACTGGTCTTCTAGTGTTTTCCATAGCGGTTGGTGAACCCCTGAGTGAATTAAGGGAATAAACGATAGTTGCGCCGCTCTATAGTATTTCTTCAGGTCTGGGAATGATAGACCACCCCTATCTTTGTGCTTATACATTATCTCCTTATTAATTCTGGGGGGTTTGCCCTTCCATGTAAATTGGGATACTTTCCTTTGAAACCCTTTCAGGTCTACCTGATTGACGGGGATTGGCAGGGTCCTAAACAGATACAACAGCTTCGGTAGAATTGTCATCTTAAAGGAGTTAATCCTTCCCAGCCATGAAATAGGATAGCTAGACCATTTATGCATATCTTCACTAAGTCTTCTATAAAGCGGGGGATAGTTAGACCTATATAAGGAATTTGTATGCGGCGTGATTTTTATCCCTAGATACTGAATGTAGTTCTTGGCCCATTGGAAATTGAACTTGTCTGATATTAATTCTTTAGTGTGAGAATCTAGATTTATAGCCAATGCTTCAGTTTTCCCGACGTTAATGAGGAGCCCTGATTTGCGACCAAACTCTGAGAGGGTGTCCATCAAGGTAGTGATGGACTGTTCCGGTTCTGTTATTGTGCACAACATATCGTCTGCAAACAGGTTAAGTTTATGGTGTTGTTGCCCTATTACTAGACCCTTGATCCCTGAGTTCATCCTAATTGCCTGTGCTAATGGTTCAATTGCGATAGCAAAGAGTAAGGGGGACAGGGGGCACCCCTGTCTCGTACCCCTTCCAATTTTGATGGCCTGATTCAGTGTGCCCGGGAGCTTCAGATGCGCTTCTGGGTTTCTATAATATGTATTAATTAAGTTTAGGAATCCTCCTGTAAAACCAAATTTCTTTAAGACCTCCCCAAGGTATGGCCACTCCAAAGAATCAAAGGCCTTCTCAATGTCTAACGCCAAAAGGCATGCCGGGATATTGTTATTATTGGCATGGTGGATTAAATTGATTACTTTTCTAATGTTATCTCGAGCCTGTCTATGGGGGACAAACCCTACCTGGTCCTTGTGTATAATACGTGGAAGAAATTTTGAGACCCTGTCCGCCATAATCTTAGCCAAGAGTTTAATATCCCCGTTCAACAAAGAGATGGGCCTGTAGTTCTTAACCTCTGTGTTGTCCTTCCCTTCCTTAGGAAAAAGAGTTATTTCGGCCAGATTCATTTCAGGGGGAATTGACTGCCCCTCTAAGATATGGTTGTACAATTTGGCTAATCTGGGTGCCAACTGATCCTGGAAGGTCTTATAATACATGTTGGAGAACCCATCTGGACCCGGGGCTTTACCATTCTTCAAAGCTTGTATTCCTTTCCTAACTTCTTCGAGTGAAATTTTAGTGTTTAGCGCTTCTACCTCAGTTTCCTCCAATCTTGGTAAATCGTACCTGTCTAGCCATGATCTTATGCTACCTTCCGTTTCCTTACCGGCCGCCGAGTAGAGGTTCTGATAAAAGTGGAAAAACATTTCCTGTATCTTAGTGGGATTAGCCGTTCTCACACCGCCCCCTACTTTTATATAATGAATTCGTGATTGCATATGTTTTGATCTTAACTTTCTCGCCAGCATCCTATCAGGTTTATTTGCTTGGAGGAAGAATTTATGATGAGTTCTCCTAAGCAATTTTTCTGCACTTTCTGAGTAAATCTTATATTTTTTAACTTTCTAAACTTTTTTCTCATTATTAAATGTAGTTCTTCAAAATTATAATTCTATACATTGGTTCACCGATAATAGCACGGAGGTAAATACGGAAAAAAGGAGAAGGCAGGATACAAGGATGAGATTTCACAATTGATGTTGGGGTATTGTTTTATTACGCTCAATATTGTACAACTGTTTGCACTTTGTATTCCTGCAATAAAAAATTATAAAAAATAAAATAAAAAATAATATCTTTTAAAAATATAGTACTACACTGATCCATTAATTTTAAATATTTCTTTTTTAGTTTAATTTTATATATTTATTTTTTAAACCATTGAATAGTAATATACCAATGATGTCAAAACATTTATTGTTAGAAGTCTTTAACACTATGGAGATTTTGCAGTGTCCGCAATGGGCTTTTTTTGTGACGGCTATTTCCTATGAGAAAATTGCTAATTTTTGTTGCATTTGCTGCACAAAAACAAAAATTTGATGGCAGATAAATAAAAAAAATAAAAAAACATAAAATGATAAAACAAGATAAAAACAAAGGCCTCTATGGTCTTTACATTTTATCTACCTGAAACTTGTCTTAAAGGTATATCTAAGTTAGCTTTCTCTAATCTAACACATGCCGCATATATCAGAAACACCCATTACATTGATTCATTCTACATACATACAAACTTATTTTATTTAAAAATAAAACTTGTTTTCCATGCCCTAGAAACACTGCATTTGGGTAAGTATTTTAACCATTTATCAACCTTAAATGCAGAGATCTACAGATCAGTGTCTAGCTCCTCCTGCTTCCTTCTGCAGGGGACTACACATCCCATGATTCCTTCCTACACACACTGCCATCACCGATTGTTACATTGTATTAAAATGAATTAGCTGCCTGTGCTTGGCCAAAACAAATTATGAAGTGTATGCTAATTTTAGCAGAGATATCCAGGGGTGTTAACTCACAAAAGCAACTGCTTGTAAACTCAAAAGATTTAGCAAACAACCGCAAACAGTCCCTTTGCACAACCGCAAACTCCCCATTTGCACTAGGTTGGATACCAAGCTAGCCGTTCCTTGTCCTCACTGATGTCATTGAAGGTCTCTTCCTCCACCCAGCCACCAAGGGTCCCTGAAAGGTGATAACAAGCCCCCTGGGACGCCTGCTGTGTTTGGTCTTCCACCTCCGCAAAGCCACCTTCCTCCTCCGACTCCTCTTCTTCAGACTCCTCTCTATGCGTTGCCTCTGTTTGCGTTATTATAAGGTGTGTACTGTTAAGTAGTACTATTCCTATCGGTTTAATCCCTGTTACGTCCACTATTAGGGGACGTGTATATGGCATTGATTTTTGGAACAGGGAGATGGAAAAAGATGCTTGGTCGGACCTCCTACTTTGAATTTGGGGCACTGCACTTGCAATGTAATGTGCCACCAGTTAGGAGTGGTGTATTAAGTTGTACTATTTATTCCTATCAGTTTGATACCTGTTATGTCACCTATCAGGGGACGTGTATATGGCATGGATTTTTGGAAGCAGGAGATGGAAAAAGATGCTTGGTCGGTTCTCCCACTTCAAATTTGGGGCACTTCACGTGCAATCTAAGGTGCCACCAGATATGAGTGTCACTGTGCACTGGCAAAAGTTGGCAGAGTAGGCGCTGTAGGCCTCACACGAACGTCTGTAGGCAGGCAACTGATATTCAATCGATTACAGTCAAAAAAGGGTTGTTTTATGTCACTGTACACTACAGTTGCACCAGATATGACGTATCACTGTGCACTGGCAAAAGTTGGCAGAGTAGATGCAATAGGCTTCACACACACGCCTGTAGGCAGGCAATTGCTATTCAATCTATTACAGTTAAAAAAGTGTTGTTTTATTTCACTGAGCACAATATAAGCTGTGAGACTGACACAGGCAGACAACTGAAATTAGATTAAAGGAAAAAAGGTTTTTTTTTTCAATGTATGGTACACCAACTATGACTGGTGAAACAGAGCAGAATATTAGCTGTGAGCCTGACACAGGCAGGCAACTGAAATTAGATTAAGGGAAAAAAATGGTTGTTTTCAATGTATGGTACACCACCAGGTATGAGTAGTTAAAATAAGCACAATATAAGCTGTTAGGTGTTAGCCTGTCACACACACGCTGGCAGACAGGCATATGCAATTAGATTACACAGAAAAAAAATTATAAAATAAAATAAATGATGTTCTAGCCCTAAAAAGGGCTTTTTGGGGTCCTTGCAGCAGATATCAGATGAGTCCTTCAGGTCTGTAGTGGAAGCTAAATACACAGCCTGGCTATTTATTTCCCTATTAAATCTCCAGCAGCTACACTATCTGTCCTCTCACAACGAATGCAGCTTCAAAATGATTCTAAAATGTATGCTGTCCTTCAGATGGAAGGCCCTGGAAGGGAGTGTATGCTGCTGATTGGCTGGAATGTGTCTGCTGACTGTGAGGTGCAGGGTCAAAGTTTCCTCAATGATAAAGAATAGGGGGCGAACCGAAAAGCGCATGTGCCTGCCGTCCGATGCGAGCGCGAACGAGCCAAAATTGGCGTGAATGGTCCGCGGGCGAACTGTCTGCGACATCTCTATATACTACTGATTCTCTTCTATCAGATGCATTCATAAACCAGAAAACTTAAATATGCTTTTAATTAATCCCTAAAATACCCTTTTGCTTAGCCCAGCCATTCTTGAGTGGAGTAGCACTGTAAGACTCCTTCACTTATGTACATCACTTTTTGTAATGTAATATTTGCACACATTACTCCTAAATCTTTCCCCTTCCAAAATTTGAAGCATGACTTTGTGTTCTTGCATTCCTCTTTTTCTGGAATTAAAATCCTGATATATTTGGGGGTTTCTATCTTATATCCAGGGCTGGATTTACATAACTAGTGCCCCTAGGCACAAACTCTTAGCAGCCTTGGGTGCACAAAGTACATGGTTCTCCATGAGTAGGTCTACCAAATTATTTACACTGTACATATTTATGTAGACTTTTAAATAAATTAGGTAGCTCATTGGTATGGGGTGGAAATTTACACACGCATGAAATAAATATATGTAGAATGTGTTCAGTATTATATATATATACCAGCAACTTGATGGCAATAAAATTTGAAGCCTGGCAATGCTGTTTGCCACTCAATGCAAGGCTTTCGGTGCTTATCGCGGGCCTCGCAACAAGCGCCTTTGCCGCTCATTGTGAGCCTCTTCCCCCTCTACCTTATGGGCCTTGCAATGAGTGCCTTTGGCGCTCATTGTGGACCTCGAAATGAGCGCCTTCAATGCTCATTGAGAGCCTCTCCCCCCCCTACTTTGGCACTCATCGCAGGCCTTGCAATAAGAGCAATGATGGCCTTTCCCCTTCTCTACTCTCCCTCCCCTGTGTTTCTTCCCCCTCTCCTGTGTCTTTTCCCCCTATACTCCCTCCCCTGTGTCTCTTTACCTTGCTCTCCCCCCATGTTTCTTTCCCCTTCTCTCACCCCTGTATCTTCCCTCCCCCCACTCCCTCTCCTGTGTCTCTTTCCACCCTCTCCCCCCTCTCCTTCTGCTGTGTCTTTCTCCCCCCTCTACCTCCCCTATGCCGCTTTTGCCATTTACGGGTGTGAAACTATTGCTTGGTGAAATTGATCTGATCCCCAAGCCCGAAATGGGCTTCTGAGTTACGGGTTTGAATCAAATTTAAATTTTTAAGGCCACCATTTTTTTCCTTTGGCACTCATCGCGGGGCCTCGCAATGATCGCCTTCATCGCTCACTGTGAGCCTCTCTCTCCCACCTCTATTTTACGGGCCTGGTAATGAGCGCCTTTGCTGCTCATGGCAGACCTCTCTAAACCTGTAGCTTCTGGGGCCTCATTGCAGCCCCCGCTCTCAACCCGGAACTTTCGGGCCTCACGATGAGCACCTTTGGCGCTCATCCCAAGGCCCGCAATGAGCGGTGAAGGCGCTCATTCAGAATGCATAAGCCCTTATTTTTTAACATAGCGTGACTGACAAATCATAATTACGACAACTATATATGTCATATATATATATAAATACAGTATACATATATATATATATATATATATATATATGTATATATATATATATATACTGTATATATATATATATATATATATATATATATATATCCACTATAATATTTAACAAAAAGTCTGTGATTTGTGCCCAGTGCATACTGTGCAGGAGTCAGACTTTGATGTTAAACATAGTGATGCGCACATGCTCTTTGCTGTGCACTGGCGCGAGTATGAGCTGGTGGTAGGAGAGCTGGGAGGTCATGTATAATAGTCATTCCTGAACTAGATAATTTTAATATGCTGCAACCCAAGTAATGACTAGCCAAAGCTCAAAGTTTTCTCCTATATTATTCCTCTCCTCCCATACTCTAATACCATAAATACTATAGGTATATGGTGGAATACCTTATACAAGCACATAGGAGGCATTGGATATGTATGGTCCGTTGGTGGATTGAGGAGAGATGTGGGAGGTGCCGGAGCTGCGCTCTCTGATCGCAGGGTGTGTTCCCAGAGGCTGAAGCGGTAACAGACGAGAGTTGGCGGGAGCCAGTAAGCAGGATGCCGGTTCCGGCAGGCATCCAGAGCAGGACGTGATTCCAGGGACCGAGACGGTGGTATTGTGAGAGGACTCGGCTGATGTGAGTTGGCAGAAGCCTGAAGGAGAAATGCCAGGTCCAGCGGGTACTCGAAGCAGCAACTATATACAGAAAAACTCGAAGAAGAGGACGCTGGACTGACAGCCGGACGCCAAATAGAGCTAAGTCCTGTTATGAGTATAAGCTTATGAGACTAAGTGTGCTAAATATGGGCCTAACCAGGAAAACGCTCAACTAAACTAACAATTGTCATAAAACAAAGTGTTAACTTAAAGGGAGTATATAGAGGTATGAGAGGTGGATAGGAGATAGGGCTATATAAAATAAAACAAAAGCTCTATTAAATCCTCAAAGAGGACTAGCAACCTACAATATATGTGTTGTGAGGGCCAAGAAACTTTTGCCCTTATAGGATTTGACAGAGCTGAGGAGATTATTGGCAACCAGCTCAATTTTCATCTTAAAGCTTCCCCTATGAATGCTGCTACAAATTAAATAAAAAGAACAATAAATAAAAGCAAAAGAGGAGCTTAAGAAGGTTGAAGCAAGGAGAGTAATTTACTGAAATACCTATAGAGATATAGGGGGCACGATGGCCAATAGAAAACCCTCAACAGTTATTAAAATAAAAAACAAAGAAAAGAAAAATCAAACATCAAACACTAATCAGTTCTTCTCACCCAAAAACAAAATACATTTCCTTGAAATAAATCAAGCAGAATCCTCTTTTTTAGAACAGTCCACAAGTGGATCCCCGGGAATTTCATCGCAGTCCTCCACAGAGGGAATAGAAAACTTTCAAGGAGCACATTTAACTTGCTCTAAAATGAAAGATCTTTTGTATGACTTTCAAGTTAAGATCACATCCGAACTAACAAAACAGATTACAGAAAATACAAAATCAATTAATGAAACAAATAAAAAAATCAATGAGATTGAGTAAAAATGTGATAAATTAATTATGGATAATAACTCACTTTTAAAATATACATACAACCTCGAATATAAAATAGAAGAATTAAATAATAAACTATGTAATATGGAGGATAGGTCAAGGAAAAATAATTTAAGAATCAGAGGGATAAATGAAAATGTACCAGATAATGATTTAAATAAATTCACTGAGGATATGCTACACAATATAATACCCCAATTTCCTAAAGAAGATTCAAAAATTGAGATTATCCATAGGATCCCTCTGGCTAGAGGATTAGATAAATCCATAGCTAGATACGTTAAAGCAAGGCTCCACTATTTACCATTTAAGGAAGCCATACTAAATGCAAATGACATGAAAAAATCCTTGGATCCTCCATTTGAGAAAATAACATTTTTCCCAGACCTGTCTTCTCAGACGTTAGCAAAAAGAAAATAATATTCTGCTATAATGCAAAGTTTAAGAAAAGAAGAAATACAATATAGATGGAAATCTCCCTCTGGCCTTTTTATTTTGAAAGATACCATCTGGCATAGAATTAATTTGGTCAAAGAAGGACAGTCCTTGCTACAAAAATGGAATATCGAAGTAGAACCTTCCATTCACAAAGATAGACCTCCAGAACTATTATTAAGGAGACCTGAATGGAATCTGATAAAGTGACGTTCAAGGGAGGAAAAGACAAGGAAGAGCTAAGGAGCAACAGAAAGATCCCTTTTCCTTTTTTTCCCTTTCCCCTCCTTCTCTTTTTTTTTGTAGAAGAACTGTAGTCCTCGCACGTTTTATACTGCTTTTTCCCTTTTAATTATATGTTTTTGGGGGGTATTTTTTTCTTACATAATATCATCTATTAGAACAGTTGAGACATTGATGAGGATAGATGATTGCTTAATATACAATTTTCCCATGATTTGCACGTTAATATCACATGAATTAATTATGAAACACGGTAGAGTTTGGATTTATTGGGAATATATATTTAATGCAATTTATAGTTGATATTTTTATGATTTAGAATGATATTTAAAAGATTAATTCCAGTAAATATATATAAATATTGATTTTTCACAATTTTATAAATGTATATAAGATTGGCACGTTAGTCTTTTAGAGAATACTAGACCCACTTTTATAGAGATATGTCGTTTTATTAGTAAAGATTCTAAGCACTTTATAAATCTGCACTTTAAACATATATTTGATCAATCAATTGGATATTAATCTGATCTTAAAATACAGGAAATATAGTAAGTTATGTATTTTTTTATGTTTTTGAAATTAAGTAGATAGGATAATATGACTTTAAATTATTTGAGTACGTGGGTACCGAGCGGACGGATAGATGGGATAGTATGGGTGGAGGTTGGGTCCGCACCCCATAACCCGGCAGCACTTGTTGATCTTATAGGGATCACTCTGCTAGGATTTTCTTTCTCTCTTTGAGTGTTAGAGGACATATTTGGTGGAACTTTCTGTAGTAGTCCACTATTTTTTAATAGCTACGATCATACTTATCTTATTTGCTAGCTTTCTATATTTATTATAGGCCTATTGTAATAAAAGTAGATAGAATATAAAATGAAAGATATTGATATATATGATTTGAGATAAAAAAAAAGTTTATAAAGGTCAGAGAGTGGAGGGAGAGGGGAACTGAGAGTAAGGAACGAGAAGAGGGAAGGAGGGGGGAGGATGTGGAAGAAGGGAAAGACAAAAAGGAGGAAAGGAGAGAGAAGTAAGGAAAGGGGTAAGAGAAGGTGAGAAGTTAAAGGAAAAGAAGGGGATTAAGAGGAAACTAAAACTACAATAAATACTTATCTAGTTTAATAACAAGTTATATAGCATGGGATATAAGGAGGGAAGTAGAAGGGAAAAATAGAAAAGAAAAAGAAAGGGGAAACAGATAAGAAAAGAGGAAGGTAAAGGAAGAGGATAGGAAAACAATTTAAAACTAGGGAGAAAACTAGAAGAGGAAAAAGGAAAACATGACCTCCCAACTAACCAGGAAGGTTTTAAAACCTCCTAACATTTCCTAAAATCGGCATCAAGGCCCTAAAATCCGAGTTGGTCCTAAAATCAAGTCCAACCTAGAATATGTTTAGCAGGTGTATGAATGTGAGAATTAAAATGCTTCCCAATAATCAGAGGTATCTGAGTAAAACAACAAGAAAGAATATGGCAGAAATACTAGAGAGAAAAAAGGAAATCTGCTATACTAAATGAGGATCAAGATATAAATGTATAGTTTTAATGGGAAAATCCATTGACTAAGGAATGATAGACCTAAAAATATACCAAAAGTAAAGTAGAAACTTATAAGCGAGTAAAGATAAGTAAAGCAATTCAATTATGATCAAAATAATAACCCATAATGTAAATGGATTGAATTCACCAGCAAAGAGAAGAATTGCCTTCAATAATTATACAAAAATTAAAGCTGATGTCCTGTTACTACAGGAGACACATTGGAGCAATGACTCATTGCAATATGTATCCAAAAAGAATCACAATATTAGGATTGACTCGACATATAACAAAAAATCACGAGGTGTCTCAATTCTTTTTAGTTATAAGTTAAAAGTCTATGAGGAAGTAAGAATCATAGATCCCTTAGGAAGATTTATAATATGGTGTGGCTCTATTAATGAGAAACTTATGACAATAGTTAATCTATATTTGCCAAATGTCAACCAAATTACATTTTTGAAGAAGATACTCAAAGAAATAAAAAAAATCAGAAAGGGTTTGATAATTATTGGAGGCGATTTTAATATGCTGATGGATCCTACAAATGATAGAATTGGTAAATTGCAAAAATAAATCTGAAAATCAGATCAATAGGATGTCTAAATAATTTATAAATGAAATATCTAATTACAACCTTTTGGATTCTTGGAGAATACTACATCCTAATGATAAGGACTATACCCATTTTTCTCATCGATTTAATTCCTATTCAAGACTGGACTATTTTTTTCTGGATATATATACTCTAAGATTAGTTAAGGATATAGAAATTAGGGCAACATCTTAGTCAGATCATTCTATGGTATATATTAATATAGAAGATGTAAATGAAAATAGAAATATAAAAAAATGGAAGTTAGATCCAATTTTGTTTAAAAATGAAGAAATATTGGAATCTTTAAAAAACGAAACTAGGGAATTTTTTTAAATAAATAAAAATACAGTTGATTCAGCCACTACTCTCTGGTGTGCATATAAGTATGTAATAAGAGGGTTAATGATATACCAATTGGCCAAAATTCATAAATCAAGGGAGAAACCTTTGAGACTTTTGTACATAGAATTAGAGAAACAGCAGAGAAAGAACAGATTGTTTCCCAGTGGGGAGGGGGCATTGCAGATCTCTAAATTGAATGCTCAAATAAATAAAATCTTACAATATCAGGCAGATTCTTTGGTTTGGAGATTTCAGCAGTCCCACTTGCTACTGGGAAATAAAACAAGCAAATATCTAGCAAATAAGTTAAAGAAGCAAAAAAATCAGAATAAAATTCTTAGCCTCAGGGGTATGGACAAAACCATTTATACGCATCCAGATAAGATTGGGAAAATTATGATGGAATTTTATAGTTCACTATATAACCTCAATAGTAATCCAACATTTAAAAAACCTAGTACAGACAAAATAAATCAATATTTGGGTAAAGTCAATCTCCCTAGACTTGATGAAGAGGTTCAAAGCTCATTAAATAAAGATATTACTCTGGATGAAATAGATGAGCTAATTAAAAAAGCAAAATCGAACAAAGCTCCAGGCCCAGATGGGTTTGACCATTTATATTATAAGTTCTTCTTAAAAGAAATTAGGGAACACTTGCAAGGTATGTTTAATGAGATAAAAAAATACAGGAAAAATAGTACCAGAACTAGCTGAGGCTAAATTAATCAACATCTTAAAGCCTGGGAAAAACCCAGAGGAAGTTACTAGTTATCGTCCCATCTCACTTATTAACATTGATCTAAAAACATATGCAAAAATCATGGCCATTAGGCTAAACTATATTATACCTAAACTAATACATCTAGATCAGTCAGGATTTGTCGGGGGCCGTCAGGCCTCTGACAATACCAGACGCTTAATGGATTGATGTTTATTGTAAAAAAAGAAAGAACTCCCACACTGATCCTGTCACTTGATATGGAGAAAGCAGTCGACAGTGTTAGTGGGGAGTTTTTAGAGGCAGTGCTGCTGAAACTTGGCTTTGCCGACTTTGCATTAAAAATAATCAAATCCCTGTATAATGAATCTTCAGCTTATATTGCTGGTCCAAATTTTGAGACAGAGAAATTTGCAATAAGTAATGGGACCCGTCAAGGGTGTCCCCTTTCTCCATTTATATTTTTGCTATTCATGGAGCCTCTAGCCGCAATAATAAGGGTACCAGAAAATATTAAAGGAATAAAAGTCGGAAATAATGATTATAAAATAATGTTATTTGCGGACGATATTATAGTGACGTTAACTGATCCAATACATTCTTGCGCCAATTTACAACATCATTTGGCAGAATTTGGTAGAGTATCATACTTTAGAATAAACTCTTTGAAATCTAATATTATTCACAGAGGTCTAAATATGGAAATCCTAAATACATTAAATTGGCGTTCTAAATTTATTATATATTTGGGTATAAGATTTTGTTTTTACAATAAGAAAATAATAATAGCTAACATAACAGAAATACTAAAACAAATCAGAATGCTACTTTATGACTGGCGTACAATAATATTTTCTTGGTTAGCTAGAATTGCCATTGTCAAAATGAGTATAGTTCCCAAAATTACCTATTTATTTAGATGTATTCCAGAAAAAGTACCAGTTTATATTATTAAATCCATTCAGATAACAATAGATACATTAATATATTTAGAAAATGGTGGATAGTAAATACAGAGATGTACACCTTAGCTGAATGAAATGCTTAGTAATTTCCTCCCATTATTATGAAATGCTTTGAAGGTCCATTGTAGTTATAGAAATCCTGTTAGCCTCATTCAATTGCTGCGATTTTGAGATCCGGGGTCGCAAATAGACATCGCAAGCTACTTTGCAATTTAATTGACTTCCGTTTGCAGGCTCCGATCGAGTTACAGGCTCAAAGCTGCGATTCATTGCGATCCATTGTGATTTGTAAAATCGCAAGTTACATACCTCAAAGCCTTTGATCTTTCACAGCCGTGAGAGTTGTGATCACTAAAACAGCAAATCGCTATTCAATTGCTCTGATTCCCCCTCGCTAACCACTCCATCAAGCTCGCAAATGGCTAAACTCTAACCACAGGTTACTGGTACCAAGGAGGTCTCGCAAAGGGCTTAATTACAAGTTGGAGCACTTTAAAACAAATAAAAAAGCAATACTGTACTTTTTATAATAAGTGAAAGAGATGTTAGGTCTTAGAATTAATAGCACACCATTCCCCAACACTTTATTTCATGTTAGAATTTTCATGTTATTTTGATCATGGCAATCAATGTAAAATCCTACGGGCTTCAACCTCCAAGCCCGTAGAACTTTGAAATCCAACATCCATTTTACATCGAAGTCCTACGGGCTTAAACATGATCGCTGACGCAAGGCTGTAACTCATGGTTCAAGCCCATAGGACTTCACATTGATTGTGGCGATCGATATAACATGAAAATTGAACATGAAATAAAGTATTGGAGAATGTTGTGCTATTAATTCTAAGATCTAACATCACTTTTACATTTCATAAAAGTACAGTATTGCATTTTTATTTGGAGGTTGGATTTCAAAATCATACAGGCTTGAACTACGAGTTACGGCCTTGCGTCCGGGGTCATGTTGAAGCCCGCAAATGCTACTGCATGGTTTCCGATTCTCGCCAATGGTGCCTAACTTGTGGCCTGGCCAATTGAATAGCATCGCAAAAGTAGAGCAAGGGGAGCACGCAACTCAATCAAAGACAATCAGCTGACTGCAATGTAGTTACGGCCCTGAATTTAATGAGGATATGTGTGTTTGTTATGAATATAATAAACTAACAATATTAGCAGCTATGAACATAAGACAATTGTAAAGACAATCAGAATTGACCAATAAATATTGCAAAATATAGCACAGAATTCCCAAGCTAGATCTGTAGACCAACTGTATTAGTACTCATAACCAACTTTCTCACCATTTTGTGTTGCTCAAGGTGCGTTATATTTGTGTGAATTTACTATTTTTGCTTTTTTACTAAACAAACAAATGAGTTTGGGAATGGTCGCAGAAATATTCTGCAAGTATTCATTTGAAAGTACATATTATTTTTTCTGGTATATGCATATAACATTATGGAAGCTTCTTTTGGCACCTTCTTTCTGACTTTGTACAATGCTTGAAAAACAAATTGGGTCTTCTTTCTGAAGAGGCTGCAGGTGATCACAGAGTAAAAATAAATCAAATCTCGGTGACAGATCAATAGTTTAATCATCACAGTATAGACATGAACGAAATAGAACAAAAAGAGTTTTTTTTCTTATTATGCACCTCTTGTCATCTTTGAACTTGACTTTTGTCTGTGTTGATATACTAAAATGCCTAAATAAAGATTTTCGATAGATAGCACTATAGGAGGTCCCGTTTGTGCCCTTTTTCTATCTTCCACAAATGAACTTGATAACTAACTTGATCTGTCAGAACATTTATGACATCAGCAAAGGTTCATATCATTTTTTCCAGATCACTAAAAAAGACATTAAACAGCACTTTGACTGGTCTCTAATTTCACCTTCTCAGGTATGTTTTGATATAAATTCCTTCTAATCTATTTCTGGACAATCCTCATCTAGTATAAATTGCTTTATGTTGTATAATCCTCTAATTAAAAGTCCTGATTTCCAGTACTCCTTGTATTTTACTTTGCTCATCCAAAAGTAATGAAAACCAAATAATATAAAGGGTTTTTCATTTGAAAAGCATTAAAATGTTTAAAGGTGCTGAATATATTTGTTGAGATACTGAAAAAACAAAACAAGTATCACAACAACCGGAGGTGAAGTTGCCAGAGATGATTCCAGCATGCCGGATGGGCGTTTACATAAGCTTCTCCAGAGGTTGTACTTTAATTGCTCCTCATTATTTTTTGGAGATGCAAAGCAAAATATACAGAGAGAACTAGAAGTTAGAACTTTATTTAAGCTATTGTAAAATAAATCATGTCTGTATGAATTTATACTAAAGGAGGAAATTTACGAATTGGAAGGTGGAAAAGTAAATCAAGAACTGGTCTAATAGGTAAAACCATGAAAAAAGAATAAGAAATCTTTATACACTTTTATATAATTTGGGAAATTGTATAAAATTCAGAAAAAATATATATTTAAATCTACTGCATCTACAGTTTATTAACAAGTAGAACTATTATACACTACTAGGCCCTCATTCAATTGCAATTTTGCCAATTCAATAGAGGTCTAAATAAGCACATCACATATTTTTTTAAAGAAGTTTTTAGTTGCTAAACATCTATCCACAAAGAAGGTTTTCACTAACTAAAAACTGATTTAAAAAAAAACGTTATATGCTTATTTAGAGCACTATTGAATTGGCCAAATCGCAATTGAATGAGGGCCCTAGAGTTTATTATATGTACAATATATAGTAGTACTATTTTTGAATTACGTTTATTAGGTGGATTTCTGTTGAGGTTTCAATGTCTCTGTCTAGGGACATACTTTGATATTTGATATTTTGGAAGTCACAGAGTGTGTTTAGCCTAAAGATATAAAGCCTTCTACATATACATTAGGCATTCAAACCAACACAGCAATAGGCAGATCAATACTTAGTATATTGAGTGGAAGTAACTAAATAGTTACATAGTTACATACCGTTGTTAAATAATAATTGAGGTTGAAAAAAGACTTTTAGAGCCCTGATTCAGTTGAGAAATTGTAAGTTACTGGAGCCTGTAAGCTAGTTTGCGATTCAACGGCTTACATTTTACCGGCTTGAAATCCTTGCGGTTGCAAGAGTCCCGAATGCTAAAGTCGCAAATTGCTATTCAATTGCTATAATTCCTCAAGCCCGCAAATGTTTTCACACCCGTAAACGGCAAATGTAGAAGAAAATGCTACGGGTACTAGAGAGGACCCGCAAAGGGGTTAAATACATATCCGGTGCACTGTAAAAGCAAATTAAATATCAACACTGCACTGTAAATGATAGGGAAAGTGATGAAAGACATTAGAATTAATTGCACAATAGTTTCAAGCTCGCAAATCGGCAATAAAAAATAACTTTATGTTTCATTTCGGGGTTATATCAATTTCGGTAATCAATTTAATACATATCAGGCCACCCATATGGACTAGAACAGTATTGACATTCATATTTATTATTTTGTGTTTTGCGGTTTTGTAAATGATTTCATACCGGTCCCCTAAACACTAATTGATTGACATGTAACCTGAAATGCTACATACAAGTGCATGGTTTACGTTTTCGGCTTTCGGACCCTAATTTACAGGCTTTTTAAAATTGGATACCACCGGAATTATAGCAGAGTGCAAGCCCGCAGCAAGTCCACAGACACACGGCCTGTATACCATGAGATGGGGGCTTTGAATTGAATTGGGCTCTTAGTCCATCAAGTTTAACCTTTTTTTTTATCCATTCTTTTTATTATTGAAGACAAGTTAAAATTATCACATTGCATACAGTAAAAGGATATAGAAGAGAACAACAGGACAATTAGATTATACAGCAACGCAATTCCCCAACATCTTAACCAAGATACTGCATGCATTTTTCATAGTAATCTGACTGGTACATTGCTTCATTATTGTATTGTGCCCTGTCTATCCCTTTATGTCTTCAAACATGGTATTTTTTTTATTTATTATTGTCTACTTCTTATCAGGAGGTAAGAGCACAGAGACTGAAAAATATTAACATCAACTATGTCAACTTAAAGGGGTAGGGAGAAAAAAAAAAAAAAAAGAACAAAAGGCGGAAGAGTAGTAATTACCTGGTGCACTCTTCCACAATGGCTGAGATTCAGTTGGTATAGGTGGTCATCCGGGCTCCCCCCGACCGCCTTCCCCGGGCAAGAGCCTCAATCCCCTCTGTCCCAGTCATATCCCTACCTTAATACGGTAGGCTGAGGTCAGCCATGGAGTCCAAATATTTTGGAATAGGGGGACCATGTTCTGTAGGGCATGGGACAGTCTCTCGTTTACCATTACATAGTTCATTTTCAAAATGATCTCGTTGGCGGTGAGTGTTGCCACTTTCCAGTTTTTTGCAAAATAACTTTTGGTAGCGAGAGCCATGAATTGCCATAATTTGTTTTGCTTTTTTGAGAGACTGGGTCCATGAACCACCAGAAGACAGATCTCCATCTCTGGCCCCAGCTTGGTTTCTGTCACTTGCGAGAATAGGCCAGTCAGTCATCTCTTTCCATACCTTTTCCACTACTGGTTACATCCACCATATATGTAGAAAGTCTCCCCTGGGATTTGCATCCTCTAAAGCAGTCCTCACTAAGACTATTATTAAGCCTGACATCAGATATGGAGTATAATAGGTCCTATGCAAAACTTTAACTGAGGTCTCCAGTAGGCTATATGTGTATGATCCTTTTGTTAGGTTGGTACAAATTTCTCTCCAAGTTGCTCCATCTAGCTCCCTACCTAGGTCTTTCTCAAATTGAAGCATATATTTTGGTTCTGTTTGCTTTGAGAGCCATTCAGAAATGAATATAGAGACCCAAGGAGGCCTTTGATAGAGGGCAGCTTTGCACTTATAGTCGACCACCAGGAGTGTTTAGGGGTCCCATGTACCCGGGCTAGTGAGGATATCCAGTGTCTAATTTTTCTGTAATTCCAGAGTTCACTCTCTGGTATGTGATATTTAGTGATAAGGAAGGTGTGGGATAGTAGAGCATCGTCCGAAAACCAGATTCCTGCTCTTTCTAGTGGGCTGCTAAGCCACCAATGTTTAGAGGTGAGGCTAAACGCCGTCCTAAATTCTGGGAAAGATCTGACGGACAACAATGGCGACAGGATGGGAGCCAAACCGCTGACCGGCCCGGACCTAGCCCAAGCCGCTAAGGTTGAAGATATTATGGGGTTGGAATGTCGCTGCCTGACACCCGAGGGGGGCACGTCCCAGACTATAGTATCCCACTAGTGGGGTCTCATTTGCCAATTTTCCACAAAGGTCCACAGCGGTTGTAACTTACCCGAGTGGGCCAATGGAATGAACGCGAGTTTCGCCGCTCTCAAATAGAGTCTCAGGTTTGGGCACGATAGTCCCCCCTGAGACCTCTGCAGGAACATAGTCTTCCTCGCTATTCGTGGCGACCTCCCTCGCCATATAAAATTTAAAATAGAAGCTTGGAGTTTATCTATCTCCTTCATGTCCAGCGGTATTGGGAGAGTTCTAAATAAGTACAATATTCTTGGCAGAACCATAATTTTTACCGAGTTTATCCGCCCTGTCCACGAGATATGGTATTTCGCCCAGCATCACATTTCTTCAGTTAGTTGTTTAATTAAGGGCGGAAAGTTAGCCTTATACATGTCCGACAGCTTCTTGGCAATTCTATCTCCCAAGTATTTAATAGAGTTTTTGGGCCATTGAAATCTAAACTCCGCTTTTAGTGCCCCCAGGACCGTGCGAGGTATGTCTATTCCCAAGGTCTCTGGCTTTTCAAAATTGATTTGTAGACCCGACAGGGCACCGAATCTGCCTATGGTTGACAGCAGGGCAGGAACTGACCTTGCCGGCTCCGTTAGGGTGCAGAGAAGGTCATCCGCAAATAGCGAGCATTTCAAGTGATGCTGACCCACCTGCATTCCCTTTATCTCTGTGTTGCATCTAATTTGTTGGGCCAAAGGCTCAATCGCCAGAGCAAATAGTAACGGAGACAGAGGGCAGCCTTGCCGGGTTCCCCTCTGAATAGCTATAGAAATGCTGTCCAATCCCGGGAGTTTCAAGCAGGCCTGCGGATTTTTGTATAGTGTTCTGATAAGTTGTATGAATCTTCCTTCTAAGCCAAATTTAGCCAGCACCGCGTACAGATAAGACCACACCAGTGTGTCAAAGGCTTTTTTCATATCAAGAGCCAGCACACAAAGGGGGGTCTTGCTCTGGGAGGCCAAATGAATGACATTCATAGTCCTCCGAATGTTATCAGCTGTCTGCCGGTGTCGGACGAAACCCATTTGATCCTTGTGGATCAGATCCGGAAGAAACCCCGAGATCCTATCTGCAATAATTTTGGCTAGCAGTTTAAGATCTCCATTTAAGAGGGAAATGGGCCTATAATTCCTCGGGTCTAGTGGGTCCCTGCCGTCTTTGGGAAAGACAATTAAGTCCGCCCTGTTCAGCTCTGAGGGCATTGGTTCCCCATTTAGAATGGAGATAAACAATTGGCAGAGATATGGTGCCAGAATAATCCGCAAAGGACTTGTAGTAAGAGTTGGTAAAACCGTCAGGGCCGGGGGCCTTCCCTACTTTCAAGCTGTTGATGTCTTCAAATATCTCCTCTACCGTTATGTCTGAATTGAGTGTAGCCTCTCTCTGATCTGAGACCTTAGGAAGGTCGCAGGAATCCAAGTAAGACCGAAGAAGGGTCGCGGTTGGTTGCTGCTTCGTGGAATATAGTGAGCTATAGAAGTCAGCAAACGTTTGCTTGATGATATTTTGGCTGACCGTTACCTGTCCCTTCGCGGGTCTAATCCGCAAGATCTTAGACTCCACTATCTTAGACCGAAGCTTCCTAGCCAACAGAGAATTTGGCTTGTTGGCCTTGGAGTAGAATAGATGCTAGGTTCGTCTGTGGACTTTTTCCGTTTTATGGGAGAGCACTGCATCTAACTCTAGCCTACACTGAACTATCCTCTGGCGTAGTCTAGATGAGGGGCATGACTGGTTCCCAGTCTCTAGGTCCTGCAGCTTAGTAAGAATTTCCTGATCTCTGATTTTGCATTGTTTTTTAAAAGCAGAAGCCAGCTTAATGCATGACCCCCTAATAAAGGCCTTATGGGTCATCCATACCTAGCCTATGCTCGAGTCACCAGGTCTGTTACACTCAAAGTAAAGGAGAAGATATTTTTTAATTTGTTCAGACAGCTCTGGGTTAGCAAATAGAAGCTCATTTAGTTTCCAAGCATATGGTGTGGATATATTCACCCCTAAGTCAATGTCTATGCTCACCACCGCGTGGGCCGACCAGGGGCATAACCGTATTTCTGCACTTTTTGAGCGATCAAACAATGACGAGGCTATCAAGAAGGTATTGATGCGCAAATAAGATCCGTGGGTGTGGGAGTAAAACATATAGTCCCTTTTTTGTGGGTGATGCCCCCTCCAGGTGTCCACCAGGCCCAGCCTATTTAGAGCCTTCTTAATTTGTCTTAATTTGTTAGAGTACCGGTCTGTGGTCTGAGTGCCCGAGCAGTCCAGGCTTTGGTCAAAGGCAAGGTTGAAATCCCCTCCCATCACCATCGTGTTACCGGAGTATGGCTCTAAAAGCCTCAAGATATGCAGTAGTGCCTTGTTTGGTGTAGTGGTAGGAGCATAAAAGGAGACGAGGGACAATTTAGTCTCCAGAATTGTTCCATGAAGTATTACATAATGTCCATTTTTATCCACTATATTAGAATCTACCTGGAAGGGGATCAGTATAGAGGCCCCCGATTTCCTGGTGGCTTGGGTGGAGGAGTAACTGGTGGAATAGTCTCTGCTAAGATAAGTGGGTATATGGTTGCGGGCAAAATGTGTTTCCTGCATGAATATAATCAATGGCTTCATATATTTGTAATACATAAAGGCCTTCTTTCTCTTGAACTGGGAATTAAAGCCCTTAACGTTGTGAGTTCCAAAAGTGAAGTTTGCGTCAGCCGGTCTAGCCATTACTAATTTATAGTGTGAGGCTGTAGTGTCCAGTCATCTTACCTGTAGAGGACCAAACACGAATAGAGCAATCGGGGGGGTGGGGCCTAAAGCTGTAGTCTCGGATGGCTGGGTCCGGGTTTTATACGGGACAGTAGACCATTGTTGCCTGGGGTTGAGACCTGCCCCCCCCCCCCCACCGGAGCTCTGATCCCCTGTCCCCTTCTTCTGGACCATGTGAAGCGATGGAGGATTGCCCAGCCGTCTTCAGTGAGCGGGCAGAGTATGATTTGCCCTTGTGCTGGAACACCAGGTCAAAGGGGAAGCCCCACCGGTATTGAACGTTGTGTTGAATCAGCACTCCCAAGACCGGTTTCATGTCTCTGCGTTTGGCCAGCATGATGGGGGAGAGGTCCGCAAACACAAGGAGTGGAACATTATCAGGCCCCTTGATGTCCAGGGATTTTCGGGCCGCAGCTAACACCAGGTCTCTTGATTGTTGCCAAGGAAATCGGATGATAACATCTTTGGGCACCTCCATGATTCTTGTCGCCCCTAATGCTCTATGGGCCCTCTCAACTTCCAGCTGCGAGGCCGGGACCTCCGGAAGGATCATGGTCAGAGTCTCTGAGACATATTGCTTTAGATTCTGCACCACCCTGGGAATCCCACTTATTCTTATGTTGTGGTGTCTCGAGCGGTTCTCGAGGTCTTCATATTTATCTTCCAAGGCCGCTATGGAAGAGGAGTTCTGGTGTCCCTCTCTTGTGCCTCAACTATCTGATCCGTGGTCTCCTCAAGCAGGTGGGTCCTTTGGCCCAGGTCATGAATATCTTTCTTAATGGCGTCCACAGTCTTGGTCATGTACTCTTGAAATAGCCCCTCAATCTGGGCTAGTGAACTTTTTGAGAGGTTAATATCAGGTTGAGGCGGGTCTACCTGGCCCTCATCCTCCAGTTCTCCTGAGGGATCTGATGCCACCTTATTCACAGCCCCAGGAGGTTTGCAGAAATCGGTGATTCTCTTTGTTGGTAGGGCTCTCTTGTTAATCCCCATCTCTTGTTGTCGTGTTTTGTGCAGTGAGTTGAGCATAGAATGAGAATGGCCGGGTGCGTGGGGTCCCGGTAGATGGCCGAGTTTTTTGGTAAGTCTTCTAACCAATGATAGTGCGGCTGCCTACTGGAGTATTCAGTGTTGCTGTGCTAACGATCCATTGGGGTATCCCCCTCCAGGTGAGCTTTAGTCCCAAGTGAGCATTGCTTTAGGCATTTGCCTCATTGGACCCATGCCCTTGGTATAGTTCAATGCGTGGTATGCCAGTTGTTGAGGAAGCGGCTGTTCAGGCTCCCCGGTGGCGCTGCAGTCGAATATAGTCCTGAGTAATAAGTAGGAAGGGAGAATAGCTCTTTTGGTATAATATGTTTTCCCTCTGTAGTCAAATATATGATGAGTGTAAGCAGGCCAGTAAAGGTGCAGGCAGTGCAGTTGTTAGCCACTAGGTGGCAGCAGTGCCCCTCAGATACTCTTAATAGTGGAAGATCTTCTAGGGAAACCACCTTAAATTGCTTATTATTCTTAGCTACAGTTCTGACTTATGAGGTTCTGACATTTTCAGCCCAAATAGTTGTCAGGCGATGCAGGCACCAATCAGGTAGGTGGTATTGTTCATATACTTGTATAGATTGGTATGAGAGCTTCTGTAAGCTTTGCAGGACATGTAGACTCCTGGCTTCAGCCCTACATAGAATTCTGCCCTGGTGTCAGCTTGCCCACGGAGGGGGGGGGGGGGGGGGAGTACCGTGGGAGGCTTAAGTCTGGTCCCCACTTGTGTGCTGCAGGGCTCCCCTATCTTTGCCTCCCCTCCCTGTATCCCCCTCTGTACCTTTCTCCTGGGTGCTTCTGGCCTCTCCTTGGGTGCCCATTCTTGACTGCGCCACAAGATGGCGGCCGCGTTTTCGCTGGCTTTCTGCTCACCAAGATGTTGGAGCTTTGGCATTGTCCTCCGCTCCCTTCACCTCCCAGGCTCTGCCCAACTGCACCAGGGGTCCTCCGGTGGCTCTGACCAGGCCCGACGCCTCCCCACCTCTTCCTGGCGGCAATCAGTGCAGGGGATCCTGCTCTCCTACCCTGCCGCAGCGTGTCAGGTGTGCCTTTCTTCTGCTGCCTTTCTTCTGTTGCCCTGGGGCTGCGGGCTCCTCTAGCAGCGCCCCTGCCTGTTGTCTCCTTGTTTTGTGTTCCGGAGCCTGCTCGGGGGGGGGGGGGGGGGGTAGCAGGAATCTCCCGAAGGGGGAGGCCTGATGGTGTAGGCCTCGACCCCCGCTGTATATTCGGGGTTCTCAGGGCCCTTTCTTCATATAGCCATCCCTGGCCTCTATATAATGCCTTCTTGGCAGCTTGGGAAGGTAGGATTTGGGGCAATTTAGGGTGTTTTAGTACCTTTTTATTCTGATTTCGAGCAGAGCAGCACGAGCAGAGCAGCAGCACAGCACGTCTGCTTTCCTTGCCAACTGGACACACCAAGTTTAACCTTTTTAGATCTCCTCTGATCTGCAATATGCAAATTCATTGTTAATTGATAAATGATCCACAGGAAGGCAAACAGAAAAAAAAACAGTGAAACTTTGCCAATCGTCTCAAAGGGGGGAAAAAATATAAAATTCCTTCCTGACCCCAGATACTGGTGATCGGATTCATCCCTTGGTCAATATCCCTCTCTAGTTATTCAGGATAAACCTGAATGCCCTTTTTATTTAAGAATATATCCAATCCCTTATTAAAGTTATCTATAGAATCCGCTGTCACCACCTTCTTTGGTAGAGAATTCCACAGATTAAGCACCGTTACTGTGAAGAACCCTTTTCTTTCTTTAACGTTAAAGCTTTTTACTTCTAATCACAAAGGATATCCTCTTGTCAGTTGAAAACTTCTTGGCACAAAAAGTTCACTTGACAAAGCCTTGTATTGATCCTGGATGTATTTATATAAGGTAATTATATCCCCTCTTAGACAACTTTTTTCTAGAGAAAATAAGTTTCATTTGGTTAGTCTTTCTTTATAATTTAGTCCCTACATTCCCCTAATTAGTTTTGTTGCCCTTCTCTGTACTTTTTCCAGCTCTAAATTGTCCTTTTTATGAAGTGGTGCCCAAAATTGTACTCCATATTCCAAATGAGGGTGTACAAGGGATTTGTATAGTGGTAGAATTATATTTGCTTCCCTTGCTTCTATACTGTTCTTAATATATACAAATATTTTATTTGCCTTTGCAGCTGCGGCTTGGCTTTGAGCGCTGTTACCTAGGTGGTTGTCCACATGCACTCCCAAATCTCTTTCAATATCTGATACCCCTAGATTTGCTCCATTAAGATTATAAATTGCACGGCTATTTTTCCTTCCCAGATGCATAACTTTACATTTATTTGTATTAAATCTCATCAGCCATTTAGTCACCCATTTCTCTAATTTATGCAAAACCCTTTGGAGGGAAAGCACATCATTATCCGATTTAATTACTTTGCACAACTTAGTGTCATCAACTAAAATAGAGACAATACTTTCCAACCTCTTTTGGATTTCCTCCTGCGTTAACCAGTTATTTGGTGAAGGTAGTGTAGCCTAATTATGTTGCAATATCCCAACCACTGGCACCTCCCTTGTGTATACCGAAGAAAATAACCTATTTTGCTCATCTGGCTTTTCCTGTCACTAATTATCAGACGGCCTGTGTCACACTATGTTACATGTTCCTATAGGTTCCTCCCTGGCCTTCTTCCCATTAATATATTTGAAAAATATTTTAGGGTTAGTCTTACTCTCCTTTGCAACTAACTTTTCATTTTCTATTTTAGCCAGTTTAATAGCCCTTTTGCAAGCCTTGTTGATTTCCTTGAACTCACGTAAAGCAGTCTCTGTCCCATCTTGTTTGCATAATTTAAATGTCTGTTTTTACTCCTCATCTTCATCTTTAATTAATTGTTAAGCCACATGGGTTGTGATTTACTTCTTTTACTTTTATTTCCACATGGTATATGGTGATAAGTATGTATATTTAAGTAAGGATTTGAATGTTGTCAATTTATGTTCAGTATTTTTACTTGTTAGCTCTCTGTCCCAGTCTATACTTTGTATTGCTGCCCTTAGACAGTTAAAATCTGCCCTTTTAAAATTAAGAGTTTTCGTTGGCCCCTTAAAATTTTGTTTTTTTAATTCAATCTCAAATGAGACTGTGTTGTGATCACTGTTTCCCAAAGTTTGGCCTATTTCAACATTTGATACCATATCAATATTATTTGTGATGACAAAATCTAAGATAGCTTCATTTCTAGTAGGTTCTTGTATAACCTGGGCCAGATAATGATCCCTGAGTGTACTGAAGAACCTTCTTCCTTTAGCCGAACTGCTGGTCTAATTTATCCAGTTTATTTCAGGGTAATTCAAAACTCCCATTACTAGAACTTGCCCGTGCTTAGCTGTATTTCCAATCTGTAACAATAATTGTATTTCCACACTTTCAATTATATTTGGGTGTTTATAGCATACTCCTACCAATATTCTTTTAGAATTTGCAGCTCCGCTATTTAACTCTACCCACAAACATTCAACATTAAGCATATAGTCAGAGAAGATACTTATGGTGGAACTAGCAGTAAATTCAGGTTTAACATACAGACAAATCCCTCCTCCTCTTTTACCATTGCCCCTATGTTTCTTAAATAGGTTATAACATCCAGATTAACAGTACAGTCTTGATATTCATCCCACCACCTTTCAGTAATGCCTATTAAATCTAAATTCTCCTTAACTGCTAATAATTCTAACTCTCCCATTTTTCCTGCCAAGCTTCTGGCATTAGCAAGCATACACCATATTTTAGGAGTCTGTAGATCTGCCACTGTGCTTGAGTTACTTAACAATACCTCCCTATTGACTATACTTACCCACTCCCCATCTCCTACCCCTTGACTAGTTAATTTGTTTCTTACCCCCCCTACACGTTCTACCCCATGACTTCTATCTAGTCCCCCCACCTGCTAATTTAAAAACTCCCCCAGTTGTTCTACCATCATTTCCCCTAGCACACCAGCTCCTTCTTCATTAAGATGCAATCCATTGATGCTATAGAGACTGTACCCAAGCAAGAAGTCAGCCCAGTGCTCTAAAAACCCAAACCCCTCCTTAATGCACCACTTTTTTAGCCACGCATACATGGGCTAGCACGGGGCACTACCTTGGAGGTCCTTGCCTTCTGCTTATTACCTAGTTCTATAAAATCCTTCTTTAGGATTTTCCATCTTCCACTAAGTTTGTCATTGGTACCAATATGTACCAAGACCACCAGTTAATTTCCAGCCACTCCAAATAATTTATCTACCCGATCCACAACATGCTGAACCCGAGCACCCGGCAGACCGCAAACTGTTTGACTGCTTGGATCTGGAAGACAAATCAACCTGTCTATCTTCCTAATAATAGCGTCCTCTAGCACAAAAACCTTTCTCTTGCTCTGCCTATTCTGCCCTCCCACTCCTCCAGTAGAAATGTTCTCTCGGCTGTTAGAGGGGACAGCTCTATCTGGCATTGTCATTCCTGAATGGACATTCCCAACAGTTTCACTCAATCTGGCAAATCTGTTGGTGTGTGCTAAGTCAGAACTGGCCCTTCTCCTCCTTCTGTTCCCCCTGCTTCCCCTTGTAACTTTAACCTAGCTACCTCCATGGACATCCTCACTAGCTGCATCTCCACCCTCCATGCTAGGCCCAGCTAAACTGTGCTCAGAGAGCACCAACTCCCTTTCCAGCAGAGCAATATCAGTAAATGCTGCAATTTTCCTCTCCAGATTGAACTTCAAGATAGGCAACCTGCTCACACCTCTCACAGAGGTTTGGACCCTGGATCAGCTGTACCAGCAGTTCATACACGTGACAAGATGCACACTGAATGAGGTTGTCACTCGGCTGACACATAATTAGAGGCAAAAAGCAACTGTTCAGAGGTATCCATATGTGATATTAGACATTTGATAAAATATTCTCTACACAGTTGGCAATACAGGATGATTAAATGCATATTTAAGTTTCATGGGTTATAAATGCATCTGATAGAGGAGAATCAGTAATGCATAAAAACATTTGTTTGCATGAAAAAATACCAAAAATAAACATGATTAAACTTACCCGAAAGTTTGCTAAACCTCTTGAGTTTGCAAGCAGTTGATTTTCAGAGTTAGTTTCAAATTAGAATAAAATTCATCATTCGTTTTGGCTAATCATCGGCAGCTAATACATTTTAGCAATCTGTGATGCCAGTTTGTGCAGCAAGGCATCATGGAATGCATAGACCCTGCACAAGGAAGGAAGTATGAGCCCAGAGATTGCTATATGGATATCTGCACTGTTCTGCTGTTGGCTTGAAGGTTAGTAAAGGGTTAAAATCCATACCCAAATGCAGTGTTTCTATTGGGAGGTTCACTGTGCCTATGTAAGCAGCTCTAGAGGTGTGGAAAACAAGTTTATTTTTTAAATAAAATAAATCTGTATCTGTATACGTTTTAACTTATTAATCACAATCTATTGTACTTTATAAACAATTTGTTCATGTGCATTGCAATAACTGGCCCTATAGCCATCCTAAATACAAATTATGAGACAAAAACATATAAAAGTAACTCCACCCCTATAATCATTTAATAGCAACCAACATAAAAGCATGACCTGGTGACAAATGTTAAGTAAAATCAAATTTAAAAGACTTGTTTTGGGTTAAAAAAAATAGATTTTTCAAAATAACATTAAATAAATTAGCAAAGCTTCCTATATTACTAGCATAGTCCTATAGGAAATTGCAAACTGTACACATTTGTCCATTACCCTCCTATATGCTATGCAGCTGTTCTTTTCTTATAACCATAAATTCAGAAGTGCAAACATTCTCTTCTAGACAACTCCAAGTAACACATTTGTTATTTTGTCTGGAATATGAGAGTATTTATGGCTCCATCTGGTTCATGTCAATCTGTTAATTATCATATCTCATTTACTGTGATGCAACCATGTCTGAAACTTGCTAAATGTACTGTGCAAACTATATGAATATATGCTTGTGTATATTTGTGAATAACACAATAATATATAGATATCTGTTGATACACATATCTGCCTATGTATTGATCTATCTATCTATCTATCTATCTATCTATCTATCTATCGATCTTTCTTTCTACAGAAAAGGATAGATGCATTCATTGAAATATATGTATATATTTATATGTATACAGTGCCTTGCAAAAGTATTTACCCCCTTGACTTTTTACCTATTTTGTTACATTACAGCCTTAAGTTCAATGTTTTGTTAATATGAATTCTATGTGATGATCAGAACACAATAGTCTAAGTTGGTGAATTGAAATGAGGAAAATATATACATAAAACTATTTTTTAGTAATAGAAAACAGTTAATTGGCATGTGCTTATGTATTCACCCCCTATGAAGCCTATAAAAAGCTCTAGTGCTATCAATTACCTTCAGAAGTCACATAATTAGTGAAATGATGTCCATCTGTGTGCAATCTAAGTGTCACATGATCTGTCATTACATATACACACCTTTATTGAAAGGCCCCAGAGGCTGCAACGCCTAAGCAAGAGGCACCACTAACCAAACACTGCCATTAAGACCAAGGAATTCTCCAAACAAGTAAGGGACAATGTTGTTGAGAAGTACAAGTCAGGGTTAGATTATGACAAAATATCCAAAGCTTTGATGATCCCCAGGAGCACCATCAAATCTATCATAACCAAATGGAAAGAACATAGCGCAACAGCAAACCTTCCAAGAGACAGCTGCCTACCAAAACTCAAGGACTAGGCAAGGAGGGCATTAATCAGAGAGGCAGCACAGAGACCTAAGGTAACCCTGGAGGAGCTGCAGAGATTCACAGCAGAGACTGGAGTATCTGTGCATAGGACGACAATAAGCTGTATGCTCCATAGAGTTGGGCTTTATGGCAGAGTGGCCAGAAGAAAGCCATTACTTTCAGCAAAAAACAAAATGGCACGTTTTGAGTTTGCGAAAAGGCTCTGGTTCTGATGAGACTAAAATTTAACTTTTCGTCCATCGAAGAAAACACTATGTCTGGCGCAAACCCATCACATCACCCAAAGAACACCATCCCCACAGTGAAAAATGGTGGTGGCAGCATCATGCTGTGGGGATGTTTTTCCGCAGCCGGGACTGGGAAACTTGTCAAAGTTGAGGGAAAGATGGATGGTGCTAAATACAGGCATATTCTTGAGCAAAACCTGTACCACTCTGTGAGTGATTTGAGGCTAGGACGGAGGTTCACCTTCCAGCAGGACAATGATCCCAAACACACTGCTAAAACAACACTTGAGTGGTTTAAGGGAAAACAAGTAAATGTGTTGGAATGGCCTAATCAAAGCCCAGACCTAAATCCAATAGAAAATCTGTGGTCAGACTTAAAGATTGCTGTTTGCAAGCACAAACCATCAAACTTGAAGGAGCTGGAGCAGTTTTGCAAGGAGGAATGGACAAAAATCCCAGTGGTAAGATGTGGAAAGCTCATAGAGACTTATCCAAAGCAACTTGGAGCTGTGATTGCCGCAAAAGGTGGCTCTACAAAGAATTGACGTTGGGGGTGGTGGGGTGAATAGTTTTGCACATTTACTTTTTCTGTTATTTTGTCCTATTTGTTGTTTGCTTCACAATAAAAAAAAAAAACATCTTCAAAGTTGTGGACATGTTTTGTAAATTAAAGATGCAAATCCTCAAACAATCCATGTTAATTCCAGGTTATGAGGCAACAAAACACGAAAAATTCCAAGGGGGGTGAATACTTTTGCAAGGCACTGTATATATATTTATATATATATATATATATATATATATATATATATATATATATATATATATATATATATATATTTATATATGTACAGTTATGAGCACATACAGGGTCGAATCACATTATTATGGCCTATTTGATGAGAGCAGCACATAGCGAATGAAATACTACACATCTTGTGATCTGGCTTGGTAGGTAAGGGGGATGATCATTGACTTTTACATAGTTACATAGTTACATAGAATTTAAGGTTGAAAAAAGACTTTCAGTCCATCAAGTTCAACCTTTTAAGATCTCCTTTGATCTGCAATATGCGGATTAACTATTGATTAATTAGTTGTTAATTAATTATTAATCAATTATTTAATGTTTTTTTTTGTTTGTTTGTTTTTTTATTATTATTAATAATTAGTCCATAGGAAGAAAAAAAACAAAAAAAACAAACAAGCGAGACTTAGCCAATTGTCTAAAGGGGAAATGTTAAAAATTTGGATCATTACTGTCTCTCTAATTATCCATGATAACCCTGAATACCCTTTTTAATTAGAAATAAATCTAGTCCCCTTTTAAAGTTATCTATCGAATCCGCTGTCACCACCTCCTCTGGTAGAGAATTCCACAAATTAACCACCCTTACTGTGAAGAACCCTTTTCTTTCTTTGAGGTGGAATCTTTTTACTTCTAACCTCAAGGGATGTCCTCTTGTCAGTTGAAAACCTCTTGGCACAAAAAGCTCCCCCGACAAATCTTTATACTGACCCTGGATGTATTTATATAAGGTAATCATATCTCCTCTTAGACGCCTTTTTTCTAGAGAAAATAAGTTTAATTTGGTTAGTCTTTCTTCATAACTTAGCCCCTCCATTCCCCTTATTAGTTTGGTTGCCCTTCTCTGTACCTTTTCCAGCTCTAAAATATCCTTTTTATGTAGTGGTGCCCAAAATTGTACTCCATATTCCAAATGAGGGCGTACTAGAGATTTGTATAGTGGCAGAATTATATTTGCTTCCCTGGCTTCTATACCCTTCTTAATACATGCTAATATTTTATTTGCCTTTGCAGCTGCTGCTTGGCTTTGAGCACTGTTACCTAGGTGGTTGTCCACAAGCACTCCCAAATCCCTTTCAATATCAGATACACCTAGATTTGCTCCATTAAGATTATAAATTGCATGGCTATTTTTCCTTCCCAGATGCATAACCTTACATTTATTCGTATTAAATCTCATCTGCCATTTAGATGCCCATTCCTCAATTTTATGTAAATCCCCTTGGAGGGAAAGCACATCATTTTCTGATTTAATTACCTTGCACAACTTTGTGTCATCAGCGAAAATGGAGACCCCACACTCCAATCCTACCTCTAAGTCATTAATAAATATGTTAAAAAGGAGAGGACCTAATACTGAACCCTGAGGAACCCCACTTACCACATTAGTCCAATCGGAGTATGTTCCATTTTCAACAACCCTTTGCTTCCTGTCTTTTAGCCAGCTCTCAATCCATGAGCAGATATTTACTGCAATTCCTGTATCCCTTAGTTTGCCCAATAGTCTCCCATGTGGCACTGTATCAAAAGTCTTTGCAAAATCCAAAAAGACTACATCCACTGAGTTGCCTTGATCCAGGTTCCTACTAACCTCCTCATAGAAACTAATTAGATTTGTTTGACATGACCTATCCCTCATAAACCCATGTTGACTCCTACTTATAATCCTGTTCAAATAGACATATTCTTGTATATTATCCCTTATTAACCCTTCTAAAAGCTTCCCCACTACAGAAGTGAGGCTCACTGGTCTATAATTCCCCGGATTTGCTCTTGCTCCCTTTTTAAATATAGGTATCACATCAGCTTTTCTCCAGTCATCTGGTAGAGACCCTGTGTTGAGTGAATCTTGAAAAATTAAATATAATGGTTTGGCTATTACAGAACCCAGTTCCCTTAGTACCCTTGGATGTATTCCATCAGGACCCGGGGCTTTATTAACATTTATTTTTTCCAACCTCTTTTGGATTACTTCCTGCGTTAACCAATTATTTGGCAAAGGTAGTGTAGCCCCATTATGTTGCAGTGTCCCAACCACTGGTACCTCCCTTGTGTATACCGAAGAAAATAACCTATTTAGCTCATCTGCCTTTTCTTGGTCACTAATTATCAGACAGCCTGTTTCACATTGTAATGTTCCTATAGCTTCCTTCCTCGCCTTCTTCCCATTAATATACTTAAAAAATATTTTAGGGTTAGTCTTACTCTCTTTTGCAATTAATTTTTCATTTTCTATTTTAGCCAGTCTAATCGCGCTTTTGAAAGCCTTGTTGATTTCCTTGTATTCCCGTAAAGCAGTCTCTGTCCCCTCTTGTTTGTATAATTTAAATGCCTGTTTTTTACTCCGTATCTTGATCTTTAAATCATTGTTAAGCCACATGGGTTGTGATTTACTCCTTTTGCTTTTATTCCCACACGGTATATGCTGATGTGTATGTATATTTAGTAAGGATTTAAATGTTGTCCATTTATGTTCAGTGTTTTTACCTATCAGTTCTCTGTCCCAGTCTATACTTTGTATTGCTGCCCTTAGACCGTTAAAATCTGCCCTTTTAAAATTAAAAGTTTTTGTTGGCCCCTTAAAATGTTGTTTTTTTAATTCAATCTCAAATGAGACTGTGTTGTGATCACTGTTTCCCAAAGGTTGCCCTATTTCAACATTTGATACAATATCAATATTATTTGTAATGAGTAAATCTAAGATAGCTTCATTTCTAGTAGGCTCCTGTATAACCTGGGCCAAATAATGATCCCTGAGTGTGCTCAAGAACCTGCTTCCCTTAGCTGAACTGCTGGTCTCATTTATCCAGTTTATTTCAGGGTAATTAAAATCTCCCATTATTAGAACTTGCCCGTGCTTAACTGCATTTCCAATCTGTAACAATAATTGTATTTCCTCACTTTCAGCTATATTTGGGGGTTTATAGCATACTCCTACTAATATTCTTTTGGAATTTGCTGCTCCGCTATTTAACTCTACCCACAAACATTCAACTTTATCACTAGGTCCACCATAAATATCTTCTCTGACTATAGCCTTAAATTCAGGCTTAACATTTTGGGCCAAGAGTGGCAGTATTTCTGAAACAGTGCAGTTTGTTAACTTTTTGAGTGCTGCTGTGGTTAAAGTATACCGTGACTAGACAAATGGCACCATTGTGAATAAATGATGCGGAAACTGAGGGGCACCACGTGTCATTGATGTCAGAGGTGAACGTCGGCTGTGAAGGTGTGTGAGGGCCAACCAACACACTAAAGATGAGCAACTCACCGTCCAAATGAACCAGGGGACTACCAGACGTGTGTCTAAAATGAAAGTACAGCAAACCATGTTGCCTATGGGGGCTCCGAAGCAAACGGCTTTTCACTGCACCCATGCTTATAAGGGTTTGTCAGAAATAGCTTAATTTTGCACGACAGTACTGAAATTGGACCCATTCTGATTGGCAGAGGGTTGCCTTTTCTGATTAGTTATGTTTTCTGCTCCATTACCTTGATGGACATTGTCATGTCAGATGTGAAGCCTCAGAGAACAAACACTCTGCAACCATTGTTGGAAAAACACAAGTTGGTGGCGGCAGCGTTATGGTCTGGGGAAGGATTTCTTGGAATTGTCTGGGTCCACTCACACCTCTGGAAGGCACTCTCAAACACTTGGGTTATCTATCCATCCTTGCAGATCAAGTACACCCATACATGTTGCTTCTTCCCTGGATGGATCTGCAATGCAACACTTCATATGGCCAGAATTGTCCGGAATTGGTTGGAGGAGCATAACAAAAACTTCCAAATTCCAAGGACTTGAACCCCATTGACCCCTGTAGGACCACCTCAAACGCCATATTCGCTGTATGGTTCCTCCACCACCATATTCGCTGCATGGCTCCAGATACCCTTGCCAACCTCCCTGCATTTCAATGACTCACCACCTCGCCAACTAGGCGCTGTCCGTGCTGCACACATCAGATATTCAGGATGTTAGCTGGTGGACATAATAATGTAACTCGACCGTGCATATCCATACTTGTATTCATGTTTCATATTTCATAGTGCAGATAGAAAAATAGATACATAGCTAGACTATGATTTTTTTGTCCAAATACTGAGTTTAATGCTACTAAATGAACAAATAAATTCCTATGACCACTACAGTGACTCTTTAAAAATCCCCCCATTATTTATGCTACATATTTGCTGTTACATTTATGCTTCATAATTTTTGTCCCTATAGTAACACAACAATAATAACACTGGTAAAGTGTTCCGCATCTCATAGCTTGAGAAATCATTCTTTTGCAGAAAATCCAAACTTTAGGTTCCTTCAAATGTTCACACTGTGTATTTCAAATACCTAGCGCACATGTAAGTGTTGGCTGGTTTGCCATCTGACTCCATTATCTCACTCAGACCATAAGAACATGTAATGTTAATACAACTAATAAAATGGGTAAAACAACTCAATTCAATGTCTAGCCCTCCTGGCACAGCATCTAGTGAAACAAAATCTGCATCAAGTGAGAGTTTAATGGTAACTACATGTAATGTAGCATAACGAGGGAATTTATAGTGGCTGGGTGTTCTCTTTCATAAAATAACACATAAAACAACACAGCAAAATACATGCTAACCTTAGGATAGCATACAAATATGTAGTCTAGATCTATCTATCCAACTATCTATCTATCTATCTATCTATCTATCTATCTATCTATCTCTCTATCTATCTATCTATCTAACAAAAATATATATTATTAGGTAATACATTTAAAGCTAATATTATTTTTAACTTTTATAAAAACATGTTGTTTCCAGAAAAATACAGATAGACAGATAGATAGATATGAAACAATAAAGCTCAAATGTAATTTTAAAAACTACTGTATATACTCGAGTATAAGCCGACCCGAGTATAAGCCGAGGAACCTATTTTACCACAAAATACTAGGTAAAATGAGTGACTCGAGTATAAGCCGAGGGTGGGAAATGTGCTGCCCCCTGTGTCCCTCTTGTGCCCTCTGTGTCCCCCTCTCTCTCCGTGTCTCTTCTCACCTCTCCCTTCCCTGTGTCTCTTCCCCCCTCCCTTATCACCCTCCTCATCCTTAACCTCCCTCCTCATCCTCAACCTCCCTCCTCATCCTCAACTCCCTCCTCAACCTCAACTCCCTCCTCAACCTCCCTCCTCATCCTCAACCCCCTCCTCAACCCCCTCCTCAACCCCCCCATCCTCATCCTCTCTCTTCAACCCCCCTCCTCAACCTCAATCCCCCTCCTCAACCCCTCCTCCTCATCCTAAACCTCCCTCCTCAACCCCTCCTCCTCATCCTTAACCTCCCTCCTCATCCTCAACCTCCCTCCTCATCCTCAACCTCCATCCTCAACCCCCCTCCTCAACCTAAACCCCCCTCAACCCCCCTCCTCCACCTAAAAACCTCCCCCCTCTCCCCTCACTTACCTGCTTGTGCTCCGGGGGAGGTGTTTAGGGGGGTTTAGGTGGAGGAGGGGGGTTGAGGGGGGTTTAGGTTGAGGAGGGGTGAGGAAAAGAGACACGGGGGGGTAGAGAGACACACGGGGGGTAGAGAGACACACGGGGGGGGTTAGAGAGACACACAGGGAGTTAGAGACACACAGGGGGGTTAGAGACACACGGGGGGGTTAGAGACACACGGGGGGGGGTTAGAGAGACACGGGGGGGATAGTGACTTGAGTATAAGCCGAGGGGGCCCTTTTTTGTCCTAAAAAAAAAGGTTGAAAAACTTGGCTTATACTCGAGTATATATGGTATATTGATATTTGTTTCTTCAAATACAACTATACTGCTAATCAATAACTAAATAAACAAATTAAACGCTATTGCATGATCAGCAGTCTATAGATACAGTATATAAAAAAAAATGTTAATAGGATATTTGTCATTAGCGGTTGTGTTGAATTTTTTTTATAAATAATCTAGGAATGTTAGTTCAAAGTTTTTATACAATTCTGCTTTTAGTAATACCTCCCTCAGCCTATCTAATGTATGCATTGTATCTACCACACTATACTCTGTGATGCAACAGCAAAGCCTAAATCCCAGTGATATATCAGAATATATAACAGTTCATTATATATATTATAATTTATAGTAAAGGTTCTACATATATATGCCAACTGCTAAGAGTAAACTATTATAACAGTAGCCACAACTTAACTTTTTATCACAGAGTCTCATAAATTTGTGATTTGTACTGTAGTTTATATTATACTAGAATATTGCCCGTCAAAAAATGACGGCAATGAAATTGTAAGTGAGCTAATGCTGTTTGGTGTATGATAATCAAATAAATAATACATTAATAAAGTAATATACTTTACCTATTTTGAAGTAATATATGCAGGAAGCATTCTGTTGAAGAGCTGGCAATCTTTTTTGATGTTGCTGCAGCATTAGTGGTGTGAGCTGCTGTGTAAGTGTCATGAATGTGTGCAGTGAGACAAATCCGTTAGCGTAGCTGTGTACTTCCGCATTGTATAAGTTATTGTTCTAAAATGGCGGCTAATGTGTGGTATGCGGCTGTGGCTGATTTTGCGTCCTTCGTTTTCTATGTCTTTTGACTTTTTTGGAATGTGCGTAGCAGTTTCGTGGTGTTTTGCGTGTTTAGGGTGGTGTTTTGCGTGTTTAGAGTCCTTTAGCCTCGTTTTAGTTTTGTTCGGCGGCCATTTTTTCTCTCGCTTAGGTGAGTTTCGGGTGTCTAAACTCCGAAATTTGTACTTAAATCGAGGTGTAACTTCACTTGCAGAGGTCCTCGGTTCTCCCCCTTGATGTGAGTAACCTTTTTATGTGTTTGTTGTTTGTATTTATTGTGTTTGTAATGTTTTTGGGGTCGCGCGGGTTGCGTCCTTGTTTTCGAATCTCGTATGTCTTTTTCTCTAAATCCGTAGGTGTTTGGTGGTGTTTAGACTGCTGAAACCTCGTTTTCGTTTTTTTCGGCGGACATTTTTTCTCTTGTTTAGAGGATTTTTTAGTGTCTAAACTCTTTTATTTTGAGTTAAATTGAGGTGTAACTTTAGTTTTCGAGGTCCTGGGTGCCCCCTCTTCCTGTAGGTAAACTTTTTATGTATTTGTTGTGTGTATTTATTGTGGCTTTCATGTTTTGATGTGCGCGGGTTTCGGACGATTTTTGCGAGGTCGTAATGGGTCGTAACGTGTCTCGTATTTTATTTTCGTAACTACGTAAATGTTGCGAGGTCCGCAGTTGCTGGCAAGGAGCGCCTTCGGCACTCCACGCCAGCAACTACGGCTCTCGCTTTGCGAGGGCCTCAGTTGCTGGCAAGGAGCGCCTTCGCGAGGGCCGCGGGCTCGCTAAGTGAGCCCGCAAGCGTTGGCAACAGCTCGCATGCTCAAAACTATATATGTGATTACATATATTATTATATATCAGTTGTGGTATAGCATCTTTGCCATGCGTCAGATGGCTTGTTTAATGATGGCAGTTTTTATATATATATATATATTTTTTAATTCACATTTATGTTTTACTTTTTTTTAAGCACACATGAGGGTCATACATCACTTCCTGTGTCATTGGGATATAAAGAGATTTGCAAGCCAAGCACTCTTAGTTATTCATCAACATGGGGAAGTTCAGATAATACACAAATGAAATGAGACAAAACATTGCTGATGTTCATTAATTGGGCAATGGTTGTAGCTTCACACCTGAAAATACCCATTTCCATTATTAGGGCAATAATTAAGAAGTTTCAAACAACTGGAGCTGTGGTGAACCTGCCTGGAAGAGGACACAAGTGTATTTTACTTACACTCAGAGTGAAGAGGATGGTTCAGGAGGCAAAAGCTTATTGAATGATCACAGTTGGACAATTGCAGGAGTTGCTTGCATCCTGGGCTCCTCTAGTCTCCATAATTACAATCAGACGCCACTTCTATGCCAACAAACTAGTTTGAAGGCTGGCAAGAAGATAGCCTCTTCTGTCGCCAAACCACAAATGTAAGTGGCAGGAGTTCATTAAACATCACTGGAATTGCGATATTGGATCTGGGTTCTATGGTCAAATGAGACGCAAATAGTGCTTTTTGGCATGTGGACACCATGTGGGTTTTGCTCAAAAAGAGTTAAATTCATGCAAAAAGCCCCACTGATGTTATGGGGCTGTTTTTCTTTGAAAGGTCCTGGGAATCTTGTTGGGATTCATGCATCTTGGATTTCATCAAATACCAGAAGATTCTAGATTAAAACATGTCTGTCTCTGCCATGATGTTAAGACTGGGTTCTGGTTGGACAATGATACAAAGCCATATCTGTATTAGTCCCCCTAAACCCTATTGAAAACCAATGTGTGAGATCAAGAGGAGAGAGGTTTTGTGTTGAGAATGGATCCTTTTATATATAAATTCTCCCACCTCATCCAGCATTGGCAGACTCAGTGCTGTTATCTTTGAAAAAAGAGGGTGCAGAAAATGCAGAATTGCCAAAAATTGGGACACATGCTTTATACAAAAAAAACATATTTTCTTTTGTAAGAATGTTTTTTCTTTGAGCATTTTTACTTCCGAGAAAGGTTAGATTTCTTTAATATTTTCTCTGCAAGATAAAGCTGATAAAAACAAAGACATTTTTTAGTCTTGTTTGCTCATCTTTATCAAGGGTGCCAATAATTCTAGAGGGCACTCAAGTTCTTTAAAATAGCAAAATAAAAATGTGGGCTAAATTGTCCCTTTAATACAGTAGTACAAAGCTTTCAAGTGTTCAGTACACTTTGTTTGAACAGCAGACTTCTATGTTTTACTGCTTTACAGAACTGTAACGTCTTGTACCTCAGCTGAACTGCTTACAGCTTGTGAATTACAATCTCCTCTGCTATTGTACTGTACAGTTCTGTGTTTTATCCACTAATTGTTTTAGTTGGGTAAAATTGAATTTTCTCCAGCAACATACAGCAGAGATCTAGCTCTGAATGCACAGTCAGCAAAGATTAGCTGCAGAGAACTGACCTACCGAGCAATTCTTAAAGTTATATTAATCCTGGCTTTTTACCTCTGTGTCAATATAATCCATCTTTAAATGTCCAAGGTATAAAAAGAACTATTTATTATTCATCCTGTTCTGAGATTTACATTTTCATTTCTTTTATTCTTTAGGTTTTCTTCGAGAAATATAGAAGCACTTTAAAATAAGCTTTGACCTAAGCTTCCCTTTATAAAAATGCATACTGACAAAGCAGGCGGCTTCGTAAGAGAATGATCTCATCAGATAGGCTGTCCTGCAGTATGGATGTTTTGTAATTCCTTTTTTTATATAGGGCCACGGTAATGGTCAGTTTTAATCGTTTTTGAGTAGTGAAGATTAATATAAGACATTTTTCATTTTATGTTTTTTTGTGGGAGAACGTACACATGGTGTGGAGTATATTTCAGTACACTTAATCACCACATCTGTACAGTATATGCTTGGTCACTTGAACCAGATGTTTACAACTCTACAATATTTGCAAAATATACCTCTCTATCACCATTCCTGCAAAAAAAGTGCTTACTGTCTTATCTTCATGGACTACTGAAATTCACTCTTCCAGCACATGCATCCACTCCAAATAATCCAAAATGCCTTCCAAGATCATATTCAATCTTTCCTGCATAACACACGCCTCCACTTTCCTGGCCCAACTCCAAAGGCTTCCTGTCTACTACTGCTGCCATTTCAGACTTCTAACCCTTGCTCCTCTATCTTGCCACACTTATCTCACCCTGTGTGCCACATCCTTCATAGTTCCATTCTTAACTTGTGCACTCCCCACACACCATCTCAGAAATAATCTCCAACTTCACATAAGGAAGTCCCCCAATTTATAAATGTTTTGCAAATCACTGAAGACCAATTTCTTGTCTCTTTCTAACCCTAACACATCTTATTTTTTCCACCTAATACAGAGCAGTAGATTACCACTAAATTCTCTATGTTTTTGTATAATTAGAAACAAAGTCAGAGGATCCCGATCTGAGAATGAGCCCCACCTGAAGTAGGTTTCTTCTATAAGGCTGGTAACTCGTATAGCAGGCTCTTTAGCTCACTTATGTCCTTTACAGGGAGAAATATCCTGTAGTATACCAGTCTGGTCTCATCCAAAAGACTGATCCAACCCAAAATACCAGGCAGTTCTATCCTGAAAAGGAGAAACAGCAAACCCCAGATGTATGTTCTGACCTCTCTTGGACTTCGTCAATGAGGTGTAGCTGCACTTGCTAGAGCACATTGAGCAAAGAGTCCACTTGTGGAGTCCCCTATCAACCCTTAGAGTGACAAAAACCCCAAGGGTCATTTGCATTTTTTTATAATTATATTTAATAATTTGTGAAATATTGTTATTAACAGCAAAAACTAAAAATCATATATTTAAGATATATATATATATATATATATATATATATATATATATATATATAAATATTAGCTTTTATTTTCAATTATTCTTTATTGTGCAGTTCCATTTCCTTTAGTGAGCTTCTTTTTACAACAGCTCTTGTGGAAGGGTATGTCATTTAATCTCAATTATAAGGAGTATTCATGTACTTAAGTATTGCATGCTTTTTTGTGATTTTTCTTCTATGGATTCGTATAGCAGATTTTGTGGAAACAGAGACTGTTCTTCCTTCTAACAAGATGGCAGAACTCCATGATCTTGCTCTTATGTGGCCACTATAATGATTTAGCTTCAAACTTAATGGACCATTACATGGTTCTTAAAAAAGATATATGCTAATGACGCGGCGCGCATGTGACGTCCCATGCGCGCAGGGTCAAGGAGCGGAGGCCGGAGCACAAGCAGGTAAGTGAGGGGAGAGGGGGGAGGTATTTAGGGGGGTTTAGGTGGAGGAGGGGGGTAGAGGAGGGTTTAGGTTGAGGAGGGGGTTTGAGGAGAGGGGTTGGGGTTGAGGGAGATTGCGGGGGGAGGTTGAGGTTGAGGAGGTGGGTTGGGGTTGAGGGGGGTTGAGGTTGAGGAGGGGGGTTGAGGTTAAAGAGGGAGGTTGAGGATGGGGGGTTGAGGATGAGGATGGGGGGGTTGAGGATGGGAGGGTTGAAGAGGAAGGTTGAGGAGGGGGTTGAGGATGGTGGTTGAGGAGGGAGGTTGAGGAGGGGGGTTGAGGAGGGAGGTTGAGGATGAGGAGGGAGGATGAGGAGGTAGGTTGAGGATGGGGGGGTTGAGGAGGGAGGATGAGGATGGGGGGGTTGAGGATTGGGGGGTTGAGGAGGGAGGATGAGGAGGGAGGTTGAGGATGAGGAGGGAGGTTGAGGATGAGGAGGAGGGGTTGAGGAGGGGGGTTGAGGTTGAGGAGGGGGGTTGAGGATGGGGGGTTGAGGAGAGAGGAGGAGGATGGGGGGTTGAGGAGGGGGTTGAGGATGGGGGGTTGAGGAGGGAGGTTGAGGAGGGAGGTTGAGGAGGGGGGTTGAGGATGAGGAGGGAGGATGAGGAGGGTGGTCGAGGATGAGGAGGGAGGTTGAGGATGAGGCAGGAGGTTGAGGATGAGGAGGAGGGGTTGAGGAGGGGGGTTGAGGATGGGGGGTTGAGGAGAGAGGATGAGGATGGGGAGTTGAGGAGGGAGGTTGAGGAGGGGGTTGAGGATGAGGAGGGAGGTTGAGGATGAGGAGGGAGGTTGAGGATGAGGTGGGGGGTTGAGGATGGGGGGTTGAGGAGAGAGGATGAGGATGGGGGGTTAAGGAGGGAGGTTGAGGATGAGGAGGGAGGTTGAGGAGGGAGGTTGAAAAGGGAGGTTGAGGAGGGAGGTTGAGGATGAGGAGGGAGGTGGAGGAGGGAGGTTGAGGATAAGGAGGGAGGTTGAGGAGTGGGGTTGAGGAGGGTGATAAGGGAGGAGGGAAGAGACACAGGGAAGGGAGAGGTTGGAAGAGACACAGGGAAGGGAGAGGTTGGAAGACACACACGGAAGGGACAGGGGAGAAGAGACACAGGGAAGGGAGAGGGGAGAAGAGATACAGAGAGAGAGGGGGACACAGAGGGCACAAGAGGGACACAGGGGGCAGCACATTTCCCACCCTCGGCTTATACTCGAGTCACTTATTTTACCCAGTATTTTGTGGTAAAATGGGTGCCTCGGCTTATACTCGGGTCGGCTTATACTCGAGTATATACGGTATATATATTTTCTACAAATTTGCTTATAGAATATCAAAGGGCCCCTGTACAATAAATAAAATGTATATGCTTGAAAATTTTAGTTTGATTAAGAGCATAATTAAGCAGTTTTTACTTCCCCCAAAAAATATTTTTGATGCCTCTGCTGGATCGACAATAAATCCAGGACACCTTCCCTTACCTCCCATAGTCTAGTAGGGGGAGTTTGCAATTATATTTGCAATTCTTGCTTGCCCTGCTCTGTTACAACCCTTTTTGCCTTGACAATGAACTATCATAGCATCTTACAAGAACTAGCAAAGACTGTAGAAATGAAAGGACCACTTTAATTGTCTTATAAAGGGCTTTCTAAAGTATAGTTAGGTAATGCTTGAGAAAAAAAAACTTTATTAAACTTTTACTGTGCATTTAAGTAATTAATTATTTTTTTCATCCCTGAAGCAATATAAGCTCCATGTATGATAGTGGGTGGCAACTAGAAAGTGTGTTTATATACAGCTCAGATTTGTTTGTGTTTTTTGGCAAATAAATTAGTGATATTATTAATATCAATAACATTTATTAATATTAATATAAAAAAATTATATTTTATATATTTGCACATTTCTGCACCCTGTCTAACTTCGGTCTTGGTACATATTGGTGCAATGACAAAGTTAGTGGAAGATGGGGAGTCCTAAAGAATGATTGTATAGAACTAGGTAATAAGCTGAAGGCAAGGACCTCCAAAGTAGTATTTTCCGAGATACTACCAGTGCCACATGCTAGTCCAGGGAGACAGAAGTAGCTTAGGGAGGTTAATGCATGGCTAAAGATGTGGTGCATTAAGGAGGGGTTTGTTTTTTTAGAGCACTGGGCTAACTTTACACTTGAGTACAAACTTGCACCTTAATGAAGAGGGAGCTGGTGTGCTAGGGGAAAGGATGGTAGAACAGCTGGGGGAGTTCTTAAGCTAGTAGGTGCAGGGAGGGACTAGATAATAGTAATGGGGTAGAAAGTGTAGAGAGGGGAAGGGACAAATTAACTAGTCAAGGGGGAGGATATGGGGGAGGGTCAATAGGGAGGTATTGCTAGTTATCTCAAGTACAGTGGCAGGCACTTCAGAACTACAGACTCATAACATAAAGTGTATGCTTGCTAATGCCAGAAGCTTGCCAAGAAAAATGGGAGAGTTAGAGTTATTAGCAGTTAATGAGAAATGGGATTTAATAGGCATTACTGGAACGTGGTGGGATGAATCTCATGACTGGACTGTTAATCTGGATGGTTATAACGTATTTAGGAAAGGTAGGGGCAATGGTAAAAGAGGATGAGGGGAATGTCTGTAAGTTAAGCAAAATATAAAAGAATATTGGTAGGAGTATGCTATAAACCCCCACATATAATTGAAAGTGAGGAAATACAATTATTGTTACAGATTGGAAATGCAACAAGGCACGGGCAAGTTCTAATAATGGGAGATTTTAATTATCCTGAAATAAACTGGATAAATGAGACCAGCAGTTCAGCTAAGGGGAGCAGGTTCTTGAGTTCACTCAGATATCATTATCTGGCCCAGGGTAAACAAGCGGCTACTAGAAATGAGGCTATCTTAGGTTTAGTCATCACAAATAATATTGATATAGTATCAAATGTTGGAATATGGCAACTTTTGGGAAACAGTGATCACAACACTCTTCAAAAACTCTTAATTTTAAAAGGGCAGCAATACAAAGTATAGACTGGGACAAAGAACTGATACCTAAAAATGCTGAACATAAATGGACAACATTCAAGTCCTTACTAAATGTACATTCTTAGAAGGAGTAAATCACAACCCACATGGCTTAACAATGACTTAAAGATGAAGAGGAGGGGTATAAAACAGACATTTTAATCATACAAACAAGAAGGGACAGAGACTGCTTTACATGAGTACGAGGATATCAACAAGGCTTTCAAAAGGGCTATTAGACTGGCTAAAATAGAAAATGAAAAATGAGTTGCAAAGGAGAGTAAGACTAACCCGAAAATATTTTTTTAAATAGGTTAATGGGAAGAAGGCCAGGAAGGAAGCTATAGGAACATTACAATGTGAAATAGGCTGTCTGAGGCTGTCTGACAATTAGTGACCAGGAAAAGGCATTTGAGCTAAATAGGTTATTTTCTTTGGTATACACAAGGGAGGTACCAGTAGTTAGGACACTGCAACAAAATACGGCTACACTACCTTCACCTACACTACCTACCATCAAATAATTGGTTAACGCAGGAAGAAATCCAAAAGAGAATGGAAGAAATAAATGTTAATAAAGCCCCAAGTACTGATGGAATACATCCACGGGTACTGAAGGTACTTATTCACACAACACAGGGTCTCTACCAGATGACCAGAGAAATGCAGAGGTGATACCTATATTTAAGAAGGGAGCAAGAACAAATCCAGGAAATTATAGACATGTAAGCCTCATGTCTGTAGCCGGAAAGCTTTTAGAAGTGTTAATAAGGGATTGTATACAAGAACATGTCTATTTAAACAAGATTATACATTAGAGTCAACATGGATTTATGAAGGATAGGTCATGTCAAACAAACCTAAATAGCTTAGATGAAAAGGTTAGTAGGAACTTGGATCAAGGCAACTCAGTGGATGTAGTATTTTTGGATTTTGCAAGAGCTTTTGATATAGTCCCACATTGGAGACTATTGAGCAAACTAAGGAATACAGGAATTGCAGTAAATATCTGCTCATGGATTTAGAGCTGGCTAAAAGAAAGTACACAAAGGGTTGTTGTAAACGGAACACTCTCAGATTGGACTAATGTGGTAAGTGGGGTTCCTCAGGGTTCAGTATTAGGTCCTCTCCTTTTTAACATATGTATTAATGATGTAGAAGTATGACTGGAAAGTATTGTCTCCATGTTTGCTGATGACACTACGTTGTGCAAGGTAATTACATCACAAAATGATGTACTTTCCCTAAAAAAAGGGATTTGCATACATTAGAGAAATGGGCATCTAAATGGCATATGATATTTAAATAATAAATGTAAAGTTATGCATCTGGGAAGGAAAAATAGCCATGCAATTTATAATCTTAATGGAGCAAATCTAGAGGTATTAGATATTGAAAGGGATTTGGGAGTGCTTGTGGACAACCACCTAGGTAACAGTGCTCAATTCCAAGCAGTATCTGCCAAGGCAAGTAAAATATTAACATGTATTAAGAAGGGTATAGAAGCAAGGGATGCAAATATAATTCTGCCACTATACAGATCCCCAGTACGCCCTCATTTGGAATATGGAGTGCAATTTTGGGCACCACTACATAAAAAGGACATTTTAGAACTGGAAAAAGTACAGATAACGGCTGCAAAACTAATAAGGGGAATGGGGGGGCTAAGTTATGAAGAAACACTAAACAAATTAAACTTATTTTCTCTAGAAAAAAAGACATCTAAGAGGGGATATGATTACCTTATATAAATATTTCCAGGATCAATACAAGGCTTTGTCAAGTGAACTTTTTGTGCCAAGAGGTTTTCAACTGACAAGAGGACATCCTTTGAGATTAGCGGTAAAAAGATTTCACCTTAAATAAAGAAAAAGGTTCTTCACAGTAAGGGCGGTTAATCTGTGGAATTCTCTACCAAAGGAGGTGGTGACAGCAAATTTGATAGATAACTTTAAAAAGGGATTGGATATATTTTTAAATAAAAAGGATTATATTAAAATAAATATATCAAATAATGTATGATTACAATAGTTCTGACATATCACTTTGCTCCCTCCTACTAATTTGTCTCAGAAAGTAGTCTCAAATAAGACATTACATATTTATCATGGACATTGCAATCTAGATTCTAGGCTTAAAATCAATTTTACACTTGATTGTAACATGCATATTAATGATGTCTATATCTCTGTCTGTTTGTCTGTCCGTCTATCTATCTATCTTACACAAATTCCAGGCCCCAATTAGACTTCCCCCTGGGTGTCTACCCCGGTCACAATACTTCACTCAGGAGGTGAAGAGATAAGAAGCATAAATGGCCTAAGTGAATGATTGAAAGTTTTTTGTTTTTTTTTATAAACATACAAAAACATAAACATAGTTCATATCAAAAACATTCAATTCAATTGTTTATTTACAATCAAATGTAAAATTTTATAAGGAATAAATACAAATTCCAGCATTTATTTATTTGGTATGATTAGTTATATCATTTATCTGATTGATGTAGGGTTTATCTCTTTTGCAGTATGTCTTCATTTAGTCTTATGGTATATAGTGTTTATGAAATGATTGAGTGATGATTGAAAATTATGATTGTTTAAGTGCACAGTAAATGTTTAATATATCTTTTTTTATCCTTACCAGTTATTCTTTAGAGACCTCTTTATAAGACCTTAATGGTCTTATAAAGAGCTCTCTAAAGAATGGTCCCTTAAAATTTTCTCTGAAAATGCTTTTATGTCCATGAGTTAAAATAACTGCTAATGTTGTTAGTTTGTTTGTACATGGCTCAGATTACACTGCTCCCTGCTACTATCATGAAGTTCTGGCTAATCTATAGTAGTCATTTAAACTCAGGTTTTCTTTTTTTTTTTTATTCTATAAATATACTTTAACGAGTCAATGAAATCCAGCATTAAATAAAAACAATAAATCATATCCTCAGTTTACATTACAATTCGGCACAACATTAAATTGTGTAATTTTGTGTGTGTATTATCATACTATTATGGTCTGGATATTTCATTTCTGCTCTTTACCCCTCAGGAAATACTTCTGTGAATGCCCTAGATAAGGGCATGCCTATCTCACTATAATTTCAGTTCCTCGGCTTCTAGAGCAGATTGGCTATGCCCTGGATACCATTTATCAAAGACGGGATACAGATTGTTTAGACTTTGTTTCAGATTGAGTGGTGTTTCCATTAAGAAAATACCCTTGTTATTGCAATGAACCCAGTGTTGACAGATATAGCAAAGTGTTCAGCAAGTAATATCAGTCTAATAGGGATCTAGCCAGAGCTACAATAACATTACTGAGACTTGTGCAAACTTTATTTAGGGCTCCAGGAAATCTGGAGCCCAGTAATATTTCCTGGCCTTTTATAAATGGTTTGTGACAGACACACGTGTATATAGACAAGCATTATATACTAATAGTCATTTGCAGTATTCCAGCCTATCGACCTAAGTAATACTACATCGATTTATAGATTTTCCTTATTGTTGTCTGATTATTCCATGTATATTTTAAAACCTTTATGACTGATATATACTTCTAATGCATTCATTGTATAAATAACATTGTAGGAAACTGCTTAGCAAAACACAAGAAGCATACTTTCCATTGACGATGCATTTAATCTTTTTTAAACAAAACTTTGTATGCAGTGAAATATCTCAAAAAAAGGTAAGATTCCATTACAGAGGTCTAGATTTATTTAAACACTGTAATGTTCTAGCATGAGATAATTATTTTCATTATGCGTTGATCATTAATACATTTTCTATTTAATAATTTCTAATAGCAATGATTAATATTAATATAATTTTCAAAGGTTAGAATATTAACATCCAGCTGAGTATTTGTCTCCACCCTTATCGGATCATTAAGGAGCTGAGAGACAAAACATTTGTTGGGAAAGGAAACCACTAACACAAAAAGTCTCTAACCAGTGTTTCACAACTTGCATGATCCCTCAGGAGCTGGCAATCTAGCACCTACGACACCCAGCTTGTACCAAGAGTATGGACCAGGACTATTTTCATAGCCAACAAATGTTTTCAAATGAAGACAATGAATCACTTTGTTCTGGATTGTAGCCAAGGTAGCCACAGACCCAAATAACATTTTCCTATGGGTAACTAAAGCCTAGTGGGCTGTCATTTTTTTTCCATTGATGTGCTGTTATTTTATGTGTATAATGCTTTTCAGAGTTTAAACATTGTTTTGTCATTCAGTCGTGTCTGACTCTCTTTGACCTTATGGATCATAACACACCAGGCACATCTTGACCAGTAGCCAACCGCAATATCCAGTTTGTTCCCAGTATTAAGATCTGACAGGGTCTCTGAGTGGGTGCAAACCCCTGGTAACATTGGTTTTGGCTCCATAGACTTCAATGGAGGTGCTGGGCTGATTGAGACATCAAACACTAGGTTGTCGAACAACAGTTTAACTAGGTTGTCAAACAAACATTTTTTAATAAACAAATGTCAAAAGATGTCAAGTACTTTATAAGTGATATCCCTATGATCCATTGTCTTACGGTTAACCAGGACTTGGTATATGCTTGAACCTGTCAATCAAGCTTAGGATCCCCATATAGTCTAAGGAAGCATATATTGTTAAAATAGTATTGATTTCCTGGCCAGCTACAAATTTTATCACACTATGTGGTATACTCCTTGCCCTAACTAACTCCTCTCTGACGCAATAAAGGCATCCTATTCTAGAGGAAATTGGTTAAGGGATAGATTCCCCCTGGTCCCACAACCCCAAACCTTAAGGAGCATATATGGCATCCTAACCCAGCAAGAGGCACTATGGGTTGCTTACATTCTGCTCCACCATTCCCCACTATGCCCGCGAGCTGCCCACAGGCAAACTTAGGCCCTTTGTCCCCAGGAAGCTAGACACCTTAAACCTGGTCAACCCCACACGACTCATATGTACTAAGATAGGAAAACAGACATTGTGGCGCCCCTGCCGGAACAGAAACCGTGTAGCCCGTTCCCTGCTCCTATGCTTGGGATTCCCACCAGTCAGCTTCCGAAACTCACCTGCTGATTAACCTAGGTTGGATAACATAAGCTAAGGGGGTAGAATTCAAAGTGCCAAAAGATGTTAAGTTATGTATACTTATGGAAATGTGCCATTGTTGTATTGTATGAAAACTGTATAGAAATGTGAATTAAAAGAATAAATGACATGCTCTCTTTGGGAATACATACAGTATACATGGTGTGTTTTCTGAAGGAAAATTCTTGTTTAATCTACCGAAGCCCTGAACTGTCATAGCCATTCTGTGTGATATTGATCTGGAGAAAAGCTACGTGTAGGATCAGTCTAGTATCCCTTCCAAGCCCAACAAAGAATTAGGTTGTGACACAGTGGACATAATTGTGTTAATGGAACATTTTGTGTCTGAGAATTTAGCAGCTATCTGGTAGACAAAGACAACTCTAATATCTAATCCACTAATCTTATACTGGGCAGAGACCAGCAGCAGCTAAGCCTGAACTTTGACAGTAAGTCTAATATTGAATATTTTTTTTTTTGTAATCATTGAATATGGATTTGATTATTGTGACACAGCAAAGGTTATGATAGGGTAGTAAAAAAACAATAATAATATGAATGTTTGCAATAGGAAGTTATTGAATAAAATGTCCTCTAGTAATAGAAATGTACTACATTTTGACCATCGCTAAGCTCTAAAGATTCTCCCACAATACTGGCCTTCATATAAATACTTAATAACCCTTATAAATGGATGAATGGCTCTATGATTAATAATTTACTTTTCCGTGCCATTTTTCAGGTGGACGTTAGGGAACAGTCAGATTATATTGTTATCGCAGAAGTTGACTGCAATACAAAGCAATCCGCCCACTAATGAGGGCAATTATATAATGAAAACAAGACTACTCTGGTGGGAAGATCTCTTCAGCTGACTGACAGCCAACATTTAGTATATTCAATTCTATTTTTCTATTACTAAATGTCATTTTCAACTTGCAGATATTCATATTAAAACATTTAGCTCATGTTGATAGAGCCCTACAGTGGTTTATGAACATGCTATTCACCCTGTGATATATTTAATACATTTACAGTGAGGGAAACAAGTATTTTTTGATCCCCTGCTGATTTTGAACGTTTGTCCACGCTGACAAACGTTGACAAAGAAATGATAAGTCTATAATTTTAATGGTAGGTGTATTTTAACAGTGAGAGACAGAATAACAAAAAAAATTCCAGAAAAACGCATGCAAAAAAAGTTAAACATTGATTTGCAGGGCAATGAGTGAAATAAGTATTTGATCCCCTAACAATCAACAAGATTTCTGCCTCCCAGGTATCTTTTACACAGGTAACAAGCCGAGATTAGGAGTACTCTCTTACAGGGAGTGCTCCTAATCTCAGATTGTTACCTGCATAAAAGATACCTGTCCACAGAAGCAATCAATCAATTAGATTCCAAACTGTCCACCAAGGCCAAGACCAAAGAGCTGTCCAAGGATGTCAGAGACAAGATTGTTGACCTACACAAGGCTGGAATGAGCTGCAAGACCATCGCCAAGCATCTTGGTGAGAAGGTGACAACAGCTGGTGTGATTTTTCGCAAATGGAAGAAACCCAAAATAACTGCCAGTCTCCCTCGGTCTGATGCTCCATGCAAGATCTCACCTTGTGGAGTTTCAATGATCATGAGAACGGTGAGGAATCAGCCCAGAACTACACGGGAGGATCTTGGTAATGATCTCAAGGCAGCTGGGACCATAGACACCAAGAAAGCAATTGGTAAGACACTATGCCGTGAAGGACTAAAATCCTGCAGCACCTGCAAAGTCCCCCTGCTCAAGACAGCCCATGCACAGGCCCGTCTGAAGAATGCCAATGAACATCTGAATGATTCAGAGGAGAACTGGATGAAAGTGTTGTGGTCAGATGAGACCAAAATTGAGCTCTTTGGCATCCACTCAACTCGCCATGTTTGGAGGAGGAGGAATGCTGCCTATGACACCAAGAACACCATCCCCACCGTCAAACATGGAGGTGGAAACATTATGCTTTGGGGGCTATGTTTTTCTGCTAAGGGGACAGGACAACTGCACCACGTCAAAGGGACGATGGATGAGGCCATGTACCGTCAAATCTTGGGTAAGAACCTCCTTTCCTCAGGCAGGGCATTGAAAATGGGTCGTGGTTGGGTATTCCAGCATGACAATGACCCAAAGCACACAGCCAAGTCAAAAAAGGAATGGCTCAAGAAGAAGAACATTAAGGTCCTGGAGTGGCATTGCCAGTCTCCAGACCTTAATCCCATAGAAAATCTGTGGAGGGAGCTGAAAGTTCGAGTTGCCAAACATCAGCCTCAAAACCTTAATGACTTGGAGAGGATCTACAAAGAGGAGTGGGACAAAATCCCCCTCCTGAGATGTGTGCAAACCTGGTGGCCAACCACAAGAAACATCTGACCTCTGTGATTGCCAACAAGGGTTTTGCCACCAAGTACTCAGACGAAGGGTTCAAATACTTATTTCACTCATTGACCTGCAAATCAATTCATAACTTTTTTGACATGCGTTTATCTGGATTTTTTTTTTGTTATTCTGTCTCTCTGTTAAAATACACCTACCATTAAAATTATAGACTGATCATTTCTTTGTCAGAGGACAAACGTTCAAAATGAGCAGGGGATCAAATACTTTTTACCCTCACTGTATAGAACCCAGAAAATAATAGATAGAATCAGCATAATTACTCCCTGGAATCTGTGCATGCCTGTTTTGCACATGACTTTCACTGAAGATAATAGATTGAGAGCCTCATGGGGTAATCAGCAAGTAATGGCAATGATTTCCCATTAGTAACAGAAACAGTGAGTTCTTAGTAGGTGAAACAGAAATGCTTCAATGTAAAAAAATAAATTAAATATATACTGTATAAATATATACAGTATATATAGAGAGAGAAAGAAAGAGAGGAAGATGCATAATGAGTATTACAGCATATATTGATACCTTTTTATTGGACAAATGTTTATTAATAGTAGGAGTTTTGGAGAGGGTTGACCTCTCTTTATCAAGTGTAAGCAATGCTGACATGAGATGGAGCTTTCAGTTCGAATGTAAACAGTGATGTAGAGAGAGTGGAAACAACATCTGGCAACATGGGAGAAATATAATAATCATCATAGCAATAGAAATATACACAAACATATTATTATAATTTTCCATATTTTCTCTATAGCTGAATGGTATGCAGTCACTAGAGGTGTACATAAAATAGTTTATTTTGTACTTTAACATGTGTTCACAAGGTGCTCTGATGGCAATGATTATTTTCTGGGTATTGATACCCGGTTTGTAAACTTTCTGTGAAAGATTCAGACAGTGTTTCTAAGCGTTCGTCACGGTCCCCAGTGTTGTGGCATATGTGGTGGTGTCTAAAAGCTTGGCTATAGATGATGGTTTGCTTTGTGTGGGGGGATGGATGGAAACTGGAGCTGTGATGGTAGGTGCATATGTATGTGGGTGTCCTATGTACAGATGAGTGAAGTGTGCAATTTGTGATAGAAAGTTTACCTGTTTTCAAGAAAAATCTATTTTAAGTTTTATAGATGGGTGGAAAGCATTGAATGAATTGTGAAAATAATATTTCATATTAAATTTACTTTTAATATTTAGATTCTGATGCTGCTGGTATTCACCCATTATAAGGGCAATGGGAGAGATAAAAAATGTACCAACACAATCATCTCTATTGGCTGAAAATGTTTGTATTAAGGAAACTTTCCCTGTCAACAAAGAGTTTATGTTCTCATTAATACAAATAATGTTTTTTTGTAACTTTCTGTTTAGTATAATAAAGTTAGTTGCTAAATTTGCTCAGTGGCTAAATAGAAAGAAAAGGGTATGGATGTGTCTCTTCCACATGAATTGCAAGTGTCCTTAAATTGTCCATTAAAGGCTTATTTAAGGTTCAGGGATTATTAATGCATCTGATAGAGAAGGATCAGTAGTGTATGAAAAAAAAATGTAATGATAAAAATACCAAAATAAATATGAACAAAGCCACCCTGATGTTTGCTAAATCTCTTGAGTTTACAAGCAGTTGCTTATGTTAGTTAACACCCCTGGATGTCCATGCTAAAATTAGCATAAAATTCATAATTTGTTTTGGCCAATCAACTAATACATTTTAATACATTGTAACAATCATTGATGGCAGTTTGTGCAGGAAGGAATCATGGGATGTGTAGTCCCCCTGTAGAAGGAAGCATGATGAGTCAGACACTGATCTGTAGATCTCTGCATTGAGTTGCTGTTGGCTTTTACGGTTAGTAAAGGGTTAAAATCCATACCCAAATGCAGTGTCTCTATTGGCAGGGTTCGCTGTGCCTATGTAAGCAGCTCTGGGTGTGTGGAAAATAAGTTTTATTTTTCAATAAAATAATTGTCTATATGTGTATAGAATGACTCCATGTAATGTGTGGTTTTGACATAAGCAACATGTGTTAGATTAGAAAAAGGTAAAAACAGGGAAACTTAGAAAACCTTTAACTCCTCACCTATTTTTGTTCCATTACCGACTACAAGATGATAGTGATAGATCATGAGAATCAATGTCTTGGGCACAGTTGGTCAAGTTAAGAACTCAGGAGAAGTAGTGTGAAAGGACCTCAGTTGTATCCTAGGGAGAAAAAGTTAGGATGTGGATCTTCAGATCAAGGGGATGGTTGACTGAAAGAATGAATGATAGAACAAACAATGTATGGCCTGAACAAATGAGTCAAACAATAGATGGAAGTGTGTGTATGTTTGGAGACAGATGGCTCACTGTGCCTTAGGGAGTTATCAGCTGCACCTCATTGATGAGGCCCAATGAAGGCCGAAACATATGTCTGGGGTTTGCTGTTTCTCCTGTTCAAGGTAGAATTGCCTGGTATTTCGGGCCTGGACCACTCTAGTGAGTGGGACCAGTCTGATATACTACAGGATATTTCTCCTTGTGAAGGACACAAATGGCTAAAAGAGGTTGCTCTCAGAGTGGGTTATCATGTCCACAGAACTAACCTATTAAGGTTAGTTTGTTCTCTGATTGAGCACCTCTATTTTGTATTTTTGTTTTTTATGTTTGGAGCCAACTAATGTGAAATGGGAAATTATTCCAGTAAATGTCCCAAAGAGGGAGAGAGAACAGCAGCAGGATAGGGCATAGGGTGGGAATCGGATTGTGAGTGTTTCAAGGATTCATATCTCAGAGAGAGTTGGTAAGGGGGAATTAAAGAGGCAAGGCAGAGAGGAGCAAGCTTTTAAGTCAAGACCTTTGGGTACCCTTACAGATATCGGTTTGACTGTCTCTAATGACCCCTTTAGTCCCATATTTAAATTATTTTCTTTTTAATAACTAAACTTGATATTGTACAAAGTAGAAATAAGTGTATTTAATAAATATTATATGCAATTATTCTTTACTGGGGGCTGACATTATCTTCTTTGCAACATGGATAGTCTTTGATAACAATTGAGTACATCATCAGGAAGCACTGATACTATGAACTGACAGCAAAGCAGCTGAAAGGTTGTATTTATTTTTCAGTTTTTAAAAATATTCTGCCCATTTTTAAGGGTAGGTCTTTCAAAGAATGATGTTATAAATATGGGACTATACAGTGGTCCTTTAAATTAGAATCAATGCTGCTACAACAATGTGAATTTGTTGAGCTGCACAGAATGAGACCATTACTTGATTCATGATCACTGTTGAAGAAACCCACAATACAAGGTCACTAAGAAGCAAGATAAATATTTAATAAGGTAATGTATCTCATAGACTGCCCATTAATAACAGGTCATTTGTGATGTCACAATAACAGCACCCAACTGAGTTCCATGTCCAGTCTAACAATTGTATGATGTAATAAGCCCAGTGGGGACCATAAGCACTTTAATGAAGCAAGTCTACAAACATGTAATAAAGATATTAAATATGTATACGGCAAGCAATTACATATTTAATTATTGTTCAATGACTCCCATGTATTGATCAGTCACTATATCTGTTTTGTCATTGTGATGCATATATTATGATCTGTAACATGAGCAGGAAACATAAAATTTCTGGTGCAGGAATGTTATTAAGAAATAAATCGCTGGACTATAAATCCACAACACTTACAGCCGAACACATATGTAGTTGTGGATCTTGCAATGTTGGTGACGTTTGCGATGTTGGTCACGCAGGTGCTAAGATGCTAAGCTATGGCGTAACCGCAAGTCTCGCAAAGCGAGGCAAGCCAGCGGCGCTAACACACATGCAAGCCTTGTGCAGCAAGGCAAAGCAGCCGTGCAGCACAAGGGTGCTCATTGCAGCCAGCGGCGCAGTTCTTAGGTGAGCCTCGCGAAAGGCTCGCTAGTGGAGCAGCACTGTTCAAGCGCAATACTCTAAAAACCCACCAAAAATAAATAAATCCTGTACAAATAATTATAACACACTTGCAGACAGCACAGGGGGAGACACCAGAAGCCTGGGAGTGAGGTTGCAAGAGAATTTCACCACTATTTGGCATTTTTCGTTGCTAAGCGAGGAAAAAAATGTCGGACGAAAAACGCTAAATTTCTGAAAAAGCATGAAAACGAGGCTCAGCAACGCCAGGCGCGCAAAACGTACAAAATACACAACGCTGAAGACAGTATCACTTACACGAACAATGCCAGGCATGCTGAACTTAGCAAATACACCACATCAAACACACTAATACTTATACCAACAATGCCAGGCACGCAGGACTTTGAAAATAAAACCAACGGCAGTCACCGAGCGCCACGCAAACATTCAGCACACACACAGAGGAGAAAGACACAGGAAAGGGACAGGGGGAGATGCTGCAAAGAGACACATGGCATTCCCAAGCACAAAACTTGCAGGTTAACGAACCATGCAATGAGCGGTAGATGAGAGGAAAGGCTCACAATGAGCGCAGAAGGCGCTCATCACAGGGCTCACAATGAGCACCGCTAACGAGAGAGGCTCGGCGCTCATTGCGAGCCCCGCTTTGAGCGCCAAAGCCGCTCAGTGTGGGGCTCGCGATGAGTGCTGAAGGTGATCAGTACAAAGCAGAAAAGTTGAAGTACATGGGGGGGGGGGGGGGGGGGAATAAGGCCCACAATGAGAGCCAAAGATGCTCAGAGGACCAAAAGCCTCACATTGAATGGCAAAGAGCATTGCCAGCCTTACAATTTTAATCCTCTAATTTTTGACGGGCAAGTTCCTAGTTTACAATATTACTATGTATAATTTTAAATCCCACAGATAAAGAAGAAGCAGGCAGATCTGAGTTGCTCCATTTATTTTAACTGTATTTTGGACATTTTGAATAGTATGTAACTTAACAGATATAACATAACATAATAACAGGTATGTAAACCACAAAGGCTACCAAGCCAAAGTCGCTCATGGGCTGCGAGCCATTGAAACTCGGAGCACTTAGGCGATGAATGCTGAAGGCGCTTATCACCTGTGAGCCTTGCAAAGCAAGCAGTTGAGGAATTGAAACACGTGGGACTTAGGCAGAAAAGAGCGCCAAAGGAGCTCCTATGAGCCTTGCGAAGCGAGGCGAGCCATTGAGGCATTGAAAAATGCGTGACTTAGCCTTCAAACAGTTAGGAAACGTGGGATTGCCTAAGGCTGCAAGCAGTTGAGCAATGCGATACTTCGAAAAATAGCGAAGTGCAGGACTTAGTAAAAAAAAAAAATTGAGGTCGAAAAAAGTTAATGGCCGAACCGAGCAAATCGAAAAACACAAAAAACAAAAAAACATCACACACAGCACGGGGGGACAGCCAGGACGTCTGGGAGTGAGGTTGCACGCAAATTTAAGCTGAATTTGCCGAGTTTCAGCACTTGAAAATCGGTAAAGTGTGAAAAACAAATGGTGGATGAAAAGAATGATAACGAGGCTACACGACCCGAACCGCGCAAAACACCGCCAGGCACATACGACTTTTACCCAGGAACGTACAAGGTACAAAATACACTATTCGAAAGGACGAAAAATGTAACACATAGACAATCGCCGTCATTTTACAACACTAACTTGCAACTAATAACATTACGAATCTAAAATGGCGATTTACCAGACTAAACAAACGGTTTGACCTCGCGCCCTCAGCCTATTTATACTGCACACTTGGCACATTGCTGACACTTTCTCCTCAGGGCAGCAACAGTCCAAATGTACATTGTATGCTGCAGGAAATTAAAAAGAGATTGTAAGCTCTTCAGGATATTGATTGCTGGATAAATTAATTAGAAATAGTTAAAGTATATTAATTAATTAATTAATTATTTAATTATTATACAAATATATATATAAAATAAAAAAATGCTAAGTAGCATATTTTACACTGCCGTTACTTTATGAATACATTAATGCTTCGCACTTCCTAATACATTTATTCATTCCTAATTAATTATTAACGTACATTCATTTAATAAGTATTAATTAGTAATGGAAAATAAAAAGTTATACTTTCCACTGCACTAAAAAAAAAAAAAAATTACACTGCACTTATAAATCTGGATTACTGCTCATTGGCTGCCTGCGATAGCACTCTCAAAGCAGTTACATATTTAAATCACTTTATTATGCTCTGGTACCTGAAAACATTTTCTAATTTACACTGCACTAAAAAAATGTGTATTTAACACTGTACTTTGCAATGAGCACCGAAGATGATCGTTGCAAAGCACAAAACTTGAACAATGCTCAGAGGAGCAAAAGTGCACAAGAGGAGAGGCTCACAATAAGCGCCAAAGGCACTCATTGCGAGCCATGCGATGAGCACCAAAGGCGCTCAGCGCGAGGCTCGCAATGAGCCCCAAAGGTCCTCAGAGAAGCAAAAGCTTTACATTGTGTGGCAAATATCATTGCCATGGCTTCAAATTGTATTGCCCTGTCATTTTTTAGTTTAAAATCATTTTTAAATACATTTTTATTTAAATTTTGCACAAAAACTTGTGTTTAAAGGATTCCATGTTTGGGTATTCCATATATCCTTTTGGTTTTTGAGCCTGAGGGCATGTATTCTGCTAAGTTTTATTATCTATTGTATTCAGCAGTGAAAGAGTGATATGGAACAGAGAGGAAGATATGATGATTCATTGGTTCAATCAGACGCCCACGCCAGTATCTTTGCCAAGATAATCTTAAGGATAAGCCAAGCCAGACCCATAATGAGATGGCACAGAAAGATGAGCCAGTGAGGTCAGAAGGTGCCTACCACATTACTGAGGAAGAGTAGGCGAGTATGACAGAATGATTTCAATTTGAATTCAAGGCAAGATATTTCAAATCACACATGATCCATAGCAAAGGGGAATCCTCTCTAACATCAAGACTTCAGCCAATGGCAATCCTTGTACTTGTACACTTTGTGTCTGAAAATTTAGCACCTGTCTGCTAGACAAAGTTGACTCCATCCATTTGTAGAGAGTGAAGGCTCTCAGCAGTCTGAACTTAATCTGAACTTGGACAGTAAGTAATATCGCATATTGTTTTATTAATCATTAGATTTGATTTTTATTAATTGCCAATGTCTAATTAAAACATCCCGTTCTTGTCGTTAGGGTATTAGAGTGGCCCTTCAAGTTAAAGTAATTTGGTGGTATAAAATAAAATTCACTAAGACCCTCATTCAATTGAGATGTTCGGAAGATCTGGGCTCGCAAGTGGTGGTCGCAAGTTATATTTCTATTCAATTGACTTCCGTTTGAGGGCTCGGATCGAGATATGGGCTCTGAGCCTTTGATCTTTCATGGCCGCAAGAGTCCCAAACGATTAAATCGCAAATCGATATTCAGTTGATCCGATTCCACCTCGCTAACCACGCCGTCAAGCCCGCAAATGGCAATTATCTAACCACAAGTTAATGGTACAAAGGGCTTAATGACAAATCAGAGCATTTTAAAAGCATATAAAAAGGCAAAACTGTAATTTTATGAAGAGTGAAAGTGATGTTAGGTCTTAGAATGAATAGCACAACATTCTATAATACTTTATTTCATGTTCAATTTTCGGCAATCAATGTGAAGTCCTACGTGCTTCAACCTCCAAGCCCATAGGACTTTGAAATCCAATCGAATTTTTTCAAATTCCTATGGGCTTGGAGGTTGAAGCCCATATGACTTTGAAAAATGGAGGTTGGATTTCAAAGTTCTACGGCCTTCACTTACGAGGTACGGGCTTGGAGGTTGGTCATGATGATGATCTCTGTTTCCATTGGCTGTTTCTGCATCAGGAGTTATGGTATTGCTCCCCTAACATGTTCAAGCCCGCAAATATCTACATCTGACGGCAATGGTTTCCGATTTTCGCGACCGGCGCCTTACTTGCAGGCCCGGCCAATTGAATTGCTTAGCAAAAGTAGAGCAACGGGAGCCCGCAACGCAATCGCAGGCATTTGGCTGTCTGCAATCGAGTTGCGAGCCCCGAATTGAATGAGGCTCTAAGATTGTTGTGTGATCATGAGCCCGATTCAATTTAGCTTTCGCAAGTTACTGGAGCCTGTAAGTGAGGTCGCAAGTTAATTTGCTATTCAATTGCCGTCTTTTTGCAGGCTCCAAACGGGTTATGAGTTATGGCCTTGAAAACACTACAATGATTACAAATCACAAATCACTATTTAATTGCTCCAATTCCTCAAGCCTGCAAATGTTTTCACACCCGTAAATGGCAAATGAAGGAGAAAATTGCATATCGGATACCCAAACACTAATTGATTGACATGTAACCTCCATGTTTTACTGCCGTAATGATGGCGGTCTCATTTTCTATTGGCTGTTTCAAAATGGGTGGTTATGGCCTTGCTTAATCGATCTTGTTCCTGCCCTGAAAAGCCACGCACGAGTGCCCCTAACTTGTGGGCTTGCTCAACTGAATAGCACTGGAATTGTTCAAGCTATAAGTTCAAGCCCGCAGCAGGCCCACAGACATACGGCCTGTATAAAGCGAGATGCAGACTTCAAATTGAATCTGGCTCCAGGTAGTCTAGCGATAGATTTTGAGTGGAATATTATTTAATTAAATATACAGATTTAAAAATATAATATCTTGTACAGGTACCATAAGCTAGGAAACCTACTGTATACTGTTTATAAAGTATTTTAATGATGTTAACTTAAATTATACAAGAACAAGAGGTCGTGAGTTGAAGTTTTTTGTGCAGACTTGTCAATACTTTTACATTTGTCTCAATAATCTATGTTTCTATATAAAAGAAGAGTTAACACCAAACATAAAGTGTATTCTAATCTAAAATCCAATTTACCCCAAGTCATTGTGGCACTTCATTAAATATGAATATTATGTTAATTATTTTTATTATAAAGTCCCATATATGATATGCCTGTTTAAACAACTTGATAATGGTCAAAATATTTTTAGAAAGTAAACAGGTAATACAATCTTTACTTTATTAACATTTATATAAAATTATACTTATTTTTAGACATTTTTTTTCAAGCTGTATTGTCCCTTTGTAGGAGTCCTAGGGTGGACATTAGAGCTCTGTTCAGTACCGTTAGATCAGATGGGTGCACAATAGGCTTCTGCTTACAATAGGATCACCACGTAGCAATGGCTGCCCCAGTTAGAAATGTTTGCAGATTATAGTAAATTAGGAACATTATCTTTCTAATTTATTTTTTGTTTTTAAACTGTTTTTATTGGTACATCACAAAAAGTCGATTAGTTAAATTTGTATCTTTAAAGGCATATCTACATTTTCTGGATAATGAATGGATCTGAGGAAAATCAGTAGTGTATAAAAAAAACATTTTGCAAAAAAAAAAATCAAAATAAACATTTAAAAACTCAGCATGCTGTTTGCTAAATCTCTACAATTTACAAGTATCAGCTTTTGTGAGTTAACACCCTAAAATTAACATAACATTCAAAATTTGCTTTGGCCAATCACAGGCAGCTAATACATTGTAATACAATGTGTGGGAAGGAATTATGGTGTAGTAGTAGGAGGAGTCAGACACTGATCTGTAGATCTTTGCTTTGAGCTGCTGCTGGCTTGAATGTTTGTAAAGGGTTAAAACTTGTACCCAAATGCAGTGTCTCTATTGGGAGGTTCACTGTGCCTATGTAAGCAGCTCTAAATGAAATAAATCTGTAAGTGTATAGAATGACTCTGTGTAACATGTGTTTCTGATACAAGCAGCATGTGATCGATTAGAAAAAGGAAAAAAACAAGGAAAGTTAGATATATCTTTAACAAAATACAATATCACCAGCAATACAATACACACATTTTGCTTTATATGAGGCTTCCCTTGTCAGTCATGTATTCACATAAGTTCATTGCAAATAGAGCCCTTATGTTTAACATACTTATCTGAACAGTTATGGAGCTAGTGACTGGAGGGCCCCAGTGCAAAATAATTTGGTGGTCTATCTTGCACATCTCTATATAGCCCATTGGGGTAAAAAAAGACCAACATTAATACACCTATAGGGTGATCAAATCACCTTTCTATAAAAATAATAATAAGTGCCCCATAGGGACCCTACCTTGCTGTGGGTTCAGGTGCTTTGCACCTGAGCTATACCATGTAGAGTCACCCAAGATGGGCTGGTCATAGCCAAGAGGTCAGACAAATTGCGTTCCACTGGAGAAGTAACTAGCAACCCCCTCCAGTATGTTTGCGAAGTAAACCATATGGATAAGTACAGCCAGAAAGAAAAAGACAGATGTGCCTGGAGTGCAGCGTCCATATGGTCGGACATGACTGAAGGACTGAACAACAACACTTTGTGCCATGTATAAGAAAAACTGACATAGAATAAATAAAGGGAAAAAAAGACGTAAAAACTACAAAACTAAAATGTCCAATTTACAAAAAAGAGTTCACATTGCTCTGCTATTAATCTGTTTACCTGGTAATTTGGTTAATTTAAGAGGGTGCCATCACTGTGCAATTTTGTGTCTTGCGGCCCAGGCACCTCCAATCAGAATATTGTCTGACATGGTCCAAGGCTCTCACCCAGATGAGCAGCAGTAATAAGCGCGCAATTTCTTTCAACAAGTGCATGTGATTTTTCATGTTTAGGGTATAGATCTGTTGATAGACAGTTGTATTGCTGCATATCCTCATTTAATATTTTATTTTATACTCATACAAATATATATTTTTTATTTTCTTTAAAAGTTATGGTGTTATTACTGGGTCTGTAAGGGCAGTATTGAGCTGCATTAGCAAATTTCCCTGTAATGAAATTACAGCCATTACGCCTATTTTTTATACATCTAACAGAAAATAATACAATTTTATAATTACACTTCTTAATTCTCATTTGTTCTCTTAATGACATTTGCACACAGACAAGGCACCCCATCCACTACCAGTCATGTGAAGCAGTGAAAATCTGGTTTAAAAAAAATCTAAATTCACAGACATTACATGGGGGACTCATGTATTTTGGCCGTATGCCCACATGTCAGGGATTAACTTGCCTAATAAAGAGGTTACACTGTGCAGTTAAGCCTGGATTTCTGCAGCGCATGTGAACAAAAAGTAGAATGAGAACATTCACCCCTGTTGTATCTTGGCTTAGATTGCTAGGTTATAAATATATTATATTATTGTCTATTCAGTGATCTCAAATCTAGATATAATGGAATAATTATTTCACTCCAAAGTCCCCTACAGTTTTCTTCTCTTTCTATGTTTTTTTAGGAGAGTGATGGCAGTTATAGATACTGTATTCTCATATTTACTACAAAGTGCCTATATTTGTGAAGTTTGTAGCAAATGAACAAAATGTACATCTGTTTAAGACATGGGCATAAAGGCATTTTTCAGTAAGGTATTTAGTAAACACTATTTGAGCCTTAAGGATGCCATTTTGTACCCTCTACACTTCCTGCCGGCTTTAAGACTAGGTGGAAGTGCCCTTCTAATTTTTATCTATTCAAAGGTGGAATAGGAAATATATAAGGTTTTGTTGATTTATTGATGTATTCAGATAAGATTTTAGCACAGTACACCTCTCCCTCTTTCCAATAGGATAACATAGGAGCTCCAAAAGGACCAGTTTTCAATAATAAAGATTTCCAGAATTTACACAAGTTTTATCTACTCTTAAACAGTTTATTTTATGGTTGTCCCCTGGGATGCTCCCCTGTCTTTTTTACTTTTTTAATTTACTCTTCCTATACCTGTTGGATTAGGTGTACAGCATCTGAATGGATTTGAATAATTAAAAAAATCTAAAGGGTTTGAACAATAAATGCCCCACTTTAGTTAAAATATTCTATCATGCATTTAAAGGATCTTGCATTGGACACTACAAATTTTTATGAAAAATAATTGATCCATAGTGTAGAAAAAATCTATTAAATATAGATAGTATGGGTTTGTTTCTTCTCCTCCCATCCTGATATGCTACAGGAAATAGATTAGATTAGATTAAAGCATTTCTCTCCACGCACACTAGCTTTACTAAAGTATCATAATGCCTTACATACAGTATAAAACAAAAGTGAGTACACCCCTCACATTTTTGTAAATATTTTATTATATCTTTTTATGTGACAACACTGAAGAAATGACCCTCTGCTACAATGTAAAGTAGTAAGTGTACAGCCTGTATAACAGTGTAAATTTGCTGTCCCCTCAAAATAACTCAACACACAGCCATTAATGTCTAAACCGTTGGCAACAAAAGTGACCCTTCCCCAGTGGAAATGTCCAAATTGGGCCCAATTAGCCATTTTCCCTCCCTGATGTCATGTGACTTGTTAGTGTTACAAGGTCTCAGGGGTGAATGGGGAGCAGGTGTATTAAATTTGGTGTTATCACTCTCACGTTCTCTTATACTGGTCACTGCAAGTTCAACATGGCATCTCATGGCAAAAAAACTCTCTGAGGATCTGAAAGAAAAGAATTGTTGCTCTACATAAAGATGGCCTAGGCTATAAGAAGATTGCCAAGACCCTGAAACTGATCTGCAGCACGGTGGGCAAGACCATACAGCGGTTTTGCAAGACAGGCGCCACTCAGAACAGGCCTCGCCATGGTCGACCAAAGAAGTTGAGTGCACATGCTCAGCGTCATAAACCGAGGTTGTCTTTGGGAAATAGACATATAGTGCTGCCAGCATTGCTGCAGAGGTTGAAGGGGTTGGGGGTCAGCCTGTCAGTGCTCAGACCATACGAGACACACTGCATCAAATTGGTCTGCATGGCTGTCATCCCAGAAGGAAGCCTCTTCTAAAGATGATGCACAAGAAAGCCTGCAAACAGTTTGCTGAAGACAAGCAGACTAAGGACATGTATTACTGGAACCATGTCCTGTGGTCTGATGAAACCAAGATAAACTTATTTGGTTCAGATGGTGTCAAGCGTGTGTGGTGGCAATCAGGTGAGGAGTACAAAGACAGGTGTGTCTTACCTACAGTCAAGCATGGTGGTGCATGAGTGCTGCCAGCACTGGGGAGCAACAGTTCATTGAAGGAACCATGAATGCTAACATGTACTGGGCCGCAGGCTGGGCCGCAGGGCAGTATTCCAACATGATAACGACCCCAAACACACCTCCAAGATAACCACTGCCTTGCTAAAGAAGCTGAAGATAAAGTTGATGGACTGGCCAAGCATGTCTCCAGACCTAAACCCTATTGAGCATCTGTCGGGCATCCTCAAACGGAAGGTGGGAGAATGCAAGGTCTCTAACATCCACCAGCTCTGTGATGTCATCATGGAGGAGTGGAAGAGGACTCCAGTGGCAACCTGTGAAGTTCTGGTGAACTACATGGCCATGAGGGTTAAGGCGGTGCTGGAAAATAATGGTGGCCACACAAAATATTGACACTTTGAGCCCAATTTGAACATTTCCACTTAGGGGTGTACTCACTTTTGTTGCCAATGGCTTGGACATTAATGAGCGGTTATTTTGAGGGGACAGCAAATTTACACTGTTATACAGGCTGTACACTTACTTACTTTACATTGTATCAGAGTGTCATTTCTTCAGTGTTGTCACATGAAAAGATATAATAAAATATTTACAAAAATGCAAGGAATGTACTCACTTTTGTGAGATAATATATAAAGAGAGAGATAAATAATCAGTACATAAAATACACCTTTTTTACTGGACAAACATATTAGTTAGAATTACAAGTTTTTGAGAGTTGCGCCTGTAATGTGTTTGTCCAATGTACAATACACTGCAATACTCTGATCATTCATCTAGATTACTGGACACTCACTCGCGGCAACCTCACTCTTTATATATATATATATATATATATATATATATATATATATACAGTGCCTTGCAAAAGTATTCACTCCCCTTGGCATTTTTCGTGTTTTGTTGCCTCACAACCTGGAATTAACATGGATTGTTTGAGGATTTGCATCATTTAATTTACAGAACATGCCCACAACTTTGAAGATGTTTTTTTTTTGTTTATTTTTTTGTGAAGCAAACAACAAAAAGGGCAAAATAACAGAAAAAGTAAATGTGCATAACCATTCACCCCCCTAAAGTCAATACTTTGTAGAGCCACCTTTTGTGGCAATCACAGCTCCAAGTTGCTTTGGATAAGTCTCTATGAGCTTGCCACATTTTACCACTGTGATTTTTGCCCATTCCTCCTTGCAAAACTCCTCCAGCTCCTTCAAGTTGGATGGTTTGCGCTTGTGAACAGCAATCTTTATGTCTGATCACATATTTTCTATTAGATTGAGGTCTGGGTTTTGACTAGGCCATTCCAACACATTTACATGTTTCCCCTTAAACCCATCAAGTGTTTGGGGTTATCTGCTGGAAGGTGAACCTCCATCCTAGCCTCAAATCGCGCACAGAGTGGTACAGGTTTTGCTCAAGAATATCCCTGTATTTAGCACCATCCATTTTTCCCTCAACTCTGACCAGTTTCCCAGTCCTGGCTGCTGAAAAACATTCCTACAGCATGATGCTGCCACCACCATGTTTCACTGTGGGGATGGTGTTCTTTGGGTGTTATGATGTGTTGGGTTTATGCCAGACATAGTGTTTTCTTTGATGAGAGAAAAGTTCAATTTTAGTCTCCTCAGACCAGAGCTCCTTCCTCCAAACATTTTGGGAGTCTCCCACATGCCTTTTCGCAAACTCAAAACATGCTATTTTGTTTTTTTGCAGAAAGTAAATGCTTTCTTCTGGCCACTCTGCCATAAAGCCCAACTCTATGGATCGTACGGCTTATTGTCGTCCCATGTACAGATATTCCAGTCTCTGCTGTGGAACTTTGCAGCTCCTCCAGGGTTACCTTAGGTCTCTGTGCTGCCTCTCTGATTAATGCCCTCCTTGCCTGGTTCATGAGTTTTGGTGGGTGGCCGTCTCCTGGACGGTTTGCTGTTGCGCCATTTTCTTTCCATTTGGTTATGATAGATTTGATGGTGCTCCTGAAGATCATCAAATATTTGGATATTTTTTTATAACCTGACCCTGACTTGTACTTCTCAACAACATTGTCACTTACTTGTTTGGAGAGTTCTTTGGTCTTCATGGCAGTCTTTGGTTAGTGGTGCCTCTTGCTTAGGTATTGCAGCCTCTGGGGCCTTTCATAAAAGATGTGTATATGTAATGACAGATCATGTGACACTTAGATTGCACACAGGTGGACATCATTTCACTAATTATGTGACTTCTGAAGGTAATTGGTTGCACCAGAGCTTTTTATGGGCTTCATAACAAAGGGGGTGAATACATATGCACATGCCAATTTTCTGTTTTCCATTTAAAAAAAAAAAGTTTTATGTATATATTTTTCTAATTTCACTTCACCAATTTAGACTATTGTCTTCTGATCCATCGCATAAAATCCAGATTAACAAAACATTGAACCTAAGGCTGTAATGTAACAAAATAGGTAAAACATCAAGGGGTTGAATACTTTTGCAATGCACTATATATATATATATATATATATATATATATATATATATATATATATATATAGTCTTTTTTTAATTTCAGTTATCTGGTAGAAACACTACCACGGGCAGTCAATTAGACTTGCCTTTTATTTGTCACTGACAGATGAGTATGTTACAACAATACATAATCCCTTCACACATTGGAGGCTGTGGCACACAATGATATTGGCACCAGCTTCAGTCCCATTAACACAAGCACATGCTGTCTTATTACTGGCACTCTTATAAAGCCTGCACGCAGTTATCCAGCAATAATCCTATTACCTACAACCAACTGTATCAACATGGAATGAGAGCAGGCTACAGAGTGGAACACAATTACAGAACACATTTCTTAAATTCAATTAGACGGCTGCACTTGTGGTCACATTTATGATTCACAGATTTGAACAACCTTGAAACAGGATGTTTCAGTAACCTGGAAAGCAATGGTAATAAAGATAAATAAATCATCTTTGTTATAGTGTCAAGATTATCATTCTCATTAACCATTCCTCTCCTGTTTCTTGCAGGTCTTCTCTGTAGTATAATGTCACAATAATTTACTGAATCAGAATACTGTTTTGACTGTTAGTGTATCACTGTAATGCACTAACAATAACTATTTGTCCTAATTAGGCAGTGATCATTATTACAATTATTATTAAATGATTTATAATAGAAACATTTATTAGTAATTAAACCTTCAAAGATTAGAGTATCTGCTTCCAATTGAGCTGATTGTCTCCATCATGATGAAATCATAAAGGAGGAAGAGGGGTTTGGATTAGATAAGAGGCCAAATAATCATTCATAGGCTGTTCTATGGCAAAGGTGTATTGCCTAGAGAAACTGCTGTAACAAAGCAAGTCTTCAACCAATAGACAACCGCAGCCTCGTTTTCTCTTTGAAAATAAGTTCAATGTTAAATATTGCTTTTTTAAATCATTAAATATGAATTTTATTAAATGGTCATTTGCCTCACTGTAAGTATTCTTCGTGATGTGAAAGAGAACAAGACTTTATGTTAAAATTAACTATTTTTCAAATTACACTAATACAGCTAAAAAATCTAAAGTATTACGTCTGTTTACATACAAAGTGTATTCTGTCTACTGGCACTTTCGTGATTAATAACAGACAGCCACGAGTGTGGTGAGGACACTGATTTATAGCAGGCTTACCCTGCACTCAGGAATGCACTAAAAAGTTAACCTATAACTGCCCTGTTTAGGTGATTCCAGCATCCCATACTCTACACAGACAGATGTGGTAAGGGTTAAACTCTAATTTTGTTTTGCTCACTATACAAAGCTGCAGCGTGTGTCTGTCTACTGGCATGTCAGTGACTCATGTAAACACAGATTTAATGTATTTGTTTTTTTTTGTGAAAAATGAAAGTATTTCAAAAATTCTAAACATATTTCAACTTGCTTTTAGGAGATCTTTACAGTGATGTGCTTCAAATTGTACTGAATTAATTTCCCCTTTAATGATCAATACTGAAATAATGCATCTAGGAGATATCTACCCAAATAGTTGACTGTGCATTTGCTATTTGACCATGATTTGTATTATAATAAAAGCTTCTGTTATAATGTAAATTAAGTGGTATATGGAGAATACAATTAGAAAATAAGTATTTGTGGATACTTTATATTATAATAAATGGTGAATACTGAAGTATAACGCAAAATATTGTACAGCGTGCCTGCATATTTGCAGTACAATTATACACAGGATAGAAAGTTATACTTTGCAGATATTTTGTAGATCTTTATTAGTGAATCTATTCCACTGACCCAAAGAATAAAGCCAGGAGACAATGAAGACTCAAAAAAAGAGTTAAAGCCAACAGGTTATGAACACACTGCAACTGGTTGTGTACATTTATTTATTTACTTACATTTATGTAGCACTTTAATGCAAATTGCTTTAATTAATTGCAATAACTTTATAATTGGTCATAATACAAATTGATAAAAGTTGTCTGAGAGAGGCATTTACATTTCTGAAGGGCACATAGGCGGCCCCAGGCTCCCTGGGGCTCACTCACAGTGCCCCTTGACCCATTGGAGCCTGGGTGTATGTGATTGGCTGCGGTTGTCACGTGGGCCAGCCGTGGGGTGGAGCAGGGTGCCATTTTCTTCACTCTGTGGCTGGCCATCTTAGGGAGCTTTGTCAAAAAAAAAAAAAAAATGATGATTGTATCATGTAAAATTGAGATGTTTTCAGGTGTTACAAAATCAAGTTTTCTATGTAATATATTTCATCAAATATATTATATAAGAGTGGTAATTGTATTGGTTGTATTATTCTGTATAGGAAGGTAAGAAGTGGGTCTTTTCCCCCGTTACCTAATGGTCGTGAAAAAAAGACAGGAGTGGGCCCTTGGCACATGCTTAGGGTGTGAGGTCACTACCACTGGCTGGGCTCCTCCTCCTAGGATTTAAATTGTTAAATTTAAATAATAAATTGCTGTGGCCTGTTGTACTCCCAACCTGGTGTCCTGTGTGGTTATTATAGAACAAGTAAGGGGTTATAATGGGTTAATTGTTGATATGCACCTGCTCACTGGGCCATGGAATTGAATGATGCAAGGTGTCAGCTTCTGGACCAGTGAGGGGAAAGTGTTGTGGTGCCAGTTTCAATTCTATTCTATAATCTAACAAAGATTCTGGACTTCTCACTGTTCTCTCCTCTGTCTACTCGCTATTAATTACAAACACATTCACCCATCATCTAGCTCTCAGGATGTGTTGTAACAAATACAAAATGGATTGCTGTCCTTATATGCCCATGGTTTACACAGCTTCTGATGTTGTTACTTTGGTATATATTTAACAAACAAGTGCAATTTTTGTTGAACTACATTAGATTGGCTTGATGGGTGGGTTGGTGACAAGTGACAATTTAGGGTGTTGCTAGCTGATCAGTTATATTTCAATAAAGAAAGACAAATTGGGTGCAAGTGGGAGAGAGACAACGAGGAGCGGAGTGCTCTCTATTAATATTGTCCCAGGACTGAAGAGGTAGATTTCAAATTAAAAGGGTCTTCTGTAAGAGGAATGAGCATTAATGTGAGAGACAGAGTGAGAAAGCAGCGAGAAAGAGATGAATGTGTGAAGGAGAGAGAGAAAGTGAAGTGAAGAGGGGGACAGATAGAATGGAGATTCCATCTATAATAGTAATAATATTAGCTCTAATTTTGGGCATCCACTAGTCTGTATGTGCTTCCGGTCCTTCAGTTTGATTAATTGTTTAAGATCCCCAGGAACCAGTGGTTTGGTTTCAAATGAAAAATGTATTCTCCAAGAGCAGCATCAAGAGACTGGTTATCAGTTGTCATTGGTTTAACCACCCAGCTTTGGTCCTCTGAATGGGAGCTAGGTTTCAGTGATTTTCTTCATGATTAAGTTAATTATTATTAAGTATTTCTATTTTTATCCATGTATTTCAGCACCTACAGATTGTAGCATAAAACGCATTCATTTGGGGGCACTCTAACACAATCTATATAAACCACTTTAAAGGCAAATATGTGACTTAAACAGCATTTTTTAAACATCTATATATTTTGCTCTTAAAGGGACACAGTGGAAGTGATAAATACAAATAGTTACCAATTGAATATTATTTTACAAATTGTATTTTCTTATAGTAAACTTCTACCGAATAGTCAAAAAATTTAAAGTTTAATTACTGGTGTCTGACACCTGTCTCAGCTCTAAGATACTGCAAATGTTTTGGAATTAAAACATAAACTTTAAAGCTTTTAATTAAAACACCCCCCCCTGATTACCGCAGTTTGGAGCTGACGAAACACACGTCAGGGCCACTTGCAGTCTGAAGTGCTGTCCGTTAAATTTGGGCTACATGTTAAAACGTAGCTCGTAATGTAGAAAGTAAAGCTTACTGCTATTAAATTAGCTCCGTAAAGCAGGCTGCTGACGATCTGCAGGTTTGCTGCGACAAAAGCCAACGGGATGAGCAACGTTGAACTTCGCAGCCCGCTAATTCGACAAGCGAGGTAAGCTGCAGGATGGCCGAAAAATGCCTACAGGACGTGAACGTGGAACTTCGCAGCCCGCAAATCCTTTGATCTGTCAAAGCCTGTAACCACTACTATTCCACTCATGCTATTAAATTGCAACAAAGTCACTCACAAGCAAGCCCGTAATACGCAAATGGAGCCCAAAGCCCCACGAGTGCTGGAGAGGTTTCGCAATGGGGGTAAAGTCCAATATGTAGCACTTAAACTGCAAATAAAAACACACTACTGTACTAATATTAAAATGGAAATTGAAGTTAGGTCTTAGAATTAATAGCACAACATTCTCAAGAGTGCAAATCGGCCCAGAAAAATACTTTATTTCATGTATAATATTTGTGTTATATCGGTTCCTGCAATCAATGTGTTAATACATATACTGTAACTCGCATGTGATAGAATATTATATTTATGGCTTTATTTATATTGCATCATAACTGGAATGTGGGTCTGATCGTAAATCGTTATTGAACCCTGTAAGACTTTGCAATCCAACTTCCATTTTTCTGTGACACAATTGTGACAATCTCTGTTTCCATTGGCTCCGTCTAAACCCGTAACTAGGGCCAAATTTCAAGCCTGCAGCCGCTGCGAGCTTCACGTTGGAGTTACTGGCTTTGAATTTAATGTGGCTGCAAGCGTTCCTGGCAAGGTCACTTTGGTTGGTGTATTTAGTACTTTACTTTTAGTGCAGTAATTTATTCAATCTCTGGTATTACTATAGTTTTGCAATCTCAGCCTAAACTGAATAATCGTCTCTCAGCAACATATGCACATTACACTGATGATATGATGCCCACGTCTACTCTTTAATCAGTGCTATCTTTGTCAAATGCACAAATTTCACTAAAGTAACAGCGTACTTCCCTGTGCCAGGTAACTTGAGTATCCTCTATTCTGATTGCTAACAGTGTTAATTATTAAGATTGTGTTTATAATTTATTTACATTTGTGTTTTAATTAAAAGCATTAAAGATTAAATTTTAATTCCAAAACATTAGCAGTGTCTTACATTTTTAGTGAAGCTGCAATTTTTAACAGAGCCTTTCTCATATACCTACCAATTTTATTGCCACATTAAATTCCCTCAACGTTGAAAACCGTAGCCCATAAGACTTGCAGCTATTAAATTGGACTCTCAAAGCTACCCGCAAAGGACTTGCGGGTTAGGTGCGAAAACACCCTACGGGATGTGAAAATTTTGAACTGCACGCCCGAAATCCTTTTACCTGTGAGGCCTGTAACTGCTACATTCCCAATTTCCCTATTAAATTGCAACAAATCGTATATTTAGGGTAAAACAGCTGTCTGTGAGTTCATGTTTCTAGAAATGCACTTGAACTTGGACAGCATTATAAATCCAAAAACTGTGTTCTACACTAGGGATCCAAGTTAATTCATACATGTACACAAGCTAATTTGGTGTGATTATCAATCCCATGTTACAGAAGTTTTATTAACAATAAAAGCATAGTTTTCCATTTAATTCTGCAGGAAAACATTTTTCGACATGTTGAGAAATATAGCTCATAAACTGTTGATTCTTCTCAGTTTTAGAATGGAGGGTTATAAGCAACTTATTGTACTGTAGAAATTATTAAATACTTAGTAGTCACATAAAATGTCCACTTCACTTACTTCTAAGAAGTCTCCAGAGTAACTGATTCTCACTTTCTTGATCCTTCTCCTTCCTTTCTGATCTCTCTTATGTAGGGTGCCATTTGTCACAGCTGTGACACAAAGCCAAACCCCTAGGGAAGGGTTTGAGACTATTAGAATCCCATGCTGCTGCTTGCAGACACACTGCACTGTCTGCTTGTAAACAGCATTGGACTGGTAGTATAAAGACCACTCCCTTCTTCAGTTGAACAACAACCAGCATAACATGTAGCAGGTCTGTTTAAAAAATATAGAATAACCAATATCCTGTAGATTGTAAGCTATTTGGAGTGAAGATCTAAACTCCACGTATTTGATTATGTTTAATAACGTGTCATCAGGCTTGCATTTACTGCACTCTTTGTAACTTTTTTTATAGGTTACATGGAAAGACAATGGCATGCAAGAGAAGTGTTATCAAAGTTGCTTACAGAGATGTATTATTAATGGATAAATAATCATAATTTTATAGGTTCTAGTTGCATGATGACATTGGGGGACACTACAAAGGCAGACAAGCATACTGTGCTTTTAATTAGCATATCAAAGCAGCTGATTCTCGTCAGGGAGCTGCACATTTGCATAATAACCCAGCACAGACAATGCTTAATTTCTCAGGAAATGTTTATTTTAGAATTACATGACTAATACAGTATATAACCAGTTTGTTGTGCTCCTTAAGAAGGATGCACTATTAGGTTCTTAAAGCATAAAGAACTCTGTACATATAAAATCACTGAATTTGCTCTTGTTAACAAAATCATAAGCTATGTATGCATAGTAAGTATGGCTGGCTATCAAGGATAGCAAAATTTACTGTGAAATTAGATCTCTCATACACAGAGCTGATTTTCATGAAAACAAGACCTGCAAATTGAATGCAGGTTATCCCTCAGTAGAACAGCAGACGTGTTTTCTATTTGCCCTGGGACAATAGTAAAACTATCACAAAAAAACTTCTTATGAGAACAAACAAGAGCAAAACAAGTTTATTTATTTAATGTTTTTCTTCATAAACCTTCAGTGCACTACTTTGCACCATCTTTGAATTGTTTCAGTTGATTTTATTTGTTAATAGCTGATGGCAAATAAGCAAGTAGTGTTTTTCCACTAACAGGTCTTTTAACCGAGCAATGACAATTTTACTTTTTGAAAATGTTTTTGTAATGTTTGAAAGCTAAATAGTGTCATTGTAAAAATGTCATTGCAACACATAGCAATGTTATTAAATAAACTATCACACTCTGAAAAAGGAATTGTATCAATGTTTATATCAGGTAATATGAATTGTGTTATTTAATTAAACTTGTGGAAAATAAATGTTGGTTTGTTGTTTTTTTTCCCCAACCTTGGAAACCTATACTAATTCCCTCTATCGAAATTACGGGTGCAGTAGTAACAAGGTAGATCCTATCTAGCTATGCTAATCCCCACATCCCAAAAACAATGTGAGAAAACTGTTAGAGAGGGCTGCACAACAAAGTCGAAAAGCATGGCACAAATCTCCATTGATTTTTGCTCTGTTAAATAATTAAATAATTACGAGTTAATCTGATTTTACGGATCACTCACAAACCAGGGCAGTGCCTTAACTGCAAAAAATATTATGTGCTTATTACTAAAGACCACTCGCAAAGGCTTTTAAGACCTTTGCTGAGTGACACAGTATAGCATCTATATACACTTAAAAATTATGATATTTAAACATTATTTGCCACTTAACAGACCAGTATCAACAAATGTGTAATTATAAATTATGATATTGTATTATTATGCCCATTTCATTAGACAACATCCGGGTAACACACAACCCAGTACTCAAGTGGTTTATAAACGCCAGGAAACAACATTGCCTAAGAACAAATGCTCTAATGCAAATATATATATTTTAGATATTGAAGCTATGAATACAACTATCACATCTATTTAATGTTCTAAAATATACATAATTGAATGATAATATATATACATATATATATATATATATATATATATATATATATATATATATATATATATATATATATATATCAGACACATTCATAATCCATGAACCTTCTATACACTTTATGAAGGTAACAGACAATGACAGGCAAATGAAAAAAAAAAATAAAGAATAGAACTTTGCAGAAAAGAAAACAATTATAAAATGAAATATTTTCAAACAGGTTTTTTTACATTCTAAAAATATGAACATTATTAAATCTAGGTATTCAATAAAACATATATAAAAAAAAAATACCAGTGGTTCTGAGGAAAGTGGGGTGGGTAATAAGGAACAAAATAAGCATTTTGTTCACATAAACTTTCTTAGTATTTGTTTTTTTAATTACTGTCCAGTTGTTTATCCTAATATTTACTGCTGCACTTTTTCACAATGTTGGAGAGCCGCAACGTCTGCTTAAATTTAGCACTGGAAACTTATTGAAACCTGGGACTGTGTGAAAAAGAATGTTTTTTTGCAAAAAATAAAGCAAGACAGGGCTGACTTGTCTGATTACATGTGAGGCAGACATATAAAATGTTCATTGTCAACAGGAATAAAACAGCTCGCTTGTCTGTCCGTTCCTTTTCTGAGCACTTAACTGTTAAAACATCCACATACTGGGCTCATGTTTCCTGACTTGCTGATAGAAATATTGGAACAGATGCTAATATAATGTGTTGTGAAACTCCAAGTGGCCTGGTTTTGCAATCCATTCTCCCAGACTTTGCCATCACTGGTACAAGCCAAACTATGTATCACTCCCCCATGTACTAATGTTTCACAGATAAAAACACTGTATAAGTACAGTAAAAGCTTACATTTATTAATAGGACATATTTGTCAGGCATGCATTAACAGAGTAGGTATAAAGGGTCTCTGATGTCATTAAAGGGACTCTATCTCCAAAAAAACACATTTTTTTAAATTATCCTTTAAGAACAACAATAGCTGTATATAATATAAGCCATTTGTTTCTAAAATTAATAATTCCTAAGATAATTAGCATTTTGTTCCGGCTGTATTCTTATGCAAATTCAATGGCTCCCAAATACTATTTTGCTGCTTTGATACACTAATTAGGATTACAGTCTACTTGTCTGTCTCTGTGATAGCACAACAATGCTCTTTAAGATTATCATACAGTCAGACCCCCTCCCTCAACTTATCAAGCAATCTGAGCTGTAAATTAGCACACTAAGCCATCTGCATCCAGCTGCACAAACAATATATATACAGTGCCTTGCAAAAGTATTCACCCCCTTGACTTTTTACCTATTTTGTTGCATTACAGCCTTAATTCAATGTTTTGTTAATCTGAATTTTATGTGATGGATCTGAACACAATAGTCTAAGTTAGTGAAGGGAAATGAGAAAAATATATACATAAAACTATTTTTTAGAAATAGAAAACAGAAAATTGGCATGTGCGTATGTATTCACCCGCTTTGTTATGAAGCCCATAAAAAGCTCTGGTGCAACCAATTACCTTCAGAAGTCACATAATTAGTGAAATGATGTCCACCTGTGTGCAATCTAAGTGTCACATGATCTGTCATTACATATACACACCTTTTTTTAAAGGCTCCAGAGGCTGCAACAACTAAGCAAGAGGCACCACTAATCAAACACTACCATGAAGACAAAGGAACTCTCCAAACAAGTAAGGGACAATGTTGTTGAGAAGTACAAGTCAGGGTTAGTTTATACAAAAATATCTAAATCTTTGATGATCCCCAGGAGCACCATCAAATCTATCATAACCAAATGGAAAGAACATGGCACAACAGCAAACCTGCCAAGAGACGGTCGCTCCCAACAAAACTCACGGACCGGGCAAGGACGGCATTAATCACAGCGGCAGCACAGAGACCTAAGGTAACACTGGAGGAGCTGCTGAGTTCCACAGCAGAGACTGGAGTATCTGTACATAGGACGACAATAAGCCGTACGCTCCATTGAGTTGGGCTTTATGGCAGAGTGGCCAGAAGAAAGCCATTACTTTCAGCAAAAAACAAAATGGCACATGGAGGAAGGTGCTCTGGTCTGATGAGTACAATTGAACTTTTCGGCCATCAAGGAAAATGCTATGTCTGGTGCAAACCCAACACATCACATCACCCAAAGAACACCATCCCCACAGTGAAACATGGTGGTGGCAGCATCATGCTGTGGCGATGTTTTTCAGCAGCCGGGACTGGGAATCTGGTCAGAGTTGAGGGAAAGATGGATGGTGCTAAATACGGGGATATTCTTGAGCAAAACCTGTACCACTCTGGAGTCATTGTCCTGCTGGAAGGTGAACCTCCGTCCTAGCCGCAAATCACGCACAAACACACTGCTAAAGCAACACTTGAGTGGTTTAAGGGGAAACATGTAAATGTGTTGGAATGGCCTAGTCAAAGCCCAGACCTCAATCCAATAGAAAATCTGTGGTCAGACTTAAAGATTGCTGTTCACAAGCGAAACCCATCAAACTTGTAGGAGCTGGAGCTGTTTTGCAAGGAGGAATGGGCAAAAATCCCAGTAGTAAGATGGGGCAAGCTCATAGAGACTTATCTAAAGCGACTTGGAGCGGTGATTGCCGCAAAAGGTGGTTCTACAAAGTATTGACTTTATGGGGGTGAATGGTTATGCACATTTACTTTTTCTGTTATTTTGTCCTATTTGTAGTTTGCTTCAGAAAAAAACTAACAAAAAAAAAACATCTTCAAAGTTGAGGGCATGTTTTCTAAATTAAATGATGCAAAGCCTCAAACAATCCATGTTAATTCCAGGTTGTGAGGCAACAAAACACAAAAATGCCAAGGGAGGTGAATACTTTTGCAAGGCACTGTATATATATATATATATATATATATATATATATATATACAGTATATATATGTATACACATACACAGTAGATGCTCAGTAACCTGGCACTCATAGGGATTTGTAGATGCCAGATAAATGTAGGTTCAGGTTGCTTGAGAGTCACTATTAAAAGAGGCCTAGATTAGCTGCACATAGGATGCTCTGCTAAGTATATTTGTCAGTGAGGACTGCTCTAGCTTTCACTCCTCACTTACACACAGGTATGTTTCGCTGGAGAGTGCGAATGTCACACCAACACTGCACTGGCTCAGTCACTTATGCCTGTCTGCTACCAGGTAACATTTAATTGTAGAGACATACAGTGGATACAATCTAGGTGCCTGTAAGCATTTTGTGAGATGACAACCTTGCTCCCGGCATTTGTTGAACCCTGTAAAATTTTATTTTTATTTAGAGTACTTCAAAGTAATTCATTTTTCTGGTTGCTTGAGAGTTCTGGTTGCTTGAGTTCTAGTTAACTGAGAGTCTACTATATATATATATATATATATATATATATATATATATATATATATATATACAATGGTTAGTACATTAGTGATTCTATTTGAATTTCTAAAAAATAAGTTAATACTTACTTCCTTCTCAAATTTCTCAAAAATACAGTTGATGCACTGCACTCTGTGAAAACTCGGCGGGGACATGCAAATGAGACAACAATGCACGTTCATTCTTATTAATGCAATAACCATTTTATACATGGCTCCCTTTAAGCTTATGTTTGCTGTATTTCACAGCTTTAAGCACAGTATATATGTGTAGCAGTTACTCCTTGAATTTATGTATATATTGGGTGGGTTTTACTTACTAAAATGAAATCATCAATGAAATTCATGTTATATAGTTAAACTTGAACAATAACAAGTTAAAGTAATTTATAAAATGTTGCAGCAACACTGTAGGAGATATGTAATGATTAAGTATAAGGAATGTGTCTGCAGCGATGCATTACTAATATTTGGATTTGAACGATGTGACCTATACATATAGGTTTTTCATTTTATGAGACGTGTTTACATAACGAGTTGTTGCACTAATGATCAAACAGTTACTATTTTTATTTATATATTCTTGATTACTTTTTTCTTCCCGGGCTTTCTAACACATGATCTATTAGTCCAATGAACTCGCAGGGGAAGGTTAAGGTTCAACCAGATGGTGATATCAAGAATGACCACATGAGTAAATCTAACCAATCTATGACTAACATGCAATAATGGTTACCTTGTTTTGATTGGGCAATCATTCTATAAAGGATTATCCCGTGTACGGGGCATTCACTCTTGAAAAAGAAAATAATTTCGAAAAGCGTTGAGTATATTAGGGCTTCCATACACGATAACATTAATGCTCGTTGTTCTGTTCTTAATTCCACATGGAAATAATATTAGAAAAAGAGAAAGAATATATAAAGTGGCATATAAGCAATTTATGTCCAAGAGAACAGAAAAAAATATTTAAATATATATTATATAATGTAATAATGTACATTATAAGACATAGGAAAAGTTAGTCTGAGAAGACATTTACCTAACATTTTAGGAAAGTTGCTATATTGAATTTATGGAGAATTGGTGAACAGTATCAGCCTTATTAAATTGCGATTCGGCCAATTGAATAGGGCTCTATTTAAGCACATAGCATATTTTTTTTACAGAAGTTTTTAGTTAGTTAAGACCTTGCTTTCGGATAGAAGTTCACTAACTAAAATCTTCTGTAAAAAACATATGCTACAGTGGATATAAAAAGTCTACACACCCCTGTTAAAATGTCAGGTTTCTGTGCTGTAAAAAAATAAGACAAAGATAAATCATTTCAGAACTTTTTCCACCTAATGTGACCTATAAACTGTACAACTCAATTGAAAAACAAACTGAAATCTTTTAAGTAGAGGGAAGAAAAAATATAAAAATAAAATAATACGATTGCATAAGTATGCACACCCTTAAACTAATACTTTGTTGAAGCACCTTTTGATTTTATTACAGCACTCAGTCTTTTTGGGTATGAGTCTATCAGCATGGGACATTTTGACTTGGCAAAATCTGCACACTCTTCTTTGCAAAAACACTTCAAATCTGTCAGATTGCGAGGGCATCTCCTGTGCACAGCCCTCTTCAGATCACCCCACAGATTCAGGTCTGGGCTCTGGCTGGGCCATTTCAAAACGTTAATCTTCTTCTGGTGAAGCCATTCCTTTGTTGATTTGGATGTATGCTTTGAGTCGTTGTCATGCTGAAAGATGAAGTTCCTCTTCATGTTCAGCTTTCTAGCAGAAGCCTGAAGGTTTTGTGCCAATATTGACTGGTATTTGGAACTGTTCATAATTCCCTCTATCTTAACTAAGGCCCCAGTTCCAGCTGAAGAAAAACAGCCCCAAAGCATGATGCTGCCACCACCATGCTTCACCACCATACCCACGGTGTTCTTTTGGTGATGTGCAGTGTTGTTTTTGTGCCAAACATATCTTTGGAATTATGGCAAAAAAGTTCCAGCTTGATTTCATCAGACCATAACACCTTTTCCACAATGCTTTTGGGAGACTTCAGAAGTGTTTTTGCTAAATGTAGCCTGGCTTGGATGTTTTTCTTCATAAGAAAAGGCTTTGGTCTTGCCACTCTACCCCATAGCCCAGACATATGAAGAATACGAGAGATTGTTGTCACATGTACCACACAGCCAGTACTTGCCAGATATTCCTGCAGCCCCTTTAAGGAGCTGTAGGTCTCTTGGTAGCCTCCCAGACCAGTTTTCTTCTCGTCTTTTCATCAATTTTGGAGGGAGCTCCAGTTCTTGGCAATGTCACTGTTGTGCCATATTTTCTCCACTTGATGATGCCTGTCTTCACTGTGTTCCATGGTATATCTAATGCCTTGGAAATTCTTTTGTGCCCTTCTCCTGACTGATACATTTTAACAATGAGATCCCTCTGATGCTTTGGAAGCTCTCTGTGGACCATAGCTTTTGCTGTGGGATGCGACTAAGAAAATTTCAGGAAATTCCAACTAGAGCAGCTGAACTTTATTTGGGGTTAATCAGATGCACTTTAAATGATGGCAGGTGAACGCTGACTCCTATTTAACACGATTTGGAATGTGATTGCTTAATTCTGAACACAGCTACATCCCCAGTTATAAGAGGATGTGCAGACTTATGCAACCACATTATTTTTATTTTTTATTTTTCTTCCCTCCACCTAAAAGATTTCAGTTTGTTTTTCAATTGAGTTGTACAGTTTATAGGTCACATTAAAGGTGGAAAAAGTTCTGAAATGATTTATCTTTGTCTCATTTTTTTACAGAAACCTGACATTTTAACAGGGGTGTGTAGACTTTTTATATCCACTGCATGTGCTTATATAGAGCCCTATTCAATTGGCCGAATTGCAATTTAATAAGGCTGTCACTAACTAAAAACTTCTGTAAAGAAAATATGCTCTGTGCTTATATAGAGCCCTATTCAATTGGCCAAATCGCAATTTAATAAGGCTGTATATTTCTAAAGTTGATACGAGAAATAATTACCCAATCAAATCTTTTTTTTGGTACATTTTAAAAAAAAATCAGTTGTTAAAAAGAGGATTCATTTGTAAATAGGGATTCCTTCCTCTTTAGACAAACCAATTCATATTTTTATAAAAATTATAAAATATATATATATATATATATAAAAAAAAAGTAAATAAAAGTTAAGTTTTAAGAATCACGAGTGCAAGACAAAACACTAGGATCTTTGTCTGGTATTTTTTTTTTCTTTACAAATGTTGCAACTGCCTGTGCCTGCTCCTGATTGGCAAAAACACATTATGAATTTTATGCTAATTTAACCAGAGTGTGGAGGAAGTGTTTACTATACAATTGGAAGAAATTAGAAGACATTTTGCTAATTCAAGGTTAGTTTTTAAATGTTTATTGTATATTTTCATGCAGAAAAAATGTTTTCATACACTACTGATTCTCCTCTATCAGATGCATTACTAATAATCCAGTTAACTTAAACATGCCTTTAATGCTACATATTAATTCCTACTCTCCCTCTCTGCTGTATGGAGTTTGTTTTTCTCTGCAGGTTCTAAAAGCATAGGCAAAGCTACTAGGGGTACAGGCGGTGCAGTGCACTAGGGCGCTCCTCTGGGATGGGCCCAGTATTGTTAAAGGCACATCTAAGTTTTCTTGTGTGAATACTTTTCTAATCTAACACACACTGCTTATGTCAGAAACACATTATATTGACTCACTCTATACACATACAAACTTATTTTATTAAAAAAAAAAAAAACTTGTTTTCCACACCCCCAGAGATGCTTACAAATGCACAGTGTACCTCCCAATAGAAACACTGCACTGTATGAGTTTTAACCATTTACTAGTCTTTAAGCCAACAGCACCTGAATGCATAGATTTTACAGAGCAGTGTCTGGCTCCTCCTGCTTCCTGCTATAGAGGACTACACGTCCTATGATTCCTTTCCGGCACAGGCTGCTATTACAGATTGCTACAATGTATTAAAATGTGTAGCTGCCTGTGATTGGCCAAAACAAATGATTAATTTTATGCTCATTTTAGCTTTAGGGTTTTTCTTTTAATTTTAAAAAGCAACTGCTTGCAAATTCAAGAGGTTTACAGCCTTAATAAATTGTGATTCCGCCAATTGAATAGGGCTCTATATAAGCACATAGCATGTTTTTTTAGAGAAGTTTTCAGTTAGTGAACTTCTATCCAAAAGCAAGGTCTTCACTAACTAAAAACTTCTGTAAAACAAATATGCTATGTGCTTATATAGAGCCTTATTCAATTGGCCAAATCACAATTTAATAAGGCTGTTAGTAAACATCAGGGTGAGTTTGTTAATGTTTATTTTGGTATTTTGTTCATGCAAAAAAACATTTTCATACTCTACTGATTCTTCTCTATCAGTTGCATTCATAGTCCAGGGCTACATCACCCAGCCCAACCAACTGTCTTGGGGGGAAGCAGCAATTAGAAAAGGTCTTGGAGAAGGCCACTGAGTGAATTGGTAAGGGGGGGGGGGGGCAGCGCCAACACATTTTTAGAAATAAATAATTTTTGGCACCAGTGCCTTCCATTCTCTAGCTCCGCCACTGTTCAGAAATCACAGATACTCTGCACTGCTCATATATTCTTCTTTGCAGTTTTTTTTTTGGTATCTTAAGCACATTAAGAAAAAGCTGAAATGTATTATGTAGTGAGGATAATATGTATTTACTATAATTTATAGTTCATTTAGGTCCTGAGGGATTTTAGCCTTTTCTCCCTACCTATATTGGCCAGTACAGCTGAACTGGAGAAATACCCAATACAAGTAAACACTTAAAGAGCTTTCAAATCTAACACTAAATCATTTAAAGCCGATTATAAAACATTTTCACAGGTTCTCTACTGTTTGGCTGCTCTAGATGATGATGAGTAGTATCTAGGAGATCATAGTTCCACCGTAATGAGGGCCATTGCAAAAATCTGTAAAAGTACAGCTTTCATAACTTTTACATAGTAAAGTCCAGTATAACTAAGTTTTATTATTGTACAATAAGTTGATTTTTAGTGAAAAAACCTGGGGCTATATTCAATTTGAAGCCCGCAACTCGGTCACAGACCGCCTAATGTCTGAAAGTGTGTTGCAGGCTCCCGTTCCTCTCCGATTGCGATGCTATTCAATTGCTCAAGACTGCAAGTTACGGGCCCGAAGCCAAAACCGTAAACCATGCACTGGTTCGGGGCAGTTCCGGTCGGGAACATGATCAATTAAGCAAGCCCATAACTTCCCATTTCAAATCAGCCAATAGAAAATGAGACTGTCATTATTACAGCAGGTAAATATGGAGGTTACATGTCAATCAATTAAGTTTGGGGGTCCGATATGCGATCAGACTCGCAAACCAGCAAAATAAAGAGTTATGAAAATGATTGCCAATACTGTTCTAGTCCATGTGGGTGGCCTGATATGTATTAACTCCTGATATTAACCTGAGATCAATTTAACCCTGGAATGAAACACAAAAAATAAATTTGAATTATTGCAGATTTGCGAGCTTGAGACTGTTGTACAATTAATTCTAATGCATTTCATCTCTTTCCCCGTTTTTTATAGCACAATATTAATTTTTTATTTGTATTTACAGTGCTACGAATAGGTGTTTAACCCCTTTACGGGTCCTCTCTAGCACTCTTAGGATTTTCTCCTTCATTTGCTGTTTATGGGTGTGAAAACATTTGCGGACTTGGGGAAATTGAGCAATTGAATAGCGATTTGCGATTTTAGCCTTGCGAAAGTGAAAGAGCAAAGGCTTCTGGAGGCTGTAAGTTACAAGCTTAACCATCGCCATTTTTTCAAGCCCATAAATCGGAAGTTGTTCCAAGACCGCAAAAAAAAAGAAGCCAATTGAATAGCAAAATAGCTTGCAACCTCACTTGCGGGCTCCTGGATCTCAATTGAATATGACTCCTGATCTTTAAGCTGGAGCTCCTCCCATCTTTTTTAGGCTGTGCCAGATTGTGGAGCAAAGCTTTATAACAAGGCAGCTACAGGGAAATGTACTATATACCCTGACACAGTTTTGAAAAGATGTTAGGAGCTCCCAGAGTATCAACTTTCTGCTTTTGATTATAAGTGTTTCTGTTTTAGAACATTTGTTATTGTAAAATATACACGATAACGATTCTTAGCTGTTACATCTGTTACATTTTTTAATAAAACTTTTCAATTAGATTTCATGATGTTGCCTGCTGATTCTTTAATGCTAACTTTTGTTAGGGATAATATACAGGAGACAAACTAAATTTCCTTTTATACAGATGCAAAATATGCAACTAAAGGAAAGCTTGGGTTGTTTACCTGTCTGAATCAAATCTTCTATTTTGTGCGCCATCTTATGTCCAAACAGCAAACTGCAGAATATTTTTTACAATGGTCAATGACCATTTAAATCTCATATATCATTTGAAAATTAAGCAAAATGCTCTGGGAAACTAAAAAAACAGAATAAAGCATTTCTTTTCTCAAATAATTTAGACAATTATGCTTTGCATTGTTATATTTGTTGTTGTTGACAAGTCACAGCAGAGATAACACATATGATAACATTTAAAACTTTAGATAATAAGTATTTTTATCAACTTAACATCATTAAAGGGCCCCTGAAGTCTAGAGGTTTTCTCTGCATTATCAGATCGAGGATAGAAAAGCATGTGGAAAATGTATTCTACTTTTTAAAATCATTGCTGAATTATCTGATCTCTAGAATGCTTTTATTCTTCCCAAATCATCGGAATAAGTACCAAGCTACAAAGTGAGCTGGTATTGATTGAAACCAGCTGTACAGGATGAATAAAAAAGTATTCCATTTCCTATATTATTGTTTTTTGTATCAATTGCTTGTAGAAGGGTTTTGTCAAGGTTAGAGCTACTGACTCTAAATTTGATGTTGTGAGTTTAATTCCCATTAGGTATTTCCCCCTTATAATAATAATTTGTATTTAGGTTACATGCTAGCAGAAAAAACATATATAAACTGTAAAGGGGTGGTATGGATCACAAATAGGAGTTGTAATGCTTTAAATATAATTATTTAAACTAAATAAAATATATTAATGTATAAAAAAAAAGTGTACAACTATGGTTTGAATTTGTAGCCACTATGCATGGTACAGAGTAAGAGCCTCATTCAATTGAGGCATTCCGGAGATCCGGGCAAATGGAGCCCATAACTTATTTTGCTATTCAATTGGCTTCCGTTTGTGGGCTCTGATCGAGTCACAGGCTCTGAGCTGTGACCCATTGAGATTGTTCAAATTGCAAGTTAATGTCCCCACAAAGCCTTAGATCTTTAACGGCTGCAAGACTTCCATACGCTAAAATCGCAAATCGCTGATTTCCCCTCGCTAACAACTCCGTCAAGCCCGCAAATGGCAAAAGTCGGACCACAAGTTACGGGTACCAAGGAGGTCTCACAAAGGGCTTAATGACATGTACGGAGCACTGCAAATGCATATATAAAGACTCTACTGTACTTTTATTAAAAGGGAAAGTGATGTTAGATCATATGGGCTTGAACCATGATGGGGCCCACATTACATTGCCTGTTTCTAACCACGAGTTACGGCCTTGCTTCAGCAATCATGTTCAAGCTCCCAAAAGCTACTTTCGATAGCATGGGTTGCGATGTGCGCAATCGGTCCAGGACTTTTGGCCCCAGCCTATTGAATAGCCCATTAACTTGCGGCTGGTGCGGGCCCGCAGATATAAGTCCTACTCCGATCGAGTTGTGGCCTCCAAAATGAATGAGGTTCATTATATAGAAATCAGTAAAGCTAAAATACAATCAGTGTGACATTGAAAAACGACTACATTTTTTATAGGGGTGGCGGGCTTCAAGATATACAAGCCAGAATTAAAAAATTCAATATCTACAGCAATTCTTGATCAATGAAAAAACTTTCCCACATGACTATCTAAGCTTGACCTGATGGCGCAGAGCAGTTTTAGTAACAGCCATGTCATTAAGAAATAGCATTTTCTTACAATAAACTTTGTGATTCCCAGTAATAGCTAATTGTACCTTGCTGACATACTTTTATCTGTTGAAATATAAAGAATCATCAGAGAAACAAACATTGAAAAAAATTGAAATGTTGGTACAAGTGATTGCTACCATCTTAATATCAAGTAAACAGGTATCTACTATTATTGTACTCTATTACTAATATCAAATGTGAATGTAAGCACCTAATGATAGCATACTGGTATATATTAACATGGTATGATTGCTTTCATAAAATTACTAATATGTTTAAATTGTACAGGTCAATTAAATGCAGGCTAATCAGAATGAATTCTTAAAAATGATACAAAAGCTTCAAGTGCGATGATATTCTTATAAACCAATCTTCCTTGTAATCAATTAAATGCTGAAGAAGTAGCTATCTCTTTTCTTCCATACAGTAAGTTTGTGTACAGATACACCAACTGTATTTTGGCTTTGTTGGCTCTCCACATGAAGTCGGATTGTGATAATTCAATGGATCTGTTCATTACTTTTTCATTGGTGATACTGAGTTAAAGATGCATTTTATACAATTATTTTGTATTATATACACATTTTAACATGGTGACATAAATCATTTTGTCCTCCTCAATGTAGTTGTCATAAAAAATATTACATTTTTACTGGTAGTGTTAAGCCCTTTGTAGGTGTGGCTTTAGGTCACAGCTGTGGAACATGGCACCTTACATGAGGGAAAACAGAAAAAATGGGGGAGGTTAAAGAAGGTGTGAATCTGTTACTCTTGGGGCTTATTAGAGGTAAGTGAAGTTTAGATGTTATATAACAATAACATTGAGGGTGCATGGGTGTAGAAGCCAAGGAAAACCTGGGGGGGGGATACTGCATATAGTATAAAAATACCACACAACTGCTTCTCTAGACATAAACACACACATTGAAAAATCTGCGGGGAATTCGTGCCCCTCATCCCTCCCATTTCCTACACCCATGTGGATAAATTAGATAAGACACATAGTCAAAACATTTATATAAAATATATATATATATATATAAATATATATATATATATATATATATATATATATATATATATATATATATATATATACCTAGAGTCCTGTTAATTGCAATTTAAACATGAGTTCAGTTTTTCTTTGTATGAGGTGAAGTTCTAAAAGATAGGTATGCCTGTCTGACGGGCATATTCAAATAATATATTAAAACATATGTTCCATATTACTGATAGTAAAAATAGCACTGCTAATAGTCCAAATAGGCAGTCATCACATATATAGTTGTGAGCGTACGAGTTGTTGTTAACGCTGCGGGCTCACAATGTCATCTCTCAGTCTTATAATATTATCCACTAATATATTGTTGTAAAAAACGAGAAGAAAGGGTGGGGGTGGAGAAGCGCCAAAGATACTATATGGTGTAGTATGTTAATAACAGTTTATTTAAAATATAAAACAACATAAATTGCACTCATATTTAATACAAAAAATACCCAAGTGGAAAACAGATATCTTTCATACCCGGATCTTCAATATCGGTCCGTTGTCTTCCTCAATGGAATGCTATGTTTTTAGTAGCACTCCCAATGTAGACTCTTTCTCAATGGCATATACAAATAAGACTTATTTGTATATGCCATTGAGAAAGACTGTAAAGTCGAAACGCGTCTGACTTTGAAGTAGGTTTGTTACTTTTAGCTGTATTGTGCTCTTGTCACTGTGGATACACTACAGGTTTTATTATTTATAACAGGGACTATTTATTTGTGGCCCATATATCTCATTAGTGCTGGTTTGAGTGTGGTGTGGTGGTGGTGTGGGGGGGGGGTCAATAAGCCCTGTCCCATATTCCATCATACACCCTACCTGCATGAGACTGAAGTGGATCACAATATATGCCCTGTATTAATATACCGAAAGAAATCTACATGGAGAGTGCTACTAAAACATAGCATTCCATTGAGTAAGACAACGGACCGATATTGAAGATCCGGGTATGAAAGACATCTGTTTTCCACTTGGGTATTTTTTGTATTAAATGTGAGTGCAATTTATGTTGTTTTATATTTTAAATAAACTGTTATTAACATACTACACCATATAGTATCTTTGGCGCTTCTCTACCCCCACCCTTTCTTCTCGTTTTTTATCAAGAGTTGTCTATGTGAACGACAATTTTGAAGAAGAAGCAGCCTAGGATTGAAATTGGAGTGGACATTCCATGGACATGAATGCATTTTAGTGCCCTATTTTTGTTTAATATAAGTATATATACTTTTTTAAAGAAAGACACTTATACACAAAAAAAATTCTATATATTTTTAGATATTTTTTAGCGCTGTATTTATATTGGTTTTTATAATTTTAAATATATTGTTGTATTCACCTTATATCAAAACAGACAGAAAATATTTCAGGGAAAGTGCCACACATCCATCACATTCATCATAGAGAAATCTTACCATTTTAAAAGTTTGACTATTTTTAAATATTGTAGAAAATTGCCTTTATTATACTGAATTACATAATTCTTGTGATATGTATAATTGTCTCTGTTTGGATGTATGCACACATTTGTGGCACAGTGCCCTAATCTGTTTCTATGGTGGCAAAAAGAAAATCTTCCCTTTGTGTTACTATGCAGCTAGGTTACCTTCCCTACTCTAATGAAATAGACATCCAACAAAATAGCATACTGATGTGTACATAGAAAAGGCATATCTTAAGAATGATTTAGTAGGACATGAGATTTATTAATATTGCTCTAAATCATCAGAGCACCAAAAAATAGGAATTTTTTAATACCAACATTTTTTAGATTTTTAAAAAAAGCTGAATGATTTGTTTACTGTTTTATAAGAGCTTTATGGTAACATAGTGTATTGTCAAACTGCTCTAGCTAATGACTGTGGGCGTATTCTATTGCCCAAATCATAAATGTATCTATACACACTTAAAACTGCTCTTAATAATGCCACAGATTCTATTAGCTACTTACAATCCGATTACGAGTTACCCGCCCACAATCACTACGGGCCAGTCACAGACGCAAAACAGGCCTTAGAACCTCATTGGAGTTATCACAACTCAAACATCACGAGCTCTAAATAATTGAAGTGGCACAAAATCAATATTCTGTTAGACCCGTAGCTCTAGCACGCAAATAAAGTCTGATACGCAAATGAAAAAGTATCACGTTTCTGTCAAAAATATTACGAGTACTAAACAGGACTCGCAAAGGCATTTTTCAAATACTTATCAGAGCTGTAACAGCTATTAAACACACAATACTGTACTTTAAAAGCATAGGAGAGCATTCAAATGAATTGCACGACAGTCCCAAACCCACAAATATGCAATTTAAAAAATATATGCTTTAAATGCTTTTTCTGAATAATATCGATCCTGGGAATCAAAGGGTTAATACATATCATGAAACCTACATGGACTAAATAACAATTTTATATTAGATTGACCACTGATAATTTTTAGAACTTTCTATTGACCCTAAGGTGTTAGGTTATAATGTAAACACTTACAGCCTTATTAAATTACGATTTGGCTAATTGAATAGGGCTCTATATAAGCACATAGCATATTTTTTTACAGAAGTTTTTAGTTTGTGAACTTCAATCCAAAAGCAAGGTCTTCAAGAACTAAAAACGTCTGTAAAAAAATATGCTCTGTGCTTATATAGAGCCCTTTTCAATTGTCTGAATCGCAATTTAATAAGGCTGTACAATGTTAAATTGATAAAGTAAATTTATAGAGAGTAGAATACCTTTTTGTGGTTTGCAATTTTTTTATATACCACAAACTGATTTTTAAAAATTAACTTTTATTACACATTTGCATTAAAAACACTTATAGATAAAATACGTATGCTTAAAAACTAAGATTATTGTCTCAGTATTGAAAATGACATTTCAATAATCCCAATTTGTTTATATACATTCTTTCATTTTTATGATTTGTTATCTTTTTGGCAGTGGCTAATAATAAGGGAAACTACATTATATAAGCCACTGCCATAAAAATAATAAAACAGATGATCTAATGCATTTTGTAGAGTGCTAGACTGCTTGATTGCGAGCCTGATCGGCAAATATTACTTATTGGCACTAATTAATTCTTAGCCTCTGATTGCAGATTACGTGCAACTTCCATGTTTTACTTCCATGTTTTACTGATATCACAATGAAGTAAATTACTGGCTTGATTAAATATTGTCAGATCATGTTCAGCGTTGCAGTCAGAATTTGCGAGCTAGAGTCAATAGAATATATCTAAACATTTATTAAAACACCACACACAGCCAAATTTGTGAGTTCAAGGCATATGCAAACTTCTAACAGAAGAGGGCCCTGTGTGGAGCTTCCTACTTTAGGCAGATTGAGCAAGAACAAAAGTTGCTGTCAACTTATTCCTTTGCGTTCTTTAGACACTCAAATTCGAAAGGCAATAATGTGGAATTTAATATTGAAACAAAAAAAATATGGAGCTTGGGAGCTTGTCATTTTTGGTCAATTGAGAACCTGAAGGAAAGTTCCTACAAACTCAGTGTATATTGTGGTGAAGAGACTCCAGTCCTGAATAGAGTCAGGTTAAACCAACAGTTTGAGTGCCATGATAGCTATCATGGTAGCATTTTAAGCAATTATCACAGTAGGAAAAAGTTTCAAATAAAACTTCTTACACATTTGTACTTGATTTTGATTGCTCTATATGATTCTGCAGAGCAATGTCCATGAGTTCGCTGCCTCTTTAATTATACAGATATGCAAACGTTTACCATTACTCCAGTGTGTAAAAGGTGAGCTAGATTACGGTATGTTGTTTCTATTATTTGAAAGCTCAGGTTTAAGAGTCATTGCAGTTAATCCATTTGTATTTAGCTCTTTAAATCTTTGAGCATTAGACCTGTCTACTAGTGAGAAAGCGTCTCATTTAGAGGATAACAGACTAGCCTTACAACATGGTAGATCCACTTAGTGTTGTCTGCATGTCCAGCAGAGAGGAAATGACCCAGCTGTAATGTTAAGTTAAACTGACCAAAAACTGACCAATGAGATTATGAAATGATTGGAGTATAAGCCAAGCATAAATCCTGAATATCTGTCCAGTTTGTTTTTTTCAAGACCATGATATCCTCTTAAATGAGAGCATTAACCTATTTGACCTTGTCTGGAAAATATTATCTTACGCCAGTATTCTTTAAGTAGTTGTATTGACTAATGGCTCCCCCTTACTATGGTTGTCACACATATTCCCTCTGTCTGAAGCTGCTTTTACACTCTTGTGTGTTTAACAAAAACATATATACCGCATATAGCATATATTATATCATGAAGTATAAAGCTAACAAGCAAGAGGAAACAGAGGATTAATTTGCAGGTTATACAGAATGTAAAACAAGTGTTAATAAAAGTTATATTTTATTTTTATTATTATATATTATATATACATATATCCTATAAAGACATGCTCTTTTTTTCCTCGGACTCAGGGAGAAGGTTATATATATATATCTATATATATCTATATATATATATATATATATATATATATATATATATATCTATATAGATATATATATATATATATAGATATATAGATATATATGTACATATACAGGGAGTCCCCGGGTTAAGGAAGAGATACCTTTCTGATAATGTTTTTAAACCGGATGTACGTAACTCGGATACCTGATGAAAAATAATAATAGTAATAATGCCATAAAGGCTCATATGTGGTAATAATAAAACAGTATAATAATGTGGTAGTAATGATAATAATAATATCCCTGTATACTGTAATAATAAGTTACAGAAAATAATGTACTTTTTCTTTGAATTCAAACAGGACTTAAAAATAAACTCATATAACAAGCTTGAGCACTTATTTAACCCCCTCACTCATGAGGGTCAATACAGACCCCCATAAACCCCTAATTAACCCTGTCACCCATGGGGGTCAATACAGACCCCCATAAACCCATAATAATCCTGTCACTCATGGGGGTCAATAAAGACCCCCATAAGCCCATAAATAACCCTGCCACTCATGGGGGTCAATACAGACCCCCATGAACTCCTAATTAACCCTGTCACTCATGGGGGTCAATACAGACCCCCATAAACCCCTTATTAACCCTGTCACTCATGGGGGTCAATACAGATCCCCCATAAACCCATGGTTAACCCCGTCACTCATGGGGGTCAATACAGACCCCCATAAACCCATAATTAATCCTGTCACTCGTGGGGGTCAATAAAGACCCCCATAAGCCCAATAATAACCCTGGCACTCATGGGGGTCAATACAGACCCCTATAAACCCATAATTAACCCTGTCACTCATGGGGGTCAATACAGACCCCCATAAACCCTTATTTAACCCTGTCACTCATGAGGGTCAAAATAGCCCCCAATAAGCACTTAATTAACCCTGTCACTCATGGGGGTCACTATAGTCCCCCATAAGAACTTAAAAAAACCCTGTCACTCATGGGGGTCAATACAGACCCCCATAAGCACTTAATTAACCCCCTCACTCATGGGGGGTCAATACAGACACCCAACAACCCCTAATTAACCCTGTCACTCATGGGGGTCAATACAGACCCCCATAAGCACTTAATTAACCCCCTCACTAATGGGGGTCAATACAGACCCCCATAAAACATATCATTAACCCTGTCACTCATGGGCGTCAATACAGACCCCAATAAAACCATAATTAACCCTGTCACTCATGGGGGTCAATAGAGACCCTCATAAGCCTCTATTTACCCCATCAGTCACATAAGGGTATATTATGACCATTATGGGCCTGTTACAACCCAACATTAACCACATAAGTGCCATGACGGTCCTCAAGGACCATCATGGCACTAAGTATAAACAGTACACTGCACTATACCACCCCAATAAAACATTAAATATCAACTAAACACCCTCTACACTAACCTATTAACACCTACACTACCTACCTACACAACCTACCCCCTAATAACCCCCCCACCATTCTAATTACAGAAAACAAAAAAAAACTAAAGTCACCAAAAATAAAAAATCTACATTACATAGAGTAAAAAACTTAAATCACAAAAAATAAAAAAAATCTGCATAACAGAAAATAAAAAAACCTAAGTCACAAAAAATAAAAAAAGGAACATTACAGAAAATGAACATTACAGAAAATGAAAAAATACATTACAACCCCCCAAAATACATTACAACAGAAAAAATCCCCCAAACAATTACACACCTGAAAAGGAAATGCATATAATACATACAATACAATACATACAATACAAATAAAATTAAATACAATACAATACACACCTATCTAATATACAATACATCCTATCTATCTAATATACAACACCCAATCTATCTAATATACAATACAACCTATGTATGTAAAATACATCCTGTCTATCTAATATACATCCCCCAATCTATCTAAATAAATATCTAATATACAATACATGCTATCTATATAAAACACATACCCCTAGCTAACATACAATAAATGCTATCTATATATAAAATAATCTAATTCTAAGCTAAAATAACATAATTAAGACCACTTACCGTTGCAGATGTCCCTTCAGATCACCCACCTAGGGAAAAAAAATTAAAAAAATTAGTGCAACACATTTACAGTAAATAAATAAACATTCTAAACATTCTAAATATTCTACTCACCTTTCCAGCGTGTCCCCATCCTTCTTCTTTTCTTCTTCTCCGGTGCGGCCCCTGTTAAAAAAAAAACTAACATTAGTACTCAAACATAAACTTTAAAGAAAGTAAATTAAACATAATCTACATTGTACTTACCTCCCTGCGATGTCTCCGGCCTCCTCCTCTTCTGCCCCACCCTGAAACCGCGCTCTAAAAAATCAAATAAATAAAAAATAGCGGAGATCGGCATTCGCGAACCCCCCCCGCCGAAGCTAATGAGCCTCCCGGAGCCTTTTCCGGAAGAAAATAGGCAATGGAGCCTTCTGATTGGTTGAAAATGCTGTCTACCAAATTCACCCAATCAGGAGGTGCCAATGTGTGAGCCAATAAGAAAGGGATACACCCTAAAATCTCACTCTGATTGGATAATGCACCTGTCAATCTTTATTTAAACAAATCTCAAGGCGCAGATGCCTTCAGCCAATCACAATGGAATACACCCCCACAGGGTGATTGGCTGGAGACATCTGCGCATTCTGATTGGTTGCACTGACAATAGCTAATCACAATGGGATACACCCCCACATACTGATTGGCTGATGGCATTTGCGCCTTCTCTTTGGCTGTTGTCAGTGTCAATCAGTATTACAGCCAATGGGAAGGCACAGATGTCTTCAGCCAATCACCCCGTGGGGGAGTATCCCATTGTGATTCGCTGATGGCAATAAAGCCTTCTGATTGGTTCAAATAAAGATTGACAGGTGCCTTATCCAATCATTGTGGGATTTTGGGGTGTATCCCTTTCTCATTGGCTCACAATTGGCGTCTTCTGATTGGCTGAATTTGATAGACAGAGTTTTCAGCCAACCAGAAGCCGCCATTGCGATTTTCTTCGAGAAAACTCTGTAGGAGGCTCATTAGCGTCGGGGACATCCGCGAATGCGGATATCTGTTATTTTTTTCTCTTTTTTCTTCTACAGCGCGGATTGTTCCAGGGCCCATCCGGGGCAGAAGACAAGGAGGCCGGGGACATCGCAGGGAGGTAAGTACAATGTAGATTATGTTTATTTTACTTTCTTTTATGTTTATGTATGTGTACTAATGTAATGTTTTTTTTTAACAGGGGCCGTGCCGGAGAAGAGTAAAAGAAGAAGGACGGGGACATGCTGGAAAGGTAAGTAGAATATTTAGAATATGTACTATGTTTGTTTATTTTATGTAAACGTGTTGTAGTAATTTTTTTTATCTTTTTACCCTAGGTTGCTGATCTGAAGGGACATCTGCAAAGGTAACGGTCTTAATTATTTTATTTTAGCTTAGAATTAGGGTTTCTATATAGAGATAGCATGTATTGTATATTAGATTGTGGGATGTATATTACATAGATAGGATGTATTGTATATTAGATTGGGGGATGTATATTACATTGATAGTATTTATTGTATATTAGATAGATTGGGTGATGTATATCAGATACATAGGATGTATTGTATATTAGATAGGGGTGTATTGTATTGTATTTCATTTTATTTGTATTGTATGTATTGTATTGTATCTATTATAGGTATTTCCTTTTCAGGTGTGTAATTATTATTATTATTTTCTTTACTTGGGGTTTGTAATGTATTTTGTTATTTTCTGTAATGTTCCTTTTTTTATTTTTTGTGAGTTAGGTTTTTTTCTTTTCTGTAATGTACATTTTTTATTTTTTGTGATTTTGGCTTTTTTCTTTTACGTAATGTAGATTTTGTATTTTTGGTGACTTTAGTTTTTTGTTTTCTGTAATTAGAGTGGTGGGGGGTTATTAGGGGGTAGGTGGGTAGTGTAGGTAGGTAGTGTACGTGTTAATAGGTTAGTGTAGAGGGTGTTTAGTTGATACTTAATGTTTTATTGGGGGGGTATAGTGCAGTGGAAAGTTTATACTTAGTGTCATGATGGTCCTTGAGGACCGTCATGGCACTTATGCTGTTAATGTTGGGTTGTAACAGGCCCATAATGGTCATAATATACCCTTATGGGACTGATGGGGTTAAATAGAGGCTTATGAGGGTCTGGATAGACCCCCATGAGTGACCGGGTTAAAATGGTGTAGTGCTTACACTTTGGGTCATGAGGGTCCTGGATGACCCTCATGGCACTTATAGTGTTAGTACATGCGTTCATTAGTGTGTTATAGGGGTCTATATAGTTGAGGCACACAGTACACTCACATTGTGTGACAAACAGCATTTCAACATTTTTTGACAGGCAAGTCGCTAGTATATATATATATATATATATATACATACATTTATTCATATATAAATATATATATATATATATATATATATATATATAATTGAAGAGTGAAGCAACTGTGAATGTCCAGTAATCTAGTAATTTAGTAATTATTAATCCATATATATATATACTGTATATATATATATATATATATATACATATATATAGATTAATATTGAGTATTGCAATATAATTTGATACCTTTTGTATTGGACAAACGTCTTATTTATAATGACGAATTTTCGAGAGGCTTAACCTCCCTTTATCAAGTCTCAAGCAACACTAACATGAGATGGAACCCTCAGTTTGAATAATAACAGCAGATACAGATAGAGCGGAAACAGCATCTGACATCATCAGGTAAATACATATATGTGGAATAAACACAACATAGCAAAGGAAACATATATACACATATTATATACACATATACATCAATATATACATGAAAAAGCAGAGCACTGTAGTCCACAGTGATATCTTTCCTGTTGGACAAACACCTCACTAAGAGTGCTAAGTCTGTTATAGTATAAGAAGAAAGAAAATCACATGAAATTCTGATAATTGTTCTCTAAAATTGGATGGTATGTGGTCACTACAGGTATACGTGAAGTAGTTTCTTTTGTTTTGTAGTTTAATAGGTGTTCTTGGGATATTTTGATGGGAGTGGTTATTTTTTGGGTAATAATACGGAGTTTGTAACCCTTTTGTTTGAAAGATTCAGACAGTGTTTTTAAATTTTTAGCACTGTCTCCAGTGTTTGAGCAAATCTGATGGTATCTAATAGCTTGATTATGGATGATGGCTTGTTTGGTGTGGGAGGGATGAAAACTGGAGCTGTGTAGGTAATTACATCTGTCGGTAGGTTTCCTATATATAGATGAGTGGAGAATGCCATTGGTGATGGATATAGTAGTGTCTAGAAAGTTTACCTGTTCTGTGGAGAAATCCATTTTAAGTTTTATAGATGGATGGAAAGTGTTGAATGAATTATGAAAGTATCTGAGTTTGCTTTCTCCTTCTGTCCAGATGATGAACAGATCATCTATGTAACGGTAGCATGTGTATGGTTTGTAAATTGATACAGATAAGAATGTTTCTTCTAGATTGGCCATAAATAGATTTACTGTATTGTGGAGCCATTTTGGTACCCATGGCAGTCCCCATCATCTGTAGGTAGGTATCTTGGTTAAAAGTAAAATAGTTGTGGGTAAGGATATATTCTATTAGTTTAACAATATTATCAGGGCCATATTTTTGTTTTGCTTGTTTGTGGAAAGGAACATAAAACATGCCTCAGTGCCATCTTTGTGTGGTATATTACTGTAAAGAGACTCTACATCCATGGTAACAAGTAGTGTGTTAGCAGGTAGGTTTTTAATCTGACTGAGTTTGTTGAGAAAGTCAGTGGTGTCTTGTATATAGCTACTGGTGTTACTAACTAATGGTTTAAGGATGTTTTCAACAAATCCAGATATCTGTTCAGCCAGTGTGTCCATACCTGTAACAATTGGTCTCCCTGGGTTGCCTGGTTTGTGGATTTTTGGCAGTAGGTAAAAAGTCCCAGTTGTAGGATTGGCGGGGATGAGTTGTTCTAATTCCTGATGTATATTTTTAGGGAATGTTTTGAGGAGTTTCTTAAGTTGAAGAGTATATTTTTCTGTAGGGTCCTGGTTCAATTTCTTGTAGTAAGTATTGTCTGACAGTTGTCTGTTGGCTTCATTTATGTAGTCCTGAGTATTCATGATAACAACTGCACCTCCTTTGTCTGCCGGTTTGATGGTGATGTTGAGGTTGTTTTTTTAAAAACTTTATGGCAGCTCTTTCTGATGAAGTAAGATTGTGCAAGTCTCTTTTATATTGTGTTGTTATAATGGATGCAGTTCTCAGGCGAAAGCTTTCTATATAACTGTCCAGTTTGATGTTATGACCAGGTTGTGGATTGAAATATGTTTTTTTTTTCTTGTTACAGTCTAATGATGTTGTGGTATGTCCCTTGTTGTAGAAAAATTCTGCCAGTCTTAATCTCCTGAAGAATTCTTCTATGTCTGAGTATAGTTGTATTTTATCTAGTTTTATGTCTGTACATAAAGACAATCCTTTGGAGAGAACAGAGATCTCTGCTTGTGATAGTTGATAGTCTGAGAGATTTACAATTCCTGTGTTCTGTATATTTTTCAGAAAAACTATTTTTTTTGAGTTGGTAGGTTTTTAGATGTGTTGTTAGTAGAATTTAGGACTAAATTTGGGTCTTCTCTCTTCCTGTTAGGTATTAATTTCTTTATTATGAGTTTATTGACTAATATCATGATTATAAATGTATATCAGCTTGTTTTTCATGTATCTTACTAGAATGTTCAAGAAGGTTATCTGTAGAAATGTTTAGGTAATATTCCCTTGTGCATCTGTTTCCTGTTTCCTTTTTACGCTTGCAACTGCTGACTGAGAAACCTTTTGCAGGAAGCCGTTATTTGTGATAAGGAATGTTTCGCTGAGTTAGACAGAAAAAGACACTTGCATTACTGCTATGATGGTGTATTTACCCTATTGAATCCTGCTATTTGCTGTGACGTGTGTTATGCTATATAAGGGGCTGCCCGCCCAAATAAACTCAGAGATTATTCTGATGGCACTCTGACTTCTGTGCATTATTTTCTCTCATTATATCTTGGTACCCAGATATAATATATACACACATCAGAATACATGATTACTCACTAATCTGATCCTATCACTTCCTTTCGCTGTTGTATGTTGTTTTGCTGGAAGAGGCAGCTGAGTTTTTTTTTTTTTTATAAATTCATGTTGTTGTTTCTTGTGAAGATGTTGTATTTATTTTTCTACATGTTCAGCTTCATATATGTTGCTCTCCTTTAGTTGTTGAAGGAGGCTTACTCTTTGGTGATTTAAATGATGTTTCTTTGTATAAAGATGGAAGATACCGCATTTAGCCGAATCAAGAAGCTACTATTTAAAATAACAACAAAAATAACACAACTTAACAGTGGCATTTATTTTTTGTCACAATGCAAGAAAAGGAATATTATACCAAAAAGACTTAAAATCAAAAATCCACTAAGATCTACACATAACTCAATATATGCGAATATATTGAGTTATAATATAAATAAGAAACCACCTAATACATCAACTTTATACAAAGAAACATCATCTAAATCACAAAAGAGTAAGCCTCCTTCAACAACTGAACAACTACAAGAAATTGAACCAGGACCCTACAGAAAAATATACTCTTCAACTTAAGAAAATATACTCTTCAATGTTAGTAACACCAGTAGCTACAGTATATACAAGACACCACTGACTTTCTCAACAAACTCAGTATGATTAAAATCCTACCTGCTAACACACTACTTGTTACCATGGATGTAGAGTCTCTTTACAGTAATATCCCACACAAAGATGCACTTAGGCATGTTTTAGGTTTCTTTCAACAAACAAACAAAACAATAAATATGGTCCTGATATTATTGTTAAACTAATAGAATACATCCTTACCCACAACTATTTTACTTTTAACCAAGATACCTACCTACGGATGATGGGGACTGCCATGGGTACCAAAATGGCTTCACAAAACGCAAATCTATTTATGGCCAATCTAGAAGAAACATTCTTATCTGTATCTATTTACAAACCATTCAAATACTACTGTTACATAGATGATCTGTTCATCACATGGACAGAAGGATAAAGCAAACTCAGAGACTTTTTTTAAATTCATTCAACACCTTCCATTCATCTATAAAACTTAAAATGGATTTCTCCACAGAACAGGTACATTTTCTAGACACTACTACTGTATATCCATCACCAATGGCATTCTCCACTCATCTATATATAGGAAACCTACCGACAGATGTAATTACCTACACAGCTCCAGTTTTCATCCCTCCCACACCAAACAAGCCATCATCCATAATCAATACCATCGGATTTGATCAAACACTGGAGACCATGATGAAAATTTTAAAACACTGTCTGAATCTTTTGAACAAAAGGGTTACAAACCCCATATTATTACCAAAATAATAACTACTGCCATCAAAATACCCCGAGAACACCTATTAAACTACAAAGCAAAAGAAACTACTTCACGTATACCTCTAGTGACCACATACCATCCAATTTTAGAGAAAATTCGGAAAATAATCAAAGATTTACAACCAATACTAATTGAAGATACTGAATTAAAATATATATCCCCCAAACCTTCCATCCTTGCATTTAAACAACCACCAAACCTGAAACAAAAACTTGTCAGCAGAAAATTGGCCAATGAACAACTGAATACAAAAAATGGAACTAAACCTTGTAACAAACGTGCCTGTAAATGATGCCAACACATTTGTAATGATGATACAGCCACACATAACAACAAAACCTATAACATCAAAGGATCATATTCATGTACATCGTCAAATGTAGTTTATATAATACAATGTACTTTATGTGACACAGGCTGTTACATTGGAGAAACTGGCCAAAAAATGCATTTAAGGATGAATTTACACAGGCATTCAATAAGAAAACATAATGAAGACAGTTATTGTAGCCCAGTAGGACACCATTTTAGCCAGAATGATCACTCCATCCAAAACCTAAAAGTCAAAATACTCAGAGGAATATTTAAAAGCATCCAAGAGAGAAAAGCATTTGAAATAAAGATGATAACAGTCTTCAACATTAAAAACACAGGACTTAATATAGACTTGGGCTTTCTAACACATTATCATAATTTCTTGTGATTTTCTTTCTTCTTATACTATAACAGACTTAGCACTCTTAGTTAGGTGTTTGTCCAACAGGAAATATATCACTATGGACTACAGTGCTCTGCTTTTTCATGTATATATTGATGTATATGTGTATATAATATGTGTATATATGTTTCCTTTGGTATGCTGTGTTTATTCCCCATATATGTATTTACTTGATGATGTCAGATGCTGTTTCCACTTTCTCTGCATCTGCTGTTATTATTCAAACTTAGGGTTCCATCTCATGTTAGTGTTGCTTGACACTTGATAAAGGGAGGTTAAGCCTCTCGAAAGCTTGTCATTATAAATAAGATGTTCGTCCAATACAAAAGGTATCAAATTATATTGCAATACTTATTATTAATCTATATATATATATATATATATATATATATATATATATATATATATATATATACATATATATATATATATATATATATATATATATATATATATATATATATGGATTAATAATTACTAAATTAATATAGATATATATAAATATATATACAATTTTTTTCTGTATTATCAAATATAGTAACCAAACATATTCTTATTCTATTGCCAATACTTATTCTATTGCCAAATTCATAAATGTATACACCCTTAAAACCACTCTTAATATTGCCACATATTCTATTAGCTACTCACAATCTGATTACAAGTTACCCGCCCACAATCACTACAGGCCAGCAAAAGCTGCCAAACTGGCCTTAGAACTCCATTGTTTTTAACACAGCTGGAATATTACGAGCTCTAAATAATTAAAGTTACACAAAATAAATATTGCATTAGACCAGTTAAAAAAAATATTAGGAGTACTAAACAAGACTGGCAAAAGCTTTTTTTTAAATACTTATGAAATCTGTTACAGCAAAAAAACACACATATTGTACTTCAAAGGCACAGAAGGCATGGAAAGACATTAGAATTATTGCAGAACAGTCTGAAACCCACAAATATACAATTAAAAATAAAACAATTTCAATGTTATTTCTGAGTAATATGTATCCCGGGACTTAAGGGGATAATATATATCATGAAACCCACGTGGACTAAAACAGATGATCTAATGCATTTTATAGATTGCTAGATTACGAGCCTGATCGCAAAATATTACCTATTGGCACTAATTTATTCTTAGCCTCCGATTGCAGATTACGTCTACCTTCCATATTTTACTGACATCATGATGACGGTATCATTTACTATTGTCTGTGTCTAATGAGTAAATTGCGGCCCCCTGAAATCAGACTTAAAAACGCACAGTTTAAGAGATCAGACTTGTGGTCGGTGTTTGCAAGCTGGAGCAATAGAATACATCTAACCAATTATTAATAGACACTGCAGCCAAAAGTATGTGTTTGAGGCATTTGCGAGCAGCTAACATAATATGGCCTATAGATATAACCAACTTTAACAACTAAACATCTTAACATGAACAGGGCCCTGTAAGAAAGGTAGAGAAATGATTCCTTTGTAAAAGCAGCAAAACATGTTAACAAAAGTCATATTTTATTTTGAATCGCTTTTGTTGCTCTACATACCCTATACATGAATGTTTTCTTTCTTCCTTGTTTAGTCTATTTTTGGAAATCAGGAAATGAACAGAATATGCATACATATGCTTATTATACATACATATACTTGTATACTTATATACTATATAAAAAATGCATTTGAAGTGTTAGTTAGCTGAGCTAGAAATGTGGGTATTAATGCATAAAGTATGCATCTTCTATCAGACCAAATTATTTTATCCAATGTGAGTAATTATCTCTCAGAGTTGATGTGATAAGCCACAAGAGCATGCCCAGTTACATCCATTATCCATTACGAGCATGCTATTCATCTTTATAACCCCCACTGTGTTTGTAGTAATCAGTAGAGGGAGGGATGGTGGTAGAGAGAAAAGGCAGAAGTCTGCAGTCTTGGATACAGTTGAAACACCACACCTCTTCTCTCTCACTGGCCCAGAAAAAGGATGTTGCATCAAAGGATGCAACCATAGCTCTCCTAAATATCCCTATGACACACATAACTTCCACCCATGTATTGTGGATCCCTCCAGCGTCCTGCATCACTTTTTTTTAATGAAGCTGTATAACTGTTCTGCTTAGCTATACTCTTAGCATACTATCTATCTATCTATCTATCTATCTATCTATTGATCTATCTATCTATCTATCTATCTATCTATCTATCTACATCTATCTATCTATCTATCTATCTATCTATCTATCTATCTACAGTATCTATCTTCATTGTCCAGTGGTCCTTTAGAAAACATAAGTCTTAAGCTAAATTATCCAACACTTATCTAAAAACATTTATATAATAACTGGACCTTTGCTGTGTTACATTTAAAGAAACAAATAAATTTTCTTGGATGACACCACTGTAAAGTTTAACATGATCTATGTGACATCGTAACTCAGTGTAACCGGAAGAAATAAAACATCCTTATAGATTTATTTTAGAGTGGTTTGGCAATTTGTTTAAAATATTACTTTACAAAATGTTCATGTAGAAATGACTGTAAATAATATATTCATCCAAGTACTATGTGTTCTGATAACTGTCTGATCTGCAGGTTATAACCAATCTAGGGACTCAAGCGCCCGAGGGATCGGTTTCTGTATATTTAGAGTAACCTGTTCCCACTTGTATAGAAATGAGAACTATTTCTTGTTTATTTAACCAAAATGCAAATAAAATGTAATTCTCTTTTTATATACATGACTGAAGGTTGGAACCTTCCCAAACATACTGTATGAGCTGAAACCTTTTAATAAAGACCCTGTTACCAAGAGCTTGGGCTATTGTTTGTTCTGTAAATGAACTCTTTGATTAACGTGGCTCATTCTTTAAATCCATTCCTTTGTTACTATGGAAAGCGGTGGAAAGTAATGTGAGAAAAAAATACACTAAATTCAACCTCTATTGAATGGGATTTCAAAAGACTGGTCTAGAGCAAATTCAAGGTCTGCTAAGTAACTCTGGACATAATGAGCCACAGAGCAAATATTTCAGATGAGATAGCCAACTTTCTGCTGTGAAGTTATAGTTATCAATATCAACTCATTAACTACTTAATGGGTGCTTAAAGGACCACTTTTCAGAAAAAAAGATACTTGTTTGTGAAGTGTGTAACAAACTAATAACAGCAGTAATTACTAATAGCAGTTGGACATAAAACGTTTTGAGGAAAAGTCAGAATTTTCGAAGATTCAGTTTGTGAATAAGGAATTAACTTTTGTCTTTGGTTCATAACTTCCTGAAAGCTGGATAATGAGTGTATATTATTCTATCTATCAAAGGAGGGAGAGGTGGGTAGGCTTTGTTGGATAATTGGAAATGAATGGAGTTGACATTACCCCTTTCCATGGCACAACACAGAAGGCAGGTTGCATCAATGTATGCAAGAACTGCTCTCCAGAAATATAAACACCTATGTCACACACACAACTTCCACTAAATGTCTCTAGGGCTCAGGAGATGCATCAATTTGTTTTTTGATAATTAAAAACTAGCATTATGACATTTTCCTGATTAATTAAGCTTGCTGACTAAAAGGTTTAACATGTACACATATATAAATTACCACTGCAAGTATAATTGCAAGTAAAGCTTTGTGCAGTTCCAAATACACAAAGGTTAACATTTTTCTTAGCTTTTAAACTGTTTATTTTATCATCAAGCAGAGTTGTGTATCTCCTCCTATCTGTATCTATCAGGAAGTATTCACTGCTTTATGGTTTTTCTTCCTGTGCACTGGATTAAAATACCATCTGACCAGTGTAGGTTCTGTTTTAGACTGAACATGCTCAGTAAAGGGGGTTGGGGCTATAATGGTTCAAATACTGTTGTGGGGCTAATGATGACATCAATCCAGCCTGCTTCCAAGCTCCATGATATTCCAGCACACACGAAGAGGTGTCTGAAACCCTGATTGACACATGTAAGAGGAGATATATATCTATTCTTGAAGGGAAAACTGACAGTTTAAAAAGATAATATATTTTTTTTACTTTATTTTAAACTGAATATGGTTTTTAATAGTTTATGCCCAAGCATATGAGTCTTACTTGTAAATATCAGTATAGTGGTTCTTTAAATGGATCACTGCAGTTCTCATACAGTAAGGTTTTATTTTTTATTTAATAATAAATCATTTCTTGAAGATCAAACTTACATTTGAACTTTAGAGTTAAGCAGTCTAGCAGGTCTGCGTCTCTATGATCCAAATTAGATATCCAGGTGATGGAGAGGATCTTAAAGGAAGCTGCACTGATGGAAGTCTTTATCATCCTACTACCTTGCAAAGGCCACTACAGACATACCTTAGCTAGTCCAATATAAATTTTGTAAGACTCCTGGTCAGATTTATTCGTTAAAACTCACATTCCTTTCTCCTTGTTTTTGCATCATGTGAAATATAGTGTTTGTGGCACCAGTACCTTTTATATGCACGCCACTCTTTCCATGCCAATAGACCCACTCCGTCTCCGTCCGGTTTATCTGCCCATCAAAACGAAATTTTAGGGTTTAGGATTATTATTATGCTTTTTTTGTAATTCGCCAACATATTTTGCAGGGTTATACAAAGTAAAGTAAAAAAGTAAAGTAAAAAATTACAAAGAATGGAAGGTCCTGTTATTGAGCTTAAAAGCAAGCGTACAAAGTACTTTCCCTAAAGCACCTAACATGATTGAAAGAATGCAAACTTACAGTATAGAGGGTATGGGTGAGGTATAAAAAGGTGAAGTACAATACATTGTGCATATTAAGGCTAAAGTTGATAAGCTTCTTTAAACGGATGTGTTTTTAGTGTGGTTGTAAAGGTTTTGAGGCAGGAGGGTAATCTAGTGGAGGGAGAGGCACAGGCCCTCATTCAATTGCGATTTGGCCAATTGAATAGTGCTCTAAATAAGCACATAACATATTTTTTCAAATAAGTTTTTAGTTAGTGAAAACCTTGTTTTTGGATAGATCTTTACTAACTAAAAACTTATTTCAAAAAATATGTTATGTGCTTATTTAGACCACTATTCAATTGGGCAAATTGCAATTGAATGAGGGCCACAGAGTTCCAAACAATTGGGGCAGCGCGAGAAAAGTTAAGAGTGAGAGGAGGTGATAAGAGCAAAAGAAAGAAGAAGGTCATTAGCAGAGCAAAGAGGACGGTTGGGAGAGTTTTTAGAGATAAGGGCAGAAATATAAGAGGGTCCGTTATTTTTTAGGGCTTTATACGTTAGGGTAAACATTTTACATTTTATCCTGGAGGCTATGGGAAGCCAGTGAAGTGACTGACAGAGAGGGGCTGCAGACACTGAGTGTTACGTAAGGTATATGAGTCTAGTAGAGGCATTCAATAGGCCAGCAAGGAGAGAGTTGCAGTAGTCGAGGCAAGGTAATGCAAGATATGGTTAGAGCGTGAATTAGAATTTTAGTTGTGTCTGGTGAGAGAAGGTGACATATTTTGAAGAATTTTTTCAGGTGAATATTACAAGATTTAGTGATTGATTGTATGTGTGGAATGAAAGAGAGGGCAGAAACCAGTAGAACCTCAAGACATCGGGCTTGAGAGGTGGATGTGATGATGGCATTGTCAACAGTGAGAGATATGTGAGGAGTGGAAGCTGTGGACGAAGGTGGGCATATTGACATATTGATCTTGAGATGACAGGCAGACAGGAGGATATGCTTGAGAGGCAGGTGGTGATTGTAGCTTAAAGAGAGAGGGGGATAGTTCTATCGTAGAGAGATAGATTTGGGTGTCACCTACATTTAGATAATACTCAAAAAAATAATTTATAAGGGTACCAAGGGAGGAAGTATAGATGTAGAAAAGGAGGGGACCTAGGACTGAAACTTTGGGATATGCCAACATTCAGATGGCGAGGCAAAGAACTGGAAACAGAAAAAGAGACACTAAATGTTAAATTTTCTAGATATGATGCGAACCAAGAGAGGGCATCGCAACGGATGCCAAAAGAGTGGAGAGTTTAGTTAAGAAGAGGGTGGTCAACTGTGTCAAAGGCAGCAGAGAGATCCAGGAGAATAGGAATTGAGGTGACCCTTAGACTTGGCGTGAGCAAGTCATTAGTGACTTTAGTGAGTGCTGTATCTGTGAAGTGTTGGGGCTGGAAGCTACATTGGAATGGATCAAGGAGGGAGTTGGAGGAAATAACTTGGGAAAGGGCGTGTGTAGACAATATGCTCAATCAGTTGAAAAGCCAGGGGAAGTAGAGAGATAGGGAGGTAATTAGATGGAGGAGCTGGATATGATGAGGGTTTTCCTCAGTTACAGGGTCAAAGGCGTCCAATATGGAGGTGGTAATGGGGAAGGGTAATGGCTTGGCGTTGTTAGTTTGTTGAGAGGAGGGTGAGGTTGGGGACACACTGAGAGGATAGTTTGTTATGAATATTTTACATTTTATAATTTAAGTGTCTAGCAAAATCTTCGGCTGTAAGACAGGAAGGGGCAGGGGGTGGGGGAAGGCAGAGAGAGTGTTGAATGTTGCGAACAAACATTTGGGATTGGAGGCCAAATTGGATATTAATGATGAGAAGTAGCACTGTTTAGCAAGATTGAGGGAGCATAGAATAAACTTGCAGTGGAAGAAGTCTGCTTGTGTAGTGTGTCATGGTTGTAAGTGAGAGCGAGGGCATCTGCCTGTGGTTATAGGAGTAAGAGTGTCAAAGGTGGAAGTTAGAGTGAGGTTGTAATGTGTGGTGGCAATGTCAGGCCAAGTGAGAGAAGGGAGGGGACGGAGAAGGGGTTGTAGAACAGTGGAAAGATGTTGTGGGTCAAGTCCTTGAAGATTGTTATGGGATTTGGAAGCCAGGCGTGAAGAGGGCAGAGAGTAGAGGGTGTGATGAGGCTGTAGGTTAGGAGAAGGTGGTCAGAAAGATGGAGTGGGGAGATTATAAGGTTGGATATTGTCATGCCCAGTGACTGTTGGGGACTGTGGACTGGGCCTGGGCTGGCAAGAGTTACCCTGTTTATTACTATTGTTATACATTTTTGTTGCTTATGGTTTCATTGCATGTATTATGTTTATGTTACAGTGCGGATATGGTTTCCTCAGGGACAAGAGAGCTATGGGGTACCATAATAACTTACATACATAGTAACAGGGATGTACCACTCTAAACACTGAGCCAGGCAGCTGACACTTCATACAGCAAGTTCATATTGTGTTGTTAGCTTGTGATGACTCACCCAACCTCCCCTAAGCAAACGCAGGGTGTCGGCACTACACAAAGATCAAGGGGACTTAAGTGCCATTGAATGTTATTGTCTGATTGGTCATTGAGACCTAGTTTAATCTTCAGAAGATCCTTGTAAACATAGACATGTCTAGGCTATTACAAAGTATGGCCATGAGTAAACTGTGACAGCAAAGGATCTGAGTTTGGTCACACAGGCACGGAGCCAGATGGCCCCTACACAAAGGAAATATTATCCTAAGTTCAATGCCAGATAAGGACCCTTGAGCAGTTATCTACATGACCCACTGCAGAGAAAACATGACATCATTTGATATACATGTTCCCCCCACATGGGCAGTCACCATTGGTAGACCATTTGTGTAGTGAAGGATGGGGCTTACTGTGCTTGGCCAGCCTGTGGCCAGAAAACTTTTATGTTGCTAGTTCTCAATAAAGAGTAGTCAGTTGCAATGACCACATTGCAAAATAATGGTGGATCCTGTTTTTGGGCATAACATCTTACATACAAAGAGCCTGTTTCCAAAGCACCTAACAAGATTGAAAACGTACAAGCTAAAGATATCACCTAATAAAATGTGGAAAGTTTAAAAGTACATTAAAATATTTACTCCAGGCAGATTTTTTTGCTAACCATCTCCTAAAAAAGCAAATTAAACATTCTTATATCAGCCCTGAATTCGCATACTTATAATATTATGTTTTGAAAATCTTGTCTAGATAACGAGCAAGCTATTTTCAGTACCTTATTTCAAAAATATTACTTCCTTTAATTCATTGACTGTTACATTTAGATATTATTTACTAAAAGCAGCCAGAGTGGATCAATTCTAGATTAAATTGTTGCCTATACTCGGGGAAAGCAAGTTCCATCCTGGAGAACCAAACACAGACCTGAATTTGAGGATTTCCTTTCTGTGCACAGTTGAGTCAATCAGTAAGACTGAGTATGAAGAAATTATAGTCTTCTCTTTACGCAGCAGGGATATCCACAAATCCTAGCCTGTGTTTGTCTCTCCAGGATCAACCTTGCCTTCCCCTGGCCTATACTTTAGGATCAGTAGGATGTTCTTGAACCAATACCAAAAAGTTGTCATCTGCCCTGCTGAAATATAAGGTGCACAATGACTCCATGAGAGAAATGCATTAAATCCCATTTTTCTTTAGAATGTTTGCTTTTGTATGGTGTCTCTTTTGGATATATTTTTATTGTAAAAGTAACATGGTAGTGTTGTACGAACAATAACAATTATGACACAGTGTATATTATTGTACAGGCATATTTTAGAAACAAAGTAAGAATGTCTTTCCATGAAAAATATTATCTTCTACAGCTGTGCTACTTATTTTCTGAAGAAATGGCACCATTACCTATAGCCATATTTTGATGGATATCATGGTTTGTGAGACACACTTGTACAGTTGTAAGGGCTACTAGGCTATCATAATCTAGTGCTGCCTGATGTCTGTGAATGGGATATCAGCATCTAGTGCATCATGATATATGTTGCTATGATACCAGCATCTAGTGCTGCATGATACTTGTTGCTAGGCTACAAATTGGTCCACAGAACTATGATGTTTTATGATGTAAGTGGTGACATCATAATGCAATCCTACCTATAAATAACAAAGCTGGCCTGTAACATACATCATTCACTGATCACCGCTGATACATGGTATATCAGCAATAGACTTGAGACTACTGATACTTTATGTTATTGGAAGAGGATTAACTAAAGAAAATGTGAGTATGATTTATAAGGAACTAAAAAAATATTAACCTCACCATAAGAATTCTGTATTTTGTGTTTAAATTATGCATACTATTTAGATCCAACGATAATATTTATGAAACAATGATGGACATGAGTGAACTTGGCGTGAATTTGGGATCAGCACTTACATCCTGAATTTATTTAGAATTTTTAAACAATGCCCTGGGCATGGATGTAGAGCCAATTTGAAGACCTCAAAGTGCAGAGGAAGATAATCTTCAACTGACACTGATAAAGGTAGCAAGGATATGATGTTACTGATTAGCATAAACTCCCAGCACTAGGTGTGTACAAGGTTGATGAAGGTGGCCATTTCATTGTTTGTTAAAGGGCCATTGACCTCACTGTAGGTGATCTTCACGGTGTGAAAAAGCAAAAGGTTGTATGCTAAAAAGATTGCATGTTAAAATTATCTATTTTTTTAAATTACACTAATAACACCTAGGTCTGTTTACAAACACAGTGAGCCGCATTCAATTGCAAGGCCGCAACTCGAGGTATACAGGCTGTATGTCTGCGAGTCTGCTGCGGGCTTGAACTCTGCTACAATTTTGGAGCTATTCAATTGAACAAGCCCGCAAGTTACGGGCCATAACCGTTAACCATGCAATAGTAAGTAGCATTTCAGAGCGTGAACATGATCAATTAAGCAAGGCCGTAACTACCAATTTCGAAAGTCAATAGAAGATGCGACCGTCATCTTTGCGTCAGTAAAACATGGAAGTTACACGTCAATCAATTAGCGTTTATAAGTCTGATATGCGATCAGACACACAATTCGCCAATGCACAAAATAAGAAAAATGAATGGTGATACTGTTCTAGTCCATATGGTTGGCTTGATATGTATTAACTCATTCATTCTTGAGATCGATATAACTCAGAAATGAAACATGAACATATATATTTCAGCACTTTCCCTGTCATGTACAGTGCAGTATTGTTTTTTTATTTGCACTTACAGTGCTACGGCTTTGTCTTTTACCCCTTTGCAGGTCCCATCTGTTACCTTTAAGATTTTCTTCTACATTTGCTGTTTACAGGTGTGAAACCATTTGCGGGCTTTCAGAATTGTAGCAATTGAATAGAGATTTGTGATTTTAGCGATTGTAACTCTTGCAGACGTGAAAGATCAAAGGCTTAGATGGGGTGTAATTTACGGTTGTAACAACTGCAGGGATTTCAAGCCTGTAACCCATAGAACGTTTGCAGCTGGCAAAAAGACGCCAAATGAATAGCAACTTAGTTTACGGGTTCCATTAAAGGCTCCAGTAACTTCCAAATGCTTAATTGAATGAGGGCCAGTGTGTCCTGCCCTCCTGACTGTTCCATGATTAACAACATATGCCGAACTGTTTGGTGAAAGCATGGTGAGCACGAAGATTTAAAGTAGTTTTCCATGAACTCAGGAATGCAGCAGGAGCAGTTAACCCATAACTATCCTGTTCAGCATTCCATACAAAATTTTCCTTACTGAATTTGTGAAGGGTTAGCTCTTTTTTGTGCTTATGCTCTCTGCAGGGAGCTGTTGCTGTGGGTTTGTCTGGGGACATGTAATGACACTTGTAAACAGATATTTAAGTTATTAATTTCTCAATAAAAATATGCACGTACTTCAAAAAGTTATTTAACATGCTTTTTGGAGGTCTTTTTAGTGGTGTGCTCCAAATTGTGCTGAATTAAATGACCCTTTAACCTAGTTGGTCCCTTGGAATGAGGTAGTAGAAGCCGATAACATAGTGCAGTGGTTGCAGTTTCTTAGTGCAATCTCTTATAAGAATTGAATAGAAAACATATCTTTATCCATGTTCTCCTTCTAGTACAGGCATATTTTATAAATAAAGTAAGTACGGCATTACATGACATACATTATCTTCTACAGATGTACTTGAATGTGCTACTTTAATATTTCTTATATTTCTTTGGATAAATGCCACCATTATCTATAGATTTGAGCAAAGGAGAGGAAAGTCCACGAGCGTCCCATGTTCAACCTTCATACAGAAGAAGGCAACTTGTCTGCCAGTCTGATAACATGCTGCATTCACCTTGCCATCAATTTTTACAACCACCACCATGCTTCACAGTGAGGATAGTATTATTTTCACTATAGGCTTTGTTGACCCCTCTCCAAACATAGCGCTTATGGTTGTGACCATAAAGCTCTATTTTGGTCTTGTTACTCCAAATTACAGTGTGCCACAAGCTGCGAGGTGTGTCAAGGTGTTGTTGGTGCAGTAAAGGCTTCTTTCTGGCAACTCGACCATGCAGCTCATTTTTGTTCAAGTATCGTCGTATTGTCTTCCTTGAAACAACCACACCATCTTTTCCCAGAGCAGCCTGTATTTCTGCTGAGGTTACCTGTGGGTTTTTACTTGTCATTCTTCTGGCAGTTGTGGCTGAAATCTTTCTTTGTCTACCTGACCTTTGTCTGGTATCAAGAGATCCTTGAATTTCCCCACTTCATAGTAAGTGATTGAACAGTACTGACTGGCATTTTCAAGGCTTTGGATATTTTTTTTATATCCTTTCCGTTTGTATGAAGTTCCATTACCTTGTTATGCAGGACTTTTGACAGTTATTTTCTGCTCCCCATGGCTCAGTATATAGCCTGTTCAGTGCATCGACGGGAGAGCTAACAAATTCATTGACTATTTATACACAGACACTAATTGCAATTTAAACAGCCACGGGTGTGGGATCTTAACCTTTAATTGCAATTTTAACCCGTGTGTGTCACCTTGTGTGTCTGTAACAAGGCCAAACATTCAAGGGTATATAAACTTTTGATCAGGGCCATATGGGGGATTTTTGTTATCATTATGATTTAAAAAGGAGTCAAACAACGATGATCACTATGCTTCAATAAAAGACATTTTCAATATAAATGCCAACATTTTACTATTTCTGCTAGGGTATGCACAACCGCATATATTTTTTAAATAAAACGAGCAAGCAAGGTTATGCTGGATAACTAGAGTAGTGATTGTATTGATACAGACAATAATCCAATTGCCCTCATGTGGAATGAGGATGGATTTTTTTCCTTTATGAGACAATTGAAAATGTTTCAATATTTTCTTCCTTCCTCTAGATCAATAAACAATTCACATAATACAAGGATCACACAATAAGCACCATCTCTGCCCTCTTTGCAGTCTTAAAAACATAATTTTGGATCACTACCTTGTCGTGGTGAAAGGCTTTGTGTACTTCAATGGAACTGTGAGCCATACCATGTAGGGTTGTAACAGAGAAGTCCACTGGAGAAGGAAGTTACCTAGATAACCTTTTAGATAGGTATAACGATTGATGTGACTGGCGTGCTGCGGTCCATACGGTCATGGAGAGTCAGAACAACAACAAAAAGTTTGGGCTATTACGACACTCAGCTTTTATAAAAAAATATTTATTAGAAAACAATGTACAAAATTATGAAATCAAGTATGGCGAATGAAAAAATGAATCATGTGAAATACTTTTTTAACAGTTGCTATTTGTACTAGAAGAAGAGTTAATGTTTATTCACTGAACAACACTGACACTAGGCTTAAAGTGAAACATGGTTTTAGGAAAACAGAAAGAGAGTGGTCAGTGAGTACCAGCCACATTAAATTCGGGCGTGTATGTATACGTGTTAAAACGTAGACTGTAACATAGATCTTAGGCTGTTTTGCTATTAAATTAGCCCCGTAACGTAGCCCGCTGACGACTTGCAGGTTAAGACGCAGCACAGCCGAAAAATGCCTACAGGTTGAGCAATGTTGAACTTTGCACCCGTAAATCCTTTGATCTGTCAAGCCCATAACCGCTACTTGTTTAATTTTGCTATTAAATTGCAAAGAAGTCACTTGTGAGCAAGCCAATAACACGCAAATAGAGCCCAAAGCCCAACATGTGCTCCAGAGGACCTGCAAGGAGGATAAAGTCCAAAACGTATCACTTGTAAAGCTAATAAAAACACACTACTGTACTTTTATTACAAGTGAAAGTGATGGTAGGTCTTAGAATTAATAGCACAACATTCTCAAGCCCTCAATCGGCTCAGAAAAATATTTAATTTCATGTCTATTTTTTGTGCTATATCGATCTCAGCAACCAATATGTTAATACATATAATGGGACTACATACTATAATTACTATGTAACTATGTAATATTTGCGGCTTTATTAATATTGCATTTTGAATGGAATGTGGGTTCGCTCGTAGATTGTAATTGAACCCCGTAGGACTTTGAAATCCATCCTCTATTTTCTTTTGACGCAATGCTGATGATCTCTGTTTACATTGGCTCCATCTAAAATCGTAACAACAAGCTTGCTTAATTGATTACATTCTAGCCCACAAAGCTGCAGGCCACCAGATGGTTTATGGTATTGGGTCTCCAGCTCATAGCTCTTCTAAATTAATAGTACATTCATTTTGCCAAATTTCAAGCTTGCAGCTGTTACGGGCTTCACATTGGGGTTACTGGCTTGGAATTTATTGTGGACCTATGTTAGTAAACTATATCTAATGAAACAATTTTTACACTTCTTTTAGGGTCTCCTTAATTTTCTTTAAATGAAAGACAAAAGAGAAGGAATAAAGAATGAAATAATGAAGAATGAAGGAATGAAGACTAATAGCCACATTAAATTCCCTCTACGTTGTAAACCGTAGCCCATAACATAGCCCGCAAGACTTACGGCTATTAAATTGGCCTCTTAAAGCTAGCAGCGAATGACCTGCAGGTTAGGTGCAATAAACCCTACCCCTCCTTTGATCTGTCAAGCCCATAACTGCTACATTCTCAATTTCGCTATTAAATTGCAACAAATCCACTGGCGTTTAAGCCGCAAATGGAGCCAAGAGCTAACGAGTGCTAGAAAAGACCCGAAGGAGGGTAAAGTCCAACCTGTAGCACTTTAAATGCACATATACACACACTACTGTACTTTTATTAACAGAGAAAGTGATGTGAGGTCTTAGAATCAATAGCACAACATTCTCAAGCTCACAAATATGGTCCAAAAAATACTTTATTTCATGTTTAATTTCCGTGTTATACCGATCCCGGCAATCAATTCGTTAATACATATAACGTAACTCGCATGTAATAGAATATCATATGTACAGCTTTATCAATATTGCATCACATCTGGAATGTGGGTCCGTTCATAACTCGTAACTGAACCCTGTATGACTTTGAAATCCAACCTCCATTTTTCTGTGACACAATCTCTGTTTCCATTGGCTCCATCTAAACCAGTAGCTACGGGTTTGACTAATTGATCACGTTCACGGCCGCGCATCCATCGTTCAACAGATGGTTTACGCCTTTACGCCTCAAGCCCATAACTTGCAGCATGTTCTAATTTAATAGCTCTGTAACTCTGCCAAATTTTGAGCCTGCAGCAGTTGCGGGTCTCATGTTGCACATACGGGTTCGGAATTTAGTGTGGCTATTAGTTTTCCTCTTTATATTGTCATCTCTGAGGATAAAGGGAACCCAAAATTAAATACAAGTGCCTGAAAATTCTGAGGTAAATAACCAGAAGAATAAAACTAAAAAGGGGGGTAGAAGAAAAACAGTAAAACTTAAATTAATAAACCATCAAACCAGAAAATAGTTTTTACCTCCTCTCTTCAAGGGATCTGACTGTTTTTTCTATATAAATCTTAACTTCATTATAGAATATCTATAAGCATTGAAATACTCTAGGCGCACAAAATGTATCAAATTAATTCTGCTTCTGTTTTTAAATATTTTGCAATAAGATGATTATCTTTATTTGTTGCCAATAAGCATTTTATGTTCCTTTTGCAAAAAATAAGGGAGGATTCCCCATGATACATTTAGTCACAACAGCAGGCTGTTTCTTGGTAGCAGAAGAGCACAGCAAAGCAAGGAAAAGTTCACATACCTTTTATGTATTACAAAAAATGGTGCTGCTGGACCCTAGAGGCATCCATTATAATTTTTTCATCAATAGTTTTTATTGGTCACTTCCAATATTAAACAAACAATATATCAGTAAGCCATGACTCACAGGTCAGGAATTAACCTTCTAAAAGCATTTCTATAAACATATGTAGCCTGACTCTGCAATCAACGTGACCTCTCCCCCTTCCTTTTCCGTTTTCTAGTAATACAACACTAACCATAAATGGGTATAACTTATTTTTTTTCCTCTGTAACTTTTCATTTATCGACTCAGTAATCCATAGCTCGCAGGCTAGGCTTAATGGGGCCTATTACAATTGGCAATATTAACCTTAATCCCAAATGCCCCTTCTAGTGTTCTCTGTATTTGCCCTACCTGCAACATACCATATAGCATTTAACTTATATAAATCCTACCCACGCCAACTAAACTAACCAAATGTGAAATTCTAAAATAAAACAAAAAAAACAGAAAAACAATCTCCAATAGGGTTTTTTTGTCTTTATTTATACATACTCGGGTTTAAGCCTGGTCATTTAAGCCTATAGCCCTTCCCTCCTTACTACCCTTAAAAAATAACCTTCCTAGGTACAAGGTATCTATTCTTAATCCCAGAAACCTAATTCAACATATCATTCCCCCATATCCTTTATTCATTCTTACACACCTAAACTTGAACAAAAGTCAAAACTGTAGTGTCATCTGTATTTTCACATATAATATATAAGAAACAAGAATTATAATTTCTATTCGTTTTACCTTGCTGGACTTCATAGCTCCTCGTCGGACTCTCCAGCGCCTCTCACGTTTCCTCCTCCTCCTAGTTTTTCCCCTTCTTTTTTTTCCCTTTTGTTTACCCTCTCTCTGTTGCCTTACCCACTTGTGTTCCCACCTTGCTAGCCCGCATATGCTAACCATGGGTCCCATATGTCTCTGTATTTCTGGACCGAATCTGCCAAAATATGTGTCATGTGCTCGTTTACTGCTAGATAGTTTATTTTGTTTTTTATAGCCTGAAGCTCAAGTGTATCCGTTTTCCAATGTTTAGCGATATGTGACTTGGTAGCCATGTACATAAACTGTAGTAGCCTATTTTGTGTTGGGGATAGCCGTGGGTCTGGGATTCCCAATAAACATGAATCTAATGAGCCCCCTCCTGGGGTTTTGAAAATGTCAACTGCAAGATCTGTCACAGCTGTCCATACCTGAGCAACTTTAGGGCATTCCCACCACATGTGTATGAAAGAGCCAGGGGTCTGACAACCCCTTGTACAATATATCCCCCCTGAATTGTTCCACTTCGCCATTCTTACAGGGGTTAGGTAAGTTCTGTGGAGGACCTTAATGGCGGTTTCTAGAAGTGTGTGGTTTAGTGAACCTTTGTAAATATTTTTCCAAACTTTCTCCCATTTCTCCGTTTCCCAGTGTTCTCCTATGTCCTTCTCCCATTCCTCTATGTATTTATCCCTTACCCGTTCTGGAGGTGTATTATAGATTTCGTATATACCCCCTATAATTCCTTTAGTCAGAGGAACTTTTTGACATATTCCCGAAAGCCATGTTTTTTTCGGGGGGCCTTGCATTCTACCTATAGTATTGACCAAATGTCTGATTTTGCAGAAATTAAAATGTTGATCAATAGGGATGTCATGATGATCTCTCAAGTATTCATATGTTATTGGAATGTCCGTTCCTAGCCAAGCTCCTAGCCTATCCAGCCCCCTAGATTTCCACCACCATTTTGCCTCTGAGCTGATCCCTGTTGGAGACTGTGGATGCCCAAATACCGAGAGCATCGGGGATGGGTGTCTAAAAAGGTTTGTGTGTTTCAGGGCCCATTTCCATCCTTGTAACGTATTGGCTATAACCGGGTGCTTTATCTTTCCCACACCCTCCGGCACCCCATCCAACCAGACCAGGGTGTCCCAGGAGTATGGGTTCAGCCACTGGTCTTCTAGTGTTTTCCATAGCGGTTGGTGAACCCCTGAATGAATTAAGGGAATAAACGATAGTTGTGCCGCTCTATAGTATTTCTTCAGGTCTGGGAATGATAGACCACCCCTATCTTTGTGCCTATACATTATCTCCTTATTAATTCTGGGGGGTTTGCCCTTCCATGTAAATTGGGATACTTTCCTTTGAAACCCTTTCAAGTCTACCTGATTGATGGGGATTGGCAGGGTCCTAAACAGATACAACAGCTTCGGTAGAATTGTCATCTTAAAGGAGTTAATCCTTCCCAGCCATGAAATAGGATAGCTAGACCATTTATGCATATCTTCACTAAGTCTTTTATAAAGCGGGGGATAGTTAGACCCATATAAGGAATTTGTATGTGGCGTGATTTTTATCCCTAGATACTGAATGCAGTTCTTGGCCCATTGGAATTTGAACTTGTCTGATATTAATTCTTTAGTGTGAGAATCTAGATTTATAGCCAATGCTTCTGTTTTCCCGACGTTAATGAGGAGCCCTGATTTGCGACCAAACTCTGAGAGGGTGTCCATCAAGGTAGTGATGGACTGTTCCGGTTCTGTTATTGTGCACAACATATCGTCTGCAAACAGGTTAAGTTTATGGTGTTGTTGCCCTATTACCAGACCCTTGATCCCTGAGTTCATCCTAATTGCCTGTGCTAATGGTTCAATTGCGATAGCAAAGAGTAAGGGGGACAGGGGACACCCCTGTCTCGTACCCCTTCCAATTTTGATGGCCTGATTCAGTGTGCCCGGGAGCTTCAGATGCGCTTCCGGGTTTCTATAATATGTATTAATTAAGTTTAGGAATCCTCCTGTAAAACCAAATTTCTTTAAGACCTCCCCAAGGTATGGCCACTCCAAAGAATCAAAGGCCTTCTCAATGTCTAACGCCAAAAGGCATGCCGGGATTTTGTTATTATTGGCATGGTGGATTAAATTGATTACTTTTCTAATGTTATCTCGAGCCTGTCTATGGGGGACAAACCCTACCTGGTCCTTGTGTATAATACGTGGAAGAAATTTTGAGACCCTGTCCGCCATAATCTTAGTCAAGAGTTTAATATCCCCGTTCAACAAAGAGATGGGCCTGTAGTTCTTAACCTCTGTGTTGTCCTTCCCTTCCTTAGGAAAAAGAGTTATTTCGGCCAGATTCATTTCAGGGGGAATTGACTGTCCCTCTAAGATATGGTTGTACAATTTGGCTAATCTGGGTGCCAACTGATCCTTGAAGGTCTTATAGTACATGTTGGAGAACCCATCTGGACCCGGGGCTTTACCATTCTTCAAAGCTTGTATTCCTCTCCTAACTTCTTCGAGTGAAATTTTAGTGTTTAGCGCTTCTACCTCAGTTTCCTCCAATCTTGGTAAATCGTACCTGTCTAGCCATGATCCTTTGCTACCTTCCGTTTCCTTACCGGCCGCCGAGTAGAGGTTCTGATAAAAGTGGAAAAACATTTCCTGTATCTTAGTGGGATTAGCCGTTCTCACACTGCCCCCTACTTTTATATAATGAATTCGTGATTGCATATGTTTTGATCTTAACTTTCTCGCCAGCATCCTATCAGGTTTATTTGCTTGGAGGAAGAATTTATGAAGAGTTCTCCTAAGCAATTTTTCTGCACTTTCTGAGTAAATCTTATCTAATTCTACTCTCACTCTTTCAATTTCCCACCTAGTCTGCTTGTTAGGTTTTTGTTGGTTACCCTTTTCTAGGGCGCCTAGCTCTTCCGTAAGTTTCCGTTCTCGAGCTTTCTGATCCTTCCTAAACTTGGCCGCTTCCTTTATACACATGCCCCTGATGTAGGCCTTATGCGCCACCCAAACCCAGCCAATCCCCATCCCCGGTGTCTCATTAGACTCAAAGAAAAGTTCTAATTCTTGGGTTATTCTGTCTTTAACTGACGGAATCGTTAATACTCTTTCGTTCAGTCTCCACTTGTATGGAGGTTTAGTTGTGGGGCCTAGATTTATGGTTGCCTTAACCAGGCTGTGGTCTGACCAAGCACAGGGTACTATTTCCACCCCCCTAGCCTCCTTCAACAGTATTGAGTCCGTTAGTATGTAATCTATTCTGGAGTATACTTTGTGGGGGTATGAGTAGAAGGTGAACTCTCTAGCCCCTAGGTGACATTCCCTCCATAGATCCACTATTCCTAGTTCCCCTAGCAGTAGTTGAATTATTTTCAATTTTTTAGAGAATTTGCCTCCTAGATTTTTCCCTGTTCTATCATTTTTCACGTCCAACGTCAGATTGAAGTCTCCCCCCAGGATGATCTTACCCTCCCTCACTTTCGCTAGGTGTCTCAGCGCTCTGATTAAATGATTGTGTGGGGAGTTAGTAGGGGCATACATGGTGGCTAAGGTAACCGGAAGGTCTAGGACGGTCCCTGTCAGAAACAGGTAATATCCCTGCCTATCTACTATTTTTTTGTCTAGTATGAACGGGAAATTTTTGTGTAGCAGAATCGCTGTCCCTTCCTTCTTAGAGTTACTACATGTAGCGTGAAATGTGGGGAAGTTTTTGTCCATAAAGGACGGGACCTGGCGGCGCTTAAAGTGTGTTTCTTGGATAAATATAACCGCCGGGTTATGGGCTTTGTAAGATTGGAACGCTTTGCTTCTTTTGGAGGGGGTGTTAAAGCCTCTAACGTTATGTGTGATGCAGACGTATTCTGACTCAGCCATAGGTATTATAGTCATGTGTTACTATTGTCAATGGTGACTCACCATTTGTGGAGACAGAGGATTTGGATTCCGCGGGAGAGGTCCGTGAGAGCCGGCGAGTTGCCAATGCATCCGTTTCTTTACCAGCCTGAGCAAGAGAAATACAGTAAAAACACATTAACAACAAAACTTGAATAACTAAACCCTTTTGGGCCCTGTTCCCCCCACCCTCCCCCCTCCTCCTCACATAACTAACCATCTTGCACCTTCGTGCCTAGGGAGTGGAGATCCCTGAACCCACTAAAGATCCCTAGTGTGAGGAACTTCCTGATAGTAGTCAACTATACTACTCAGTTTTTTCTACTAAGAGAAGAACAAAAAAAAGAAAAAAAAACTTCCCCCATTAAACTATGGGCGGCAAACAAGCATTATAAGCTTCCGCTTTAATTAACCTAACTGTGATCCTCGTTCTTGATACGCTTTGTTGCTAAGCAAAGCAAAACCCCAGCTTCCCCCTGGCCATTACTCTGACTCGTCCCAAACAGTAAAGCAAGACTCTACGTTATTAACCGTATGTACTGCCTTTAGTCCCTGTTACTATGAAATAGCTTATCAGTCCATTATATCATTACATGGTGGCTCCCCTTCCTTGGTACCACCACTCTGATCTCGTTGCTCCAGTCTGTTGTCATGTCTTTGTTTCTTCCTGCCGGAGACTTCGGACCATTCTCTGGAAGGCCGCTCTCTGGGTCTGGGTAGCTGACCCAACAGGTTAGTACCTTCTGGAACCAGCTGTAAATGCACCAGCTTTTTTTGAAGGCTTGCCAGGGAAAAAGCTCTATGTAGTTGCTCCCTCCATTCAAATTGGATGCTAAATGGAAATCCCCATCTATACTGGATTTTGTTCGCAGTTAAGATCTCCAGAGCTGGTTTCATCTCTCTCCTTTTTGCTAAGGTTGCTGGGGCAAGATCTGCAAACAGTTGTAAAGAAGAGCCGTCCGGTCCCACTATCTTGGGCAACCTTCTTGCCTTAGCCATTATCAAGTCTCTGGAGCTTTGTCTCACAAAGCGCACAACAATGTCTTTTGGTTTTTCTGGGTTGCTAGGGCCACCCAGTGCCCTATGGGCCCTTTCTATCAGCAGATCCTCCTTTTGATGGCCGGGAATGATGGTAAAGAATACTGCTTCAAGGTACGCCATGATGTCACCCACTTTCGTCGGGACGCCTCTCAGACGGACGTTGTGCCTACGGGATCTATTCTCTAGATCCTCTATCTTGCTTTCCAGAGCCTCAATGCGAGAAGTATTAGCACTTATCTCCTGCTTATCTTCCTCCTGAGCAGATATGATTTGATCAGTTGTTCGTTCCAGCTCATGGGTTCTCTGACCCACCGCACAAATCTCTTCTCTCACATCCTTCAGGGCCAACGCCAGCTGGGTTTTCAGCAACACTTCGAATTTGGCCATTGCCGACAACGAGAAGTCCACATCAGTGATTGTATTGGGCCGGTCTCCCTCAGCTTCTGACATCTCTGACCGTTCTGGGGAGCTCTCCCCTGCTTTGCTTTTCGGTGTAGTTGCCAATGGGAAATGATCGGAAATGCCCCTGGAGGTTATGCTTTTCTTCCCTTTCTTCATCCTCGGTCCTGCTTCTGCTCCAGGCCCGCCGGTCACCGTGGGTTTGTCTTGGTTATAGAGGGTCTCCCTGGTGTTATCTATTTTAGCTTGCGTGGCCTGCTAGGACACCGCCCCTGGCATGGGGTTTGTGACGAGTATGTGCGCTGCGGCTGTTCCGGCTAGGGTGCTGGGGTATTCCTTGTCGCTCATGAAAAGGATCTCATTATTTCAGTTTACTCTGCTTGTCGCCTCCCCATTGCCTCTAGCTCCAGGATCCCTTCCGCACATACCTTCTATATGGAGCGTACGTGCCCATGTTCTTCAGGCCTCCCCTGCCTGGCGTCTTGAATTGTTTTAACTACTAGGTGTCACTGTCACTTCAGAATTGCCCTAGATCGCTGTGACAGCCTCGCGCCAATGGCCAATATATACTGGGTAACTGATGCCGCACACATAGGGTGGGGGTCTGCACTCCCAGGCTACTTTCACTCCTGATGCTGTGTCTTTCTAGGTGTATATACGTGGAGCAAATAGTGGTCTGTGCCACTGCAAGAAAAATTGGCGTATGATCCTTCTCACTGTTATTCTGGTCAGATATATGCTACCAAAGGCAGTCTGTATGTGAAGGAGCAAGAAAGATGGCCGTGCACCTGTGATGTGCTTAATAGAAAAATGCAGAGTCACTTACATGAGCTGGATCAGGGAGAGGATTACGCTGTGCCAGGCTTGTAGGGCAGATCCTATCCTGTGCAGCCAGACCCCAATTCAGCAGCCTCAGTGTTTCTTAGAGTTGCACTCCTAGGCAGTGTGGAATGCTGTAGGGGGATATAGGGTTGACCAGGGCCCCTCCACCAGGCCCAGCTGACAAAATGGCGGCCTCCCGTTTCGCTGGCTTTTTTCCCCCTCTCTCTTGTAGTCTCCTCAGCCCTCTCAGGCCTCTCTGCCCTGGCCAGATGTCTGGGATCGCCCCCCGTGGAGCCCCTGACCCTCTCTTGGGGCACTCACCCTGTCTGGGCCTCCTGCACCGATGACGCCTCGTGCTCAGGCAAGATGGCCGCCTCCCAGCTCTGGGATCCCTCCTGGCACGACTGCACCACTCCTGGTGCCGGATCCAGCTGGACACGGACTGTACCCCCGATCCACGGGTCTTGGGGGCCTCCTGTAAAGGAGCACTGGTTGGGCTGCAGCCCTGCTGTGCCCTGCCGGAGCGCGGCCGCGCTAACTATGCCGGCGGGCTTTCCAGATGCGCCTTCGGGGGGTTCTGGGGTGTCCCCTTTGCTTCCCCCCTGTCTTGTGGGGAGATGTGGCCTGCTTTGGCCGGACTTTTGGCCCTTTTTGGCCCTTTTTGGGCCTCTTTTGTCTATTTTCAAGCAGGAGCTCTGTCCCCCTGCGTCTTCCTGCACCAGACGCTAGCTCCGCCCCCGGCATCCATTATAATTTGATGGAAGTGGTGTCTCTGTGAGAGAAGAGTTTATATTTCAGGAGGGCAGTACTTGTATTTCCTGATGGATTTGTGAGAGCGAAAAAGGTGTTGTTAATGTTAATTTGATCCAATGGTTTACCAGGTTTTCGTAACATGAACTAAATTGAATGCCTTTAGTTAATTTTTGGGTGGTGATTTCCGGTCTGGACTTTAAAAAAAGACCAGCACGTCACTTTTGTATAATATATGTAATTTTTAGTTCAATAAGTAATTGTTCATTTCTGTAGGAATACTTAAATTGGTATGGTTGGCAACACAGCTTACTTACTTACAGACAGAAGTGGAAGGAAACACATCATCTAACCTCACTTCTGTTGCTTGAACTGTTGTGGAAATATGTGTTGGTAGTTTCATAGTAAACATCAATGCAATGCTATAATTGAGAAATGACAGAGTCTCAAGTGTATTAATTTACCATTCGCTATGTGTTTGGACCGTATATTATAAAATCTAGAGCCATTCTTTAACAAAGACTGTGAAGCAAGCCTACTACTTGTATTTTGGCTGTCATGCTGATTATGGGCAATAATTAGGCTAGTCAGGCTAGTCATGTGGGCTGCATTAAGTGCCATGTTAGCCTGACTGGGTGAAAAGTAAGAATAAATGTATGCCCTTACTTGCCTGATTGCTGTTTTTGTTTGACTGAAACAGAAAACTTTTGAAAAAAGAAATGGAGTAATAGTTCCATATGGACAAGGTCTTCCCATACCAAAGTCTCCAGAAAACTGGGAATACATAGATTCATTTTGGTCAGAGGCAGACAATGTCACACACAGCACACTACATACCATCTGGGGAATGTAAGTGGGCCTCACCTGATACAGCAAAATTAACTTACATATCTTGTACAAGATCTGAGCCTATCAAAACAACAAGCTGAGCATTTAGGTTCAAGACTTCAAGATCTGAAATTGTATGTAAGACATTTCATATCAGACAACCACCAGATCATCTACTATGGTCAAGAATCCTGCAGAAGAAATGGAGAAGCTCTCATAATCAATTGAAAGGTGGCAAAAGAATGCTTTCAATTCTAATTCAAGGCAAGCCATTTAACATGAAAGTGATACAAGCCTATGGTTGAACCATGGCTGCTGAAGGGTTTGATTTTGTTCAATTATATGAGCATATTGAACTCCTGCTAGGTATAACACCAAGAAAATATGTTACTCTCATCATGGGAGACTGGAATGCTAAATCAGGGAACCAAAATATACCTGGAATAAAAGGCAAGTTTGGCCTTGGAGTACCTAATGAAGAAGGTCAGAGATTAGTAAAATTCTGTTAAAATAATTCTCTGGTGATAGTAAACACTTTTTTTCAACAGCCTTAGAGATGACTCCACATATAGACATCACCAGATGGACAATATAGAAATCAGAATGACTATATACTTTATAGCCAGAGATGCAGGAGCTCTTTACAGTCAGCAAAATCATGACCTGCAGCTTCTTAATGCAAATATCAGAATAATAACTGTGGAAAAGATGGAAAATCATCAGACCAAGTAAATACAACATTAATAATATCCCCTGTGAGTATGCAGTGGAGGTAACGAATAGATTTAAATGACTAGGCATGTAGATAGAATGCCTGAAGAATGTTGGGACACAAGTTTGTGATATCATTTAGAAATCAGCAACAAAGATGTCACAGACCACTTTTCCAGTTCCTGGATCTTATCCCACTGGACTATGTGCATACACATCTCCATTGTCTTGTAATCTATTTTGTCCCGTTGTCTGACAGATACAATTAATGTATTCTATTTGTGGCCTGGAGCACTAGACATGGAGACAGCATTATGTGTATTTGGAGGTTGGTCTATTGTTCACAGATGCCAGACTATTAGACCCCATATGGAGTCCCCTGTGTTTGTCTGCCACTCCCTGTCATTGTTGTGTTGTATACACCCCCCTCTGTATCTAACCTCTATAAATATTGTTGACTTTCCAAAATTGAATCAATTGACTGCTGAGACATATAGAAATGGTATGTTCTCCTATTTGCTCCTGGTAGTTACGATACTGCTCCTATCTCCACCCTGCAAGTAACTTGTCCTGGTCACTACCACAGGAAGGTTACTGCGACTCCTGGAAGTGCTGATTCCTGATGGAGAGACCCTGACTGATACAGAAGCCAGATATCAGGGTGCTGGTACCCAGATTTCCAAGATTTAAACGGTCCTTGTGGATAGTTAACCTGTAGTCTATAGAAGGTGACCCTGGGCAGTAATAGCACCTACCCTTGGATCATCACAAAACAATAGCTCAAAAGAAAGAATACTAGACTTTTTTTTTACTGGAAAAGATCACTTTGCATCCCAATACCAAACAAAAAGAAGTGCCAAAGAGTGCTTCTATTATCGAAAAATTGCACTCAATTCACATACCAGCATGGTAATTCTTAAGATTGTGCAAGCTGGACTGCAACAGCATATAGACTGGGAACAACCAGATGTGCAAGCCAGGTCCCACAGAGGCAGAGGCACAAGAGATCAAATTACCAATATCAGCAGGCATGGGCATAGGAGCCCCAAACATTCTGGGGGGATAATTAAATGCTACTCCCTGGACAGCAAGAAGGGGCGGGTCTATGCACTGGGGTCCTGTTTTGGGGAGCCCCATTGCTGCATTGCCCCTTAAAAACTTTTTTTACATTTATATATTCCAGAAACATTTTTTACTTTTGCTTCTGAGACAATTCTAAAGCATTTGACTCTGTTTGACAACAAAATGTGTCAAGTTCCTAAGGAGATGGAAGTACCAGAACATCTCATCTACCTGCTGAGGGATTTGTATGTGGACCAAGAAGCCACAGTTAGACCCAAACATCAAAACAATTCAAAACTGGCAAAGGAATGTTTGGTAATATGGCAGGGAGGCAACAAAGAGGAATAGCAAAAGAATAGACAGACTTCTCTATGAGGGGAAAGTAATTACTAACCCAGAAACAAGAAATTGTGAAAATCTTTGGTAGTTTTTATCAAAAACTCTACAATTTAGTAGATAACAACGAGATAGATGGACCATCCTTGAATGACATTCACAATTTCTTGTCAAAGTTAGATTTACCCCAGATACCCCCCCCCCAAAAAAGATATGTTGAATCACGAAATCACAGAAAAATAAATATTAACAGCTATTGCAAATTTGAAATTGTTTTCTTCTCCAGGCCCAGACAGTTATATTAATAAATATTATAAGATCTGTCATGAAGAGTTGGCTCTTCCTCTGACTGAAGTTCTGAATGAAATTAAGAAAACTGGAAAACAGCAGTTTTAATTTAAATGGTCCTCCCATGTAAAATACCTGGAAATATTATTATTTCCAGATCTAAGGCAAACGATTAAAAATCAATTTGAGATGAGTTTTATTTAATCTAAAGGACACAATTTCAAATTGGAAACATCTCAACATTTCATGATGGGTTGAATAATCAAAGCCAAAAGCATTTTGCTTCCAAAAATTAGCTCTGTAATGAGGTGCATAACGGTTATGGTTCCAACTTATATACTAAATTTGTTACAAAACTTTATTGATACATTTATTCATAATTCCAAATAAAATAGAATTAACAAAAATATTCCTGCATGTAGATTCAATAGAGGGGGTGTGGCCTATCCTATTGTTAGCAAATATTATGAGGCCATTGGGTTTGCCTATATGAGTATATGGAAGGAGTCCCCTGAACTTAATCATTGGCGACAAATCGAGAATTATCTTACCTCCATAGGAAATACAACTGGAATGTTATTTCTTGATGTTTTACATATCTTGGGTATTTATTTTGCTTTACATATCTTGGAGTCTATTGCTTGGAATAGTTTCATTAAGATGTGGATTAAACTTAACAAAAAAATATAAGTGGCTCTCCTTTCCTAGCCCTTTCACACCTATTGATCTTAGCAACCTTTTTTGAATACATTTTTTGAAGATCTTGGCTAAATAGGGGTGTCTACGTAAGAGAACTTTACTCGGATAATGGCTTTATCCCTTTTGATAACTTGTTTTTGACATATGGGCTTTCTCCTAATTTGTGGCTAGAATATAACTCAGTTAAAAAATGTTTGCGTCATATGGTTTGAACAAATCCTTATTGCGAAAAATTGTTACCACCTGATTATAGGTACTTTTGAAGTATCAAAGTCTCCCCAAACTTAGATCATGGGAACTTGATTTGAACAACACATGGTCAGTTGAGATATGGAATGAAGATTTTAAGTTAACAGAGAGATATATTTTAAAAATGCAGCAGGGAGAGATAAACTAAGATAATCAATAGATGGCACCTCGTACCTCTAAACCTATTTCAAATGTGTAATGATGAAGCTGTGCTGGAGAGATTGTAAACAGTCTAGTATTTACCTTAATGTTTGGTGGGCCTGCCCTAAAACACAGGAGTTTTGGGGCAGAAATTCTTAGATTTACTGCTAGATTTGGTAAGAATCAGGTAAAGCTCTCTCCAGAAATTATTCTTTTTCACATCTTTCCTGGAACAGTTTCTCACAAAGAGAAGGCTCTTACGACTCACATTTTTATGGCTGCTAACAAAGTGATAGTTTCAAAATAGAAGCAGAATGATCTCCCCTTGGTGATTGAAATTAAAAATACTATCTGTTTGAATGATGGATCTTGAGATAATAGAAATAGACCTAAACCCTATATCTAAAAGTAAATGGTGTTTATGAGATGAGAGCATAGAGAAGACTGTGGGTAATTGATTAATTGAGATCTTGAAATATTCATAAGCATTCATTATGGATTTAATCCGGCTGGCAGGTTCCGTCCCCTTTTCTCTCTCCCCTAAATGGGGTCCCGCTGCCTCACCCGAGGACTGTTTTCTTCTTTTTTTAATTTTGGATTTTTTTTTCGTCTTTTTTTTTCCCATTGTTTTTTGTTTTCCTTTTCGGAAATCTAAAAAGTTATTAGAAACTTGATGGAGGCTATTTTGAATAGGAAGCAATTCTTTATCACATTGGGACACTTCCCTAATTTTTATTATAACCCTCATGTATGAGATATTTGTAAATGTTATGTGTTTTTATGTTTGTATTGCATATTTTCTTATGGAAAAATAAATAAAATTGTTTAAAAGGAAAAAAAAAAGATTGGCAAAGGAGTGCAACAAGGTCATGTATTGTCACCTTATTTGTTCAAAGTGTATGCAGAATATGTCATGTGTAAGGTCAGCTGGACAAATTCAGAGCAGGAATCAATATTGCTTGGAGAAATATCAACAACCTCAGATACACAGATGATACTACTCTGAAAGTGAGGAGGAACTAAAGGGTCTATTAATGAGGGGGAAAGTGCAAACGCTGACCTGCAGCACAACTTTAAAAAGATCATGGCAAAACACAATTTCAGTTCTTGGCAAATAGGGAAGAAGTGGAGGCAGTGACAGATTTTATTTTCCTGGGCTCCTAGATCTCAGCAGGTGGTGACTGTAGCCATGAAATTAAAAGATGTTTGCTTCTGGGAAGGAATGCTATGGTAAGTCTGAACAAGCTATTTAAGAAGCAACGATATTACACTATCAACAAAGGTCTGCATAGTTAGAACTGTGGTATTCTCAGTAGTAATATACAGATGAGGTAAAATAAACAAGAATTACCGAAATTAGATGTTTATGAATACCTTTGTTTTAGTGATATGTGAATACTTGCAATGTGAAGTGAATGGGGTGTTTGCGTGCCTCTGTATTAAGATGACATGAATGCTTCTGAATGAAGCAATATGAATGCTTATGTTTGAGGATAAAATGAGTACCTCTAAATTGAGGTGAAATGAATACCTCTGAATTGAGACTAAATGTGTACCTCCGAATTGAGGCAATAAAGAAGGCTGAGCAATGTAGAGAATTGACGACTTTGAAAGTGGTATTGCAGAAAACTGCTTAGAGTCTCTTGGACTGCAAGAAGATCCAATAAATCAGTACTACAGGAAATCAAGCCAAACTGTTTACTGGAAGGTTTGATCATGGGGCAGAAGCTAACATATTTTTGACATATTATGAGAAGACATGATTTCCTAGAGAAGACTCTGATGCTGGTAAAGTTTGAAAGCACACAAAGAAAGGGACGACAAAGACAGAGATGGATAGATTAGGTGATTGGAGCAATGAGCATGAGCTTGAGGGAGCTCAGAGGGGCAGTAGATGACTGATGTGCATGGCATGCAGAGGTCCATATGGTCACAGAAAGTTGAACAACTAACACAAAAAAACTAAACTAAGTGATATTAAATAAAATTGATATCTTTTTTGATCCACAGATTAGGAAGTTAATGAAGAAAGTTGAATCTCAAGGAATGTGCTGCATGGAAATCCTTCACGTCCATGGTAATTGGCTTTCTGGGGACACCATAGAGAGAAAAACTACTATCTGCTCATTCAAGAAATAGGAAAATTTGCCTACCGGATGTATTTTGAGATCAACTTTGTGCATTTACATCTTGACTTCTCTCCTGAGAACCTTGGAGCAGTCAGTGATGTGCAGGGGGTTAAAGATTTCACAAGGATATTTGAACTATGGAGGAGAGATACCAAGGAAGCTGGGATTCAGTCATGATGGGTGACTACTTAAAGACATCTCAACACATAACAATTTGCAAGTGTTAACAAGGATTTAATGTTTTTTATTTTACTATAAATGTATGCTTGTTAACTTGGAAAAACTCTGCAAATATGATATTACATGCAAGTTCCATTATATGTATTAACACATTGATTGCCAGGATTGATATACTGTAACACAGAAATTAAACATGAGATCAAGTATTTTATTTTGGCCGATTTGCGAGCTTGAGAATGGTGTGCTATTAATTCTAAGACCTAACATCACTTTCCCTTTAATAAAAGTACAGTAGTGTGTGTATATGTGCATTTACAGTGCTCCGGATATATTATTAAGCCCTTTGCGAGTCCTCCTTGGAACCAGTAACTTGTGTTACGACTTTGACCATTTGCAGGCTTGACGGAGTGGTTAGCGAGGGGGAATTGGGGCAATTGATTAGCGATTTGCGATTTTTTTGTTCGGAACTCCGGGAGCTGTGAAAGATCAAAGGCTTGGAGGGGCATTAACTTGCAATTTGAACTATCGCAGTGAATCAGTGGCCGGAGCCTGTAACTTGATCAGAGCCCGCAAAGAGACGCTACCAATTGAATAGCAAAATAACTTGTGGGCAATATGTGCGAAGCCCGGATCTCTCGAAAGCTCAATTGAATGAGGCTCATGATGTTTGTTTAAAATTTATAAAAAATAAGTGCAATTTCATCAGAAGAATCATAATAATTGAATTTTTTTTCGATACCCATATTTTGTTCATGTAGGTAAGTAGGGTCTATAATACCAAATAGTTCACCCTGAAGGAATTTCATGATGTAAAATGAATTTATCTATTCATAAACAGCCATCAAAATTTCTGATGGCTAATGTTGTTAGTTTGCCACATACTTCACAAACAATTACTTTTTGTCTTGAACCACAGTGGTCCTTTAAATAATGGAACTAGATCTTATCATTGTATATTACGTTTTTTCTTACTTAAACATGCAATGTAAAGGTTAATATAATGCATATTGGTGTATTTTTGCCTAGGCCAGCAAGATTCTGACCAGTGGCAGAGGTAGTAAATGGAGAGCCTAGTGCAAGAAAGAAAATTTGCCCCCACCAGGTGCCAACTCACTCAGCACCACATTCTCCCTCACCTCTGGAGCCAGTTGCAAAAGACTACCCAGACCCCCATCCCATCAATCACCACATCCTCTTATTTTTTTTTAAAGGTCAAACTTCCTTTCCACCAAGTTACCCCTACAGACCTATTGCCTCCTCCTAACCCCTCTTAACACATACAATTATGTTTGTTTAATATAAATGTGTGTTTGTAAATCTTAGGATGGAGACATAGAGCCATATTTTAATAGAAGCCCGTAAATTACTTCAAACCGTAAATTTGGCTGCTTTATTTTCTAAACTTCTAGACATATTCCATTATTTCTAAACCGCAACTTGAATATCTGAGCCTCTATACGTAAACCATGCCTTCGTAAGTAAGATTTCAGGAGGCGTGATTATATGAGCTGGCAATATTAAACCAAGCCCGCAATTTACTTTTTAGACACAGCCAATAGAAAACGAGAACTTCATCATGATGTCAGTAGATAATAGAATATAGACGTAACTTGCGATTGGACTTAATAAAAGCCAATAAGTAATGTCTGCCCATCTGGCTAACACTCTAGATAAGGAATTAGAGCATCTGTTTTAGTGCATGTGGGTTCCATGAAATGTATCAACTCCTTGGGTACTGGAATCCACATTATACCTAAACTATCGACTTGCCCGTCAAAAAATGACGGTCAATAAAAGAAAGTGTTCAAATGCTGTTTGTCAAACAATGTGAGTGTACTGTGTGCCTCAAGTAACTAAATTCCTCAAAAAGCAGAAATCTACATTACATAAAATAAGAAAAACTAAAATCACCAAAAATAAAAAATGTACATTACAGAACAAAAAAAAAACCTAAGTCACAAGAATAAAAAAAATGAACATTACAGAAAATAACAAAATACATTACAACACAAAAATCACACACATCCGCCCTGGCGGATGTCTCCGACGCTAATGACATTCCTATGGAGTGTTCCAGAATAAAATTGGCAATGGCGGCTTCTGATTGGCTGAAAAGGCTGTCTATCAAATTCAGCCAATGAGAAGACCCCATTTGTGAACCAATGAAAAAAGTATACACCCCAAAATACAACGCTGATTGGATAACACTCCTTTCAATCTTTATTTGAACCAATCCTAAGGCTTTATTGCCATCAGCCAATCACAATGGAATATACCCCCACGTACTGATTGTTGAGGACATATGCGCCTTCCCATTGGCTGTAATATTGATTGATATTAACAGTAGCCAATGAGAATGAGCAAATCCTTCACCAATCAGTACGTGAGGGTGTATTCCATTGTGATTGGCTATTGTCAGTGCAACCAATCAGAATGCGCAGAGGCTCCAACCAATCACCCTGTGGGGGTGTATTCCATTGTGATTGGCTGAAGGCATCTGCGCCTTGTGATTGGTTTAAATAAAGATAGACAGGTGCATTATCCAATCAGAGTGGGATTTTAGGGTGTATCCCTTTCTGATTGACTCACACATTGGCGCCTCCTGATTGGGTGAATTTGATAGACAGCGTTTTCAACCAATCAGAAGGCGCCATTGCTTATTTTCTTCCGGAAAAGTCTCCTGGAGCATCCTTAGCGTCGTGGATGTCCGGGAGTGCGGATGTAAGTATATATATAATTTTTTTTTACAGGGCGTGGCAGAAGATGATCCGGAGGAGGCCGGAGACATCGCGGGGAGGTAGAATGTAGATTATGTGTATTTTATTTTGATGTCTATTAATGTTGTGTTTTTTTTAACAGGTGCCGCGCCGGAGAAGGATTAAAACAATGCCGGACGGGACATGCCGGAAAGGTGAATAGAATATTTCGAATATTTAGAATGTATAGAATGTATAGAATGTATAGAATGTTTATTTTATAACTGTAAACGTGTTGCACTAATTTTTTTTTATTTTTTTTTCGTAGGTGGCTGATCCCAATGGACATCTGCAAAGGTAAGTGGTCTTAATTTTTTTATCTTAGCTTAGACTTAGATTAGTTAATATATAGATAGCATTTATTGTATGTTAGCTAGGGGTTTTATATAGATAGCATAGGATGTATTGTATATTAAATTGTGTTATTTATTTAGATAGATTGGGAATGTATTATTATACAGGGAGTGCAGAATTATTAGGCTAATGAGTATTTTGACCACATCATCCTCTTTATGCATGTTGTCTTACTCCAAGCTGTATAGGCTCGAAAGCCTACTACCAATTAAGCATATTAGGTGATGTGCATCTCTGTAATGAGAAGGGGTGTGGTCTAATGACATCAACACCCTATATCAGGTGTGCATAACTATTAGGCAACTTCCTTTCCTTTGGCAAAATGGGTCAAAAGAAGGACTTGGCTCAGAAAAAAAAGTCAAAAATAGTGAGATATCTTGCAGAGGGATGCAGCACTCTTAAAATTGCAAAGCTTCTGAAGCGTGATTATCGAACAATAACTGCCCATGAACTGAGAAAAGTCAAGCGTGCAGCTGCCACAATGCCACTTGCCACCAGTCTGGCCATATTTCAGAGCTGCAACATCACTGGAGTGCCCAAAAGCACAAGGTGTGCAATACTTAGAGACATGGCCAAGGTAAGAAAGGCTGAAAGACGACCACCACTGAACAAGACACACAAGCTGAAATGTCAAGAATGGGCCAAGAAATATCTCAAGACTGATTTTTCTAAGGTTTTATGGACTGATGAAATGAGAGTGAGTCTTGATGGGCCAGATGGATGGGCCCGTGGCTGGATTGGTAAAGGGCAGAGAGCTCCAGTCTGACTCAGACGCCAGCAAGGTGGAGGTGGAGTACTGGTTTGGGCTGGTATCATCAAAGATGAGCTTGTGGGGCCTTTTCGGTTTGAGGATGGAGTCAAGCTCAACTCCCAGTCCTAATGCCTGTTCCTGGAAGAAACCTTCTTCAAGCAGTGGTACAGGAAGAAGTCTGCATCCTTCAAGAAAAACATGATTTTCATGCAGGACAATGCTCCATCACACGCGTCCAAGTACTCCACAGCGTGGCTGGCAAGAAAGGGTATAAAAGAAGAAAATCTAATGACATGGCCTCCTTGTTCACCTGATCTGAACCCCATTGAGAACCTGTGGTCCATCATCAAATGTGAGATTTACAAGGAGGGAAAACAGTACACCTCTCTGAACAGTGTCTGGGAGGCTGTGGTTGCTGCTGCACGCAATGTTGATGGTGAACAGATCAAAACACTGACAGAATCCATGGATGGCAGGCTTTTGAGTGTCCTTGCAAAGAAAGGTGGCTATATTGGTCACTGATTTGTTTTTGTTTTGTTTTTGAATGTCAGAAATGTATATTTGTGAATGTTGAGATGTTATATTGGTTTCACTGGTAAAAATAAATAATTGAAATGGGTATATAGTTGTTTTTTGTTAAGTTGCCTAATAATTATGCACAGTAATAGTCACCTGCACACACAGATATCCCCCTAAAATAGCTAATACTAAAAACAAACTAAAAACTACTTCCAAAAATATTCAGCTTTGATATTAATGAGTTTTTTGGGTTCATTGAGAACATGGTTGTTGTTCAATAATAAAATTAATCCTCAAAAATACAACTTGCCTAATAATTCTGCACTCCCTGTATAGATAGGATGTATATTATATTATGCTATTTATTTAGATAGATTGGGTATGTATTATTATATAGATAGGATGTATATTAGATTATGGTATTTATTTAGATAGATTAGGAATGTATTATTATATAGATAGGATGTATATTAGATTATGCTATTTATTTAGATAGATTGTGTGATGTTTTAGATTATGGTATTTATTTAGATATATTGGGAATGTATTATTATATAGATAGGATGTATATTAGATTATGCTATTTATTTAGATAGATTATGTGATGTATATTAGATAGTGGTGTATTGTATTGTAATTGTATGTAATTGTATTGTAATTGTATGTATTTGTATTGTATGTATTTGTATTATATGTATTTCCTTTTCAGGTGTGTCTTTTTTTTCTGTAGTGGGGGGGGTTGTAATGTTTATTTTTATTTTTTTTCTGTTATGTTCTTTTTTTTTTTTTTTGTGAGTTAGGTTTTTTATTTCATGTAATGTAGTTTTTTTGTGTGACTTTAGGCTTTTTTATTTTCTGTAATTAGAGTGGTGGGGGTTAATAGGGGGTAGGTAGTGTAGATGTTAATAGGTTAGTGTAGAGGGTGTGTAGTTGATAGTTAATGTTTTATTGTATTGACCCCCATGAGTGACAGGGTTGATGAAGGGCTTATGGGGGTCTGTATTGACCCCCATGAGTGACAGGCTTAATGAAGGGCTTATTTATGGGGGTCTCTATTGACCCCCATGAGTGACAGGGTTAATGATGGGTTTATTGGGGTCTGTTTTGACCCCCATGAGTGACAGGGTTAATGAAGGGCTTATGGGGGTCTATATTGACCCCCATGAGTGACAGGGTTAATGAGGGTTTTATGGGGGTCTGTATTGACCCCCATGATTGACAGGGTGACAGTGTATATTTTTTTTCTTTTACAACGGGTCCTTTATGGACCTTTACGCGGGAATTTTGAATTTTGATTGCAGCGGGCGACCCCGATCGTGTGCAATCGGGACCCCCACTGCGATGGTTAATGTGGGGTTAATGCAGGGCTCCGAGCTTATCTTGGATCCCCTGGGGTTAATGCGGTTTTCCGAGCTTATCTCGGATACCTTCTTGGCTAATTTGTAGGTGGCTGGGCTGTGAGCCTCGTTTTCGTTTTTTTTCGGCTGCCATTTTTTTTCTCGCTTAGTGGATTTTCGTGTGTCTGAACTCGGGAATTTGGATTTAAATGGAGGTGTAACTTCAATTTCAGAGGTCCTGGGTGACCCCCTTGCTATGGGTAAGCTTTTAATGTAGTTTGTGTGAGTATTTGGTGTGTTTTCACTGTTTTTAGTTGCGCGTGGGTCGGCCATTATAGTCTGATTCTTAGTGCGTGTGGGTGTTTATTACGTTATAGTCGGATTCTTAGTGCGTGTGGGTGTTTGTTACGTTAAGGTTGGTTCCAAGGTGTTTTTTTTTCTAAGTCGTGCGTGTGACGTGTTTAACGGCTCGCCTCACTGCATGAGGTCCGCCAGCAATGAGCGCCTGCGGCGCTCACTGCCTCATTGCCTAAGTGCTATGAGTTAACGGCTCGCCTCGCTACACGGCGCTCATTGCCCAAGTGCTACGGTTTAACGGCTCACCTCGCTGCACGAGGCTCGTCGAGCAATGAGCGCCTGCGGCGCTCATCGCTAAGTTGTACGCACCACGCAAAACAGTGTGACGACGAATCATAGTTGGACAATTATAATATGTGATAACAATTAAAAGTAATTGTTTTCAATTGCATATTTGTGAGTTTGAGACTGTTATGCAAATAATTTGAATGTCTTTGCAAGCGTTCCCATGCTTTTAAAGTATGATACTGTGTGCATAATTGCTGCTACAGCTATCAGAACTGGTGTTAAAACCCATTGCAAGTACTATATACTATTCAGAATATTTGTTTCAGAAATTTTATACTTTTTCTAGTTGTATGTCTGACTTATTTTGCAAGCTAGAAATAAAAACCTAACAGAATATGGATTTTGTGTAACTTTAATTATGTTGCACTCGTATTGTTTGAGATATCCAAATATCAATGGAAAGGCTATTCCTAAGTTCTCATTTTGGCTTGTCAATAGTGATTGTGGGTGGGTAACTCGCAATCAGGCTAATGGAATATGTGGCAATTTCACTTACAACTGTGTAACATTATAATATGGCCAATAGAATTGGGGAAAGGAGGAACAGGTGAGTGAGGTATGCAAAGGAACTCATATCAAAATAAAATCTAAATATATCCATTGATATTGCTTTTTTTCTTCCATAATGTACATTACTGATGAAATTCTTTTTTATGTTTTAAAGAATTTTTATTATTTTAAAATAGATACAGAAAAGAAAGGAAATAATATACAATAATAAAATCGTTAAATATAAGAAAGTCAGTGCAGTGATAATAAAATTGTTAACAAGTATAATAATAATAATAATAACAATAACCATCACATATATAGTTGTGAGCATGCGGGCTGTTGCTAACGCTGCGGGCTCGCGAAGCGAGGGCCGCAGTTGCTGGCATGGAGCGCCGAAAGGCGCTCCTTGCCAGCAACTGCGGACCTCGCAAATTAACAGACTTACAACACAGATATACGACACGCGTTACGACCTCGCAAAGAACGGCCAAAACCTGCGCACGTGAAAACATGAAAAACACAATAAATAAACACAACAAATACATAAAAAGGTTAACTACAGCAAGGGGGGGCACCCAGGACCTCAAAAACTGAAGTTAAACCTCAATTTAAGTCCAAATGAAAGAGTTTAGACACCTGAAAATCCCCTAAGCGAGAGAAAAAATGGCCGCCGAAAAAAAATGAAAACGAGGCTACAGCACTGTAAAGACGCAAAACACCACGAAACACCTACGGATTTCCGAAAAAGACCTACAAGACCCGAAAACAAGGACGCAACCCACGCAACCCGAAAAACATTAGAAACACAATAAATACACATAACAAACACATAAAAAGCTTACCCACAGCAAGGACCTCTGCAAGTGAAGTTACACTTCGATTTAAGTCCAAATTTCGAAGTTTAGACACCCAAAAATCACCTAAGCGAGAGAAAAAATGGCCGCCAGACAAAAAACGAAAACGAGGCTCAAGGACCCGAAACACGCAAAACACCACCAAACACCTACGGATTTTCCGAAAAAGTCGGACAACATCTGAAAACAAGGACGCAAAATCAGCCACATACCACACATTACGCACCATTTTAGAACACTAACTGATACAATCCGGAAGTACACAGATACCCTAACGAATTTGCCTCTCGCACGCACACTATTACACTGCACACATTCATGACGCTTACACAGCAGCTCCACAGCACTGATGCTGCAGCAACATGAAAACAGATTGCCAGCTCTTCAACACAATGATGCATATATTACTTCACAATAGGTAAAGTATATTTATTTATTATTTTATTAATTATTGATTGCCATACCAAAAAAAACACCAACGCTGCTCATAGTACACAAACAACCAAGAGCCTCGCATTGAGCACCGAAGGCGCTCAGCGCGAGGCTCGCAATGAGTGCCGAAGGATATTAAAACACCAACAAAATGATTTTCGCACGCAAACAACATTATCTGCCTTACACTCTTATTGCCGTCATTTTTTGACGGGCAAGTCGCTAGTCACATATAATAGTTGTCAAACTGTGAGACGCCGTCACGCTTTGCGAGGTGCATACGAGTTAGGTGATGAGCACCGCAGGCGCTCATCGCTTGCGAGCCTCGCGAAGCCATTAACGCGTAGGACTTAGCCGATGAGCGACGATGTTGCTCATCGCTGCCAGCCACGCAAAGCGAGCCGTTAACACACTACAAAGCACGGGACTTAGCCGGAAAACACTTCGTAAACGCGGGATCACAACGAGATGTAGGACTTGGAAATAATTGCGAGATTAGCGACGAACGAAAATGAAAAAACAATAAAAACCCACGAAATACAAACAAAATTACAAAAACATCACAGACAGCATGGGACAACAGCCAGGACGTCTGGGAGTGAGGTTGAATGCGAATTGAACTCGATTTAGATGATTTTCGCCACTCGAAAATCGCCTAAGCGAGGAAAAATTGGCCGCCGAAAAAAAATGAAACGAGGCTACACGACCAAGGACCGCGCAAAACACTGCCAAACGCGTAGCACTTTACACATCACATTACAACCTACAAAATCCACTATTACAAAAGCAGGAAAAAAATCACGAGACGCGTAACACATTAATAACATTACGACAATACAATGCCGCTTTAAGCAATAAACCAACGGCTTTACCTACGGCCTATTTAGAATGCACACTTCAAACATTCATTACACTTTATAAGTAGGGCACCAACACTCACAATGTATATTCTATGCAGACACAAAATACAAACAGATTGTTAGCTCCTCAGCCTATTGCTCGCTGCATATATGAATTATAAATAATTAAAGTATTTTAATTTATTTAAGAAATCATTCATTATTAATTAACTACATATACATAGAAATATATAATTCTCTCAGAGGACCAAAAGTACACGACAGGAGAGGCTTGCAATGAGCGCCGAAGGCACTCATTGCAAGGCATGCAATGAGCACCGAAGGCGCTCAACGCAAGCCGCGCTATGAGCGCCGAAGGTTCTCACAGTCCAAAACGGTTTACATTCTGTGTCAAACAGCATTCCCATGGCTTGAAATTTTATTGCCCTATCATTTTTGACGGGCAAGTCGCTAGTACTATTATAGATATGAATAGAATACAGATAATAAAATAACTTTGTTTTAAGAAAAGCAAAAAATAGATAATTTAGATTGATAGTAATCATTCCATTGATAAAAATATAGACACTAATGTTCAATTCAGCTGATAAAAAGTAGATCCTATAAATATAATTATTTGCTCATGGCATTTCATTAATCATGTAAAGATTGCTAATTTTGCTGTCTGCGTAATAGGTTTACTGTAGAATTTACCAAAGTAATAATGTACATGCTGTTTAAATAACCAGAAAAACTGATTAGTTTGTGAAATGTTTGAGATCTAATTTGAACTAAACTAACAATTTGGTTTAATTCAAATCAGAAACCAGGTGCACAAATACTGTAAAACTCAAGTTAATAATCTTACTGTAAATGTGCTGACACATTCTTTTGTTTTATTAAAGTTTACCGTGATGTTATGTCTGGGGCTGACCCACAATAGTGATCAGTAGGTCTTTTTCCTTCTGAGATAACATGCAACCATAATGTGTGTGGGTAAAAGCCATGCATGTGGCTGTGTAATAAAACTCCATATGGTGACTGTAAGGTTGCCATTCATGTGTTCTGTTATGGCTCAATATGGAGTAATAAAGAGCAAACACATTTAGCCCCATTCAGAATCTAGCCATGAAAAACGAAAAACACATGCACATTGATATCTGTGTGAGTGCAAATTAACTCCAGGTCTTTTGTTATATACAATATATATTTTCCATTGGGTTTGACATTTTGGAGTTAATTTCCTAGGACCTGTTCTAAGCTGCTTAAACTATTAAAAACAATATAAATAGTGGACTTTCTTGTAAAGGACCACTGAACTGTCTTATTTGTACTATGCTCTTTTGAAACACTTGGTTTGATACTGGACAAAATGCTTTTCCACAATTTAAATTAATTATACACTGCAATTTTAGTGTTGTTATAAAGGGCCTAATACAAAATAAACACTTAATAAACTTTTACAGTGCATTTAAACAATGAATTGCTGTTTTTAATCATGCCCCAAGAAGCATGAGCACCTTATCTCTCAACCTTCTGCATGGTGTATTGACTTTGCAGTGGCAGCTGCCCAGTGGGGAATGCCAAACAACATGCTGGTCTTGCAGTATGATAGTGAAGGTGTCTAGAAAATGTATTTGTGTACATTGCTAGCAGCTCATGTTACACCACTGCATGCTACTTGTTACCAAACATCAATTATGAACTTATGAAAAGTAACATTTAACTTTGATTTTTTACAAGCACTACAAATTAGAATTGGGCAAAAAAAAAAAAATACAATTTGAGATTTTATTAAGACAATAATAAGAACCAAATGTATTTTATTTTCCATGGAAACTCCAAAATAAATATCTTTAATTAGTACTGTAAGGGATTTGTTCCTACAGATTCAATTAAGATGATTTATCAAGGTTGCTTTTTAAAATTAAATTGTGGTATAAGTATTTTTTTTAATATACCATTCATTTTATTGAACAATTCACCTGAGTAGGAAATTAATAACAATAGCTCAGTATAAAAGAATGTATGCAATTATGTCAGGTTGTTAAAACCCTACTAAAGCAATTAAGAGCATAAAAAGTAATAGTAGGTCATATAATTGCTTAAACACTGAGGGCCTCATTCTATTAGCGGCCGCAGCCGTTGCGGGGCCGCAAGGACCGGCCGCAAGCTATTCTGCCATTCTATTCCCTTACGGCCGGAGGCTCCGGCAGGCTTGCGGCCGGTGCCTTGCTATCTCTTGCGGCCGCTCGCGCCAGAGGAAAGCCTTTGATCTAAAACGGCCGCAAGAGTTTTGCAATTCAATTGCTCCGGGAAACCTCTCTGCAAGGCTAAAAGCGAGCCGCAGCTTACTTGCAGGAAAGAGGTCCCGCTAGCACCAATTAAGCACATAAAATAGCTCAAATAAAGCCATCCTGCACTTTGAGAAGACTATAAAGGGATTTTAGGTGTTAGAAAAAATAGCACATAATTATCCTATACTCAAATCCGTAAAATATTTGATTTTTAATATCCGTAAAATATCCATGTAAAAAGTCCAGAGTGCTTGGAGCACCTCAGACCCGCCCACGCCGCAGCCGGAAAATAAACAGTTAATTTGAACTCGGGTTTGGGCTGATGTGCAAGCTTGAGAGTGGGTTCCTTTTAATCCTCATGTCCCCCAATATGATCCCTAGCATTTACAGAGCTGCACAGTGCAGGCTTGAATTTATTTTTGAGTTTTTATATTTCACAGCTTACGGCCGGTTCCAAGATATGCGGCCGGCCGTAAAAGGAGATCCTTGCGGGGCCGTATAATAGAATCGCGAGTTAACTGAACCCCCGCAAGGAATCGCAGCCTTACGGCCGATTTACGGCCGCTAATAGAATGAGGCCCTGACCATTTCCACAAGGTTGTCTTCTCTGGCAGACTAACTTAAAGGACTTCTGTAGTTTAAAAAAATACACTTGTTAGTTAAGTATGTACGAACCTTACAGTGGGCCCCATTCAATTAGATGCCCGTAATTGCCTGTAACCTGAAATTGTGGCTGCAGGTTAATGTTTTTCTAACATTTAAACCCATTCAATTGTCTCTAACTCGCAACTGCCCTCTCACACCTCCACACGTAAACCATGCACTTGTAAGTAGGATTTCAGGGGGCATCATCATATGATCTGGCAATAATTAAGCAAGCCCGTAAGTTACTTTTTAGACAAAGCTAATAGTAAATGAGACCGTCATCATGATGTCAGTAAAACATGGAGGTTAGCTTTAACCTGCGAATGTAGGCTAAGTATTAATACACACAAATAAGTAATGTTCACCAATCGGGTTGCACTCAAGCAATCGAAGAGCATACCTCTTCCCTTTTACTGCACCAGTTGTTACTATAATATGTTATCTGATATAATATAACATTTATTTATTTTATAGATAATTATCACATTTATTAAAACTACATAATAACATGTATGCACTAATATTTTAGATACACATGAAAAATAATTCTTATTTAAAAAATAATAATAATATTTTATTATATAAAATATATGAGTCTGATACAAAATATGTATGCTTTAGTACATATTTATGATCGCCTCACAAGAAGGCAAATAATACAAAATCCCATCTGGATATATTAATTATACATTTCTGATAGTCTAATGAGATCATGTACAGATATGATGTAAAAGATGTTTATGTAATGTGGGCAGAACTCTGGTGACATCTAGTGGTAACAGTGGGACCAACAAGAGATCCATTTTTGATTTCTATTATGTATCTCTTCCATAATTATTATTCCATAATATGTAAAAAATAAAATAGTGGTTTAGGGACGCAATGTTATGATGATTATCTTATACTTTTATTATACATACTCGCACAAATTACAAACTCAAGAAATCATTCTTGTGTTGTATATATCCATGAAGAAAGGCCGAATAATCAAAAATAATTCTACTGCTAGTAAAACTTTGCTCTAAAAATAAAATATAATAATAATAACTTGCACTTTTATTCAATTTCTAATATTTTTTTAATTCAGGGTAATAAAAATTCAGCCAAACAAAATCATAGCAGTAAGCATAAAGCAGGGATATCAGTTGAATATTTGATAAGCTCATTATGTTAAACCTTTAAAAGAACACTTTAGACAGATATTTTAAGTAAACACTTTTAAAGAAATATATTTCAAAATTGCAAAATGTTTTAGAATGTAAAAAAAAAAAAAACAGCTTCTATATTTTTACCCTTATATATATGAAATTCTTCTTTTTTGGTTTCAAGTGATCTACTTCCAGAAGAGGGAGGATAATTTGACCTTGCAGGGACATTGGTATTTACAACTGCAAGTGTTCTCAATAGCACTAATGGATAGCTCATTAGTTTACAAAGACACACTCTCTTGAGATAGTAACAGACATTCAGCTGAGCAAGAAAAATTAAAGCCTGCAACAAAACTGTATTTATCAGCTTTTTAGTGATATCTCTTTAGTGTACTAGCGACTTGCCCGTCAAAAAATGATGGCAATAAGATGTGTATGTTTATAAATTTGTGTGGTCGGTAATATACGTAGTTGACACTTGTAACCTTTTTCTTGTGTCGAAAGAAGTACAATTATTATATTAAACATGTTTATTTTTGGAACATTGTCTTTTGTAGTTGAGTAACTGTTAAAGAGTCTTTTAGTAAAAGTGGTAACATTTAAATGTAAGAACAGTTGAACATTGGATTAATGAGTATTGTAAACTTGACATAATGTATTATTAACATGCAACTTGTACATTAAGAACTGTTAACTGAAATATATATTGAATCCAGAGGAAGGCAAACAGTAAAAACCCTCCTTAAAACGTAGCCAATAGTATCAAAGTGGGAAAAAAAAAATTCCTTCCTGACCCGAGATCGACAACATTTACATTGTGTATTCAAACGTGCTTGTGCTGTTAACATCAACTTTGCAATATGTCTAACTAACCAACTTGAAAGTATTTTTTGTAAAACCTGTAACGTTCTAAACAGTAACATAGTTAATTAACATTTGAAGGTAATTTAAAAAAAAATGCAAGGCAAGTGTTTTGTGGGGCTAATCATGCATAAACAGGACTTCCATGAATTAGGAATGAGTTATTTAGTCTTTGGTGGTTTTGAATGGTTGACATTTGTTTGTTGGTGTTGTAATTATTTAAAATGGCACATAGAGTTTCCTCTGTGGAAAAGTTCGTCCGCAATGTGTAACCACTGTTCTCTATGTGTTTTGCCATTGTATGGAGTTTAATATGGAAATATTGGTGCTGTGAAAAGTTTTTGAGTGCCCTAAAAATTAATTCTTGCAAGAAACCGACGGTTGTCTATATTTTTGCTTTCTTTTTTGGTTTGAGATTCTGCTTGAGGTGATTTGTGACTTTTGTTTGGAATTTGTTTGGAATGGGTTGTGTTTGTTTGATTGAAAGTTACAGTACTTCATAGTAGACAATGTTTTTAGTAAAAATGCCTCCATCGTCTAATAAATCACCTTGACTTTCTTTGTTTTCAATGTAAACATTAATAGCCTGTAGATTTTTGCACCGTGATAAGGCAACGTACAATTGGCCATGTGCAAATACTGGTTGTTCTAATACTATCCCCACAGATTTGAAAGTTTGTCCTTGTGATTTATTAATGGTCATGGCAAATCCATAATGATGAGAAATTGTCTTCTTTGAAGTATAAAAGGGAGACTACTTTCACTTAGTGCTAAATCTATCCTTGGTATGAAAACTCTCTCTCCTTGGGTACCAGTTAAAATTTCAACATCTATGAAATGGTCCTTTAATTGATGAACAATTAATGTTGTCCTATTGCATAGGCCTTTTTTTGGGTTCATATTTTGCAGTAACATGACAATTGCACCTTTCTTTAGCTGTAAAATATGTGGTGGCATTCCAGAAGGAGTTAATGAGTTTATGAATTCAGTGGAAAGGTTTGCCTGACTTTCTTTGTCATCAGCAAGTACAGAATCAGCACTGTGATCATTTTTTTGTGGTGCATTAATTTTTTTAAATATTTCATTATTGAGTATCAATGCATCCTTATTTTTGCATGTTAGGATGACTTTGTTGGCAAGTTCAGAATAGTCCTCGTTATTTATTTGAGTTTCGAATATAGCCGATATAAGATCTTATTTGCAAATCATGTAATCTGGGAAGTGGACAGTGTTGTCAGGTAAATTTGGTATTTGTTCTGTTTTTCCTTCTCCAATTTTAATAAGCCAATCATTGAAATCATTTTGTCCGTCTGATCTCATATTTTGTTGTAATTGAAGATGGGTAAAATGTTTCCATAGTGTATTGACTTTATACAGGTTTCGATAATGTCGGTTCGATTTCCATGTACAACGACAGGTAATGTTTGTCTAAAATCGCCACCTAACAACATTACCTTTCCACCAAATGGCAAAGTATTATCCATCACTTCACGAGGCGAACGGTCAATACATTGTAGGCCATAGCATGACATCATTGTAGCCTCATCTATTATAATTAATTTACTTTTTTTCAGTTTTTTTGCTTGTAATGATGTCATCTGAATATCTGACACTGATGTTTCTAAAATAGGCACTGGCAGTTTAAATCCACTATGCACAGTTCTTCCACCTTCTAACAATAGTGCAGCAATTCCAGTGGTCGCAAATGCGAGTGCTATTTGACCTTGTGCTCGTACAAAACTCATTAATAAATTATATAGATAGGTTTTTCCTGATCCGCCAGGTCCATCAAGATAGAAATAACGCTCTTTGACCATGTCATCATCTAGTGCATTTTTGATGGCATTAAATGCTTGCAATTGTAATATATTTAAAGTTGCAAGTCTTTCTTGTGTCCTTTCTGCTTGTAGTTGAATGTCATAGTCTTCAAAATGTATGTCGTCTATAAGACCTGGATCAGGCAGATTAAAACTTGCACAACTTAATCCATGAGTTAAAAATACTGTATTTATCGCCGTATAACACGCACCGGTGTATAACATGCACCTCATTTTAAGAAGGAAATTTCAGGAATGTTTTTTTTTCAAATAAAGAACTTTGAAGCAAAATCCTCAACCTCAACCTCCCTCCTCATCCTTAACCCCCTCCTCAACCTCCCTCCTTAACCCCCCCATCCTCATCCTCCTTCCTCAACCCCCTTATCCTCAACCCCCTCCTCAACCCCCCCCTCAACCCCCTCCTCAACCTCCCTCCTCATCCTCAACCCCCCTCTTCATCCTCAACCTCCCTCCTCATCCTCAACCCCCTCCTCAACCTCCCTCCTCAACCCCCCCATCCTCATCCTCCTTCCTCAACCCCCCTATCCTCAACCCCCTCCTCAACCCCCCTCCTCAACCTCAACGCCCCTCCTCAACCTCCCTCCTCATTCTAAACCCCCCTCCGCATTCTAAACTCCCCCCTCCTCAACCTAAACTCCCCCTCCTCAACCTAAACCCCCCTAAATACCTCCCCCTCACTTACCTGCTTCTGCTCCCGGCTGGACCCGGCGCGCATGTGACGTCACATGCGCGCCACATCATTAGCATATACCGGGTGACGTCACATGTGCGCCGGGTCAAGGAGCGGAGCGGAGGCCGGAGCAGAAGCAGGTAAGTGAGGGGGAGTTATTTAGGGGGTTTAGGTTGAGGAGGGGGGAGTTTAGAATGCAGAGGGGGGTTTAGAATGCAGAGGGGGGGTTTAGAATGTGGAGGGGGGGTGTAGAATGCGGAGGGAAGTTTAGAATGAGGAGGGGGGGTTGAGGATGAGGAGGGGGAGGGAATATCAGCGTATAACACGAACACATAATTTGCCCTTTATTTTCAGGGAGAAAAAGTGCGTGTTATACGCCGATAAATACTGTACTTCTTGGATTTCCATTAATGCTTTTAAGTGTGCAATGGGCTCATTGTATCGTTGCATAAAGTCTTCAGCCATATTACTTTGAAATGTGTCCCACAAACCTAATGTATTTGGAGCATTTGAGAAGATACAAATGAATGCAAATTGTTCCCTCATCTGCCGTGGCATTTGACATAGTGCTGCTTCTTCTAGGCATCTTTCCCATTCTGTATCATCAGCTAGTAAGTTTCTATGTTGCAGCTAAATGAAAAGATTCATATACTATGTCATTAACAGTTCTTAAGTGTTCAAAACGTTGTGCACCAGGACCATTTAAAAGTAGTAGTCGTAAGCAGAAATGTTCAAGGTCTCTTGGACTGACCGTGTAAATTCTTCGTATTGTTTTATTTCCTCTGGTTTTTCTTGGTCTCCATAATCCATTAACGAAAACCTAATGATATGGAATTTCAATATATAAGAATTGTGTTGCCTGTGAATCTGTTGAATTTAATTGAAACCATGCAGTTAGTGTAGTGTGCCGATGCTCACTTTGTGCTAATGTATTAGTTTCATTTCCAGCATGGAAATACACTAAATGACTTTGTGGCAAATGTACAGCTAATCTATATACTGCATGTGATCTATCCTGCATTTCAAATTTTAAAAGGCGCCACATTGCTTCTGGCGCACTCACATAGCGAGCATCTACATGAGATGCAAGTTCATCATGTACTAACTCAGTATTGTCTGCACTTTTTTGACAACTACAGTAGCTGCATCATAGCCTTTGTAAATGTATTTGTAGACATATTTAATGGATTTGATGGAAGTGCAGGCTTCTACATTAATGTGTGCATTATACTTCATAAGTAAATGTGGATTGTATGGTACCACATATCTATTGTCGACGTTTTTGCCACGAATAATGGCACTTTGTCCCTCTCCTTATATATAATGGATAGCCATCACAATTGGCATAAGTTTTGTCTCTATAATCTTTGGGAAATTCTTTAGTACATTTATTATTTTTCATACATGGTGATTGTGGATTAACATCTCCACATGGTCCGTGAATCATCCGATGAGTTACAATCTCATATAGTCTACCATATAGTTCGGGATCTGTTAGTTCAGCAATAATGACTGAATCCACTTTGTCACCAGTATCTAACTTATCTTTTTCTTGAAGGATTATAAGAAGATGTGCATGTGGAAGCCCTCTTTTTAGAAATTCAATTGTATAAACATATCAAGACATTTGCCAAATAACTGAGTTATAGTGATGTCACGTATTAATTCATTTAATTTAATTTTGAAAACTCTAGCTACAAAATCTGGTCTATCGGAAGCCCTTTGTCCGAGAAGTAAATTTTGTGTTATCTCTGGCCATTGGGGATTACATGTAAATGTAAAAAATAAATCTGGTTTCCCATATTTGGTGGCAATAGCTATGGCATCATTGTATCTTTCTCGCATATTGCGAGGAGATCCTTGGAAAGAAGATGGTAAAATGATGCCTTTGCCAGCTGTCATGTCTCTGCTTGTAGCAACCTCCATTAATCCATAATACTGTTCTACACATAGTTTATCTTGTTGATATTTTATGAAGGTTACATTGGCCTCAGCTTGCAAATAGGAATCAATAATCCATTGTTGTGTTTTCCACCACATAAAATTGGATTGAATGTATTTCGAATGGCAATTTGAGCTACTTTAAATTCCAGCATGGAAATATTATTTCTTATTTGTACTTGGGTAACTGGGAAGGGTTTTGGTTGCCAACCTGCTTCTCCGTGTGGAAAAAAAATGTGATATGTCATTGGATCTAAATTAGTACTTAAATACTGATATTAATGAATGGTTGCTCCTCATTTCTGGGATATATTCTAATGTCTCTTTGAAATGGTGGTTCTCCTTCATCATTTGGAAACACCATTGCAACCTCATTTGATGTTGGCAAATTATAACTGCGTTTATCAGTATGTCTATCTCTTTTAAGCACCATATTGACCTTTGGGATTGGTAATTGATGTCTTTCTGCATGAAGTTGTTGTTCCTTTTCTACTTCTGCCAATTTTTTATGAGCTTGAGTGTAGGGTTATTTGCCATAATTTGATCTAGCTTTATAAAAACACTGGGTAAGTATTTTTTATTTTCTTGAAGCTGCATATGTTGGTCAACAGCTTCCATTGTATCTAGGACATATAGTCGAGCAAATTTTCTTTGCACTCCTTCCTCTGGATGTAAATGGGAAGTACGATGGTAAATTTGGCCTTAGACTTTAAAGCAGTAAGGGCCATGTCCTGGTACATTAGCAGCTAATGTTGCTCCCATAGATGCAAAGGATATGGCACTATTGTATGATCTTATGTTTGTTTTGAAATTTTTGTAGTTTGGAAAAGTAGGTTCAGTCATAATGTTTTGTAAATATGTTGGGAATTGTTGTCTTTCTGGAAGTTTGACCTTGCCTTTTTGACAGCAACTTATGAACTGTCCATCTCTGGGTCTTTCCTGTTTAAAATGATAAGCCTCACAAAACTGACAGAGAATATTCATGTCACCACCATTATGAACCTCTACTGCTCAAGACTTAAGTAAAGGACAATTTGAAGAGCATATATCAGTTTCAGTTTGTAATTCATCATTTGAAATGTTATGTGATTGTTCAGGAACAGGTTCTAAACTTTTTTTTCTTTTTTTGTAGCTTTTTTAGGTGTAGCTTTTATTTTTTCAGCTGATAGTCTTTTGCTTGCAAGTCTTTTCCATTATTTTTCTCGTTGAATTTCTTTCTGCTCTGGCGTCTGCTTGTTTGCCCATCTTTGTTGTCAATCTCTAGCTTGACGTCTTATCTTTTCCTGTTTGGTGTCGTTATCAGACATCTTAATCTGTAAACTTGATTTGGAAGTGCTTGTTTGTGTTTTTTGTTACTGTAATGTTTTTGTTGCACCACTGTTGTGATTCTAAATTTACTTTGTTTGTGAAGTTGCTTTATAGTGTTAAATTAGTATGTGTTATTTTTTTGGTGTTCCTTTTTATCTTGTAGGTTTTAATTTTTTTTTTTCTTAGAGGCATAGGAGAGCCACGGTAATTGCATTATAGGTCATTGTGGATGTAGTAGGTTTACAGTGTTAAATGAGTATGTGTTATTTATTTATTTTGGGTTGTTCGTTGCTTTTTATCTTGTAGGTTTGTAGGGTTGCCTTAGAGGCATAGTAGAGGCGAAAAAAATGTAGTAATATCTTGGTCTTTGAAATTTGCACTGTAGGTGATTGTTGTAATAGTAGCCTTATATTTTAGTTTTTGGCTTATATGGTGTGGGTGTGAAAAGAAGGTTTGTATTGTTCTCTGGTAGGTGTTAGTAGTATTTGTTATAGTATCCTATTTTCTGTGTCTGTTTAGGTTTGGTGCTTAATGTTGTAGGTTAGGGCCCTGAACAGAGAATTTACAGTTGAATTTTTGATATGTTTTCATTATTTGTTATACTACGCTGTTTTATCTTGGGCACATTTTGTTTGATAGATTGAAGTTAGGGTTTACTGTTAAAAGTAGTTGTAGATAAAAGCTAATTAGTAGCTAAATTAGAAATGTGTCCCCAATATTTGTTGAAGGATGGTGATTTGTGGGGCTTATTGTTGTTGGTGTGTTGTTGTTTTATTTATTTTTTTCTCTTGACATTGCTGCACAGCAAACATGTTCATTTTGTTTTCTCTGTTTTTACTTTTTGTACTGTACCTTGTTGGAAGTGTGATTTCAAGATGAATATCACTGGATCCGGTGTTGGAAATCTTTGTGCGATAGTCTTAACGCCGTGTCTGTTGTAAAAGAGAAAGAGAAATGTTATTTCATTAGAATTTATTGTTGATGAATAGAATGGTATTTTTTTTTTAAAAGCAAGGTGTTCTAATATTTGATTTCTTTCTTGTCTGTAAAATGTTATTGATTTGAGAGGGTGTGAGAAAGCGTACAGCGCTGGCTGTAATTGATTATTATGGTGTTTTGTGTAGAACACTGGTGTAATTCTATTATTCTTTTACTGTAGTAGTTTGGTGGCTATAAAACAGTATTTTTTTTTTTTTTATATTGTGTCTGTTATCATGATTTGTTATGCTATGTTGTTTTTTGTGCTGCACTTTTAAATTAGTGGATTTTACATCTGGGCTACAGTTAGAGTTTGTTGTAGACTAAACATAAATGTTAGTTGCATTTTGTATATGTTAGCAATGTTTGTTGTACTATCCTGTTTTGTGTCCACCACTTTTGGGATGCTGTATTTGGCTTGTGGCTGAGGGTTAAAGGTTGTTGTAGACTAAACATGAATGTGAATTGTATTTTCTATCTGCAGTGCTATCTGTTTTGCGTCCGCCACATTTGGGATGCTTTATTTGGCTTCTGTGTGAGGGTTAGAGGTTTTTGGAGAGTAAACAGGAATCTTAAGTTAGTTTTGTATATGTTGGGCAGATTTTTGGTACTATCCTGTTTTCTGTACAACACTTTTGGTATGTTCCATTGGGCTTGTGGGTGATGGTTAGAGGTTGTTGTAGAGTAAACAGGAAGAATAAGTTTGTTTTCTGTATGTTGCTAATTTTTGCTTTACTATCCTGTTTTGTGGCCGCCACTTGTATTTGAGTTATGCGTTGTGTTAACACAATTTTTTTCTATGCAAATGTGTTTATTTGTGAATTGTGTATGTTTTAGCAATGTTTCTTGAAGTCTGGTGTTTTTGTTTTCCTGTAATTTGTATTGAGGCTTCTATTTTTTTGTGTGACTTCTGATATTGGCAGGCAGGAAACATGGGATTTCTGTATTTTTTTTTACTTGTTATACTATACCTTGATTGAAGTCTTTTGGGTGTATGAATGACAGAGGGTCCCCCACTGCCAATGTTAATCCGCCAGTGTTCTTGTAGTGTCTGTTTGAAAGAGAAAGGTAAATGGTTAATTGTATATTCATTGTTTTGGTTTTGGAAAAGCATGGTCTTTTTCTGCATATAATGTATTTTTGTATCTTACCTCTTCTTCTTTCTTTGTGTTCTTTAAAAGTAATCCACTTTCAGAGTCCACGCTGCAAATTCTTGAGTGACGCTGTTGATTCAGAGTCTGTTTGAATAATGAAAATAATGGGAAAGATTCAGCTGCAGGTTAAATATGTATTGGAGTTATTTTTTGGGGGGAGGGGCCATTAGTTCCTGTGAATTAATGTTAGTTGAATTTACTTCTTTGATTAATTTGAGTTAAGATTAGCTTGTTGTAGGGCCTATACACATATATGTGCATTTCACATGTCACTATACATGAATAACATGTTGATTGGGGATGTTTGACATCTTTTTTTTTTTTTTGGTGTCTTTCTTAATAAATTAAATATATTATAGCTTACCTCTCAGTTCGAAATTGCAGATTGTGAAGTTGTAAATTGGTAAGTAATTCTCTTCTGAAGTAACGGCAGCAGTGAACTATCCAGTCACACTGTTCATCACCTATGGGGAAATGTAGAATTGTCTGGAAAGTGGGCAGTATTTATAAACTTTGAGGTGATTGAAACCTTTAGAACGCAATACGCATGCGCTATTTGCGTTCCAGCCTTAAATTTACGTTGCAGCCGCCATTTTGTGGCTAATAGTTGTGTGTTTCATGTAAAATGGTGGGTAATAGCAGTGTGGTACGTGCCGCATAGTGTGTGCTACTTGCCTCGTGAACTGGTCTGGAGCGTTCGTTCGGTTTTGCGAGTAAGTGTAGTAGTTTTGAGTCCTTAGCCTCGTTTTCGTTTGTTTCGGGCGGCCATTTTTACGCTTGCTTAGGTGATTTTCGAGTGTCTAAACTGTTGTATTTCGAGTTTAATTGAGGTATAACTTCACTTCACCCTTGCTGTAGGTAAGCTTTTTATGTATTTGTTGTGTGTATTTATTGTTATTTTAATGTTTTCATATGCGCAGGTTTCGGGCGGTAAGGTCGTATTTTTGCGAGGTCGTAATGTTTTTTTTTTCTAAGTTCCAGGTCTTGTATTTTTTTCTTGTAAGTCGGTAAATTTTGCGAGTTCCGCAGTTGCTCGCAAGGAGTGCCTTCGGCGCTCCATGCCAGCAACTGAGGCCCTCGCTTTGCGAGAGCCGCAGTCTCGCTATGCGAGCCTGCAGTGTTAGCAGCAACACACATGCTCACAACTATATATGTGACTAGCGACTTGCCCGTCAAAAAATTACGGCAATAAGATTGTAAGGCAGGTAATGTTGTTTGTGTGAGAAATTTATTTTGTTGGTGTTTTAAGATCCTTGGGTGCTGATTGTGAGCCTCGCGCTGAGCTCCTTCGGCGCTCATCGCGTGGCTCGCAATGAGCTCCTTCGGCGCTCATTGCGAGGCTCTTGGTTGTTTGTGTGCTATGAGCAGCGTTGGTGTTTTTTTGGGGTATGGCAATAATTAATAAAATAAGAAATTAATATACTTTACCTATTGTGAAGTAATATATGCAGCATTGTGTTGAAAAGCTGGCAATATGTTTTCATGTTGCTGCAGCATCAGTGCTGTGGAGCTGCTGTGTATGTCTCATGAATGTGTGCAATGTGTAGTGTAAATAGTGTGCGTGCACAAGGCAAATCCGTTAGGGTAGCTGTGTACTTCCGGATTGTATAAGTTAGTGTTCTAAAATGGCGCCTAATTTGTGGTATGATTTTGCGTCCTTGTTTTCGGATGTCGTCTGACTTTTTCGGAAAATCCGTAGGTGTTTGGTGGTGTTTTGCGTGTTTAGGGTCCTTTAGCCTCGTTTTTGTTTTTTTTCGTCTGCCATTTTTTCTCTTGCTTATGTGATTTTCAGGGGACTAAACTCAGAAATTTGGACTTAAATCGAGGTGTAACTTCACTTGCAGAAGTCCTGGGTGCCCCCGCTTGCTGTGGGTGAGCTTTTTATGTGTTTGTTGTGTGTATTTATTGTGTTTTAATGTTTTTTGGGTCGCGCGGGTTGCGTCCTTGTTTTCGGTTCTCGTATGTCATTTTCGGAAATCCGTAGAAGTTTCGTGGTGTTTTGTGTCTTTAGAGTCCTGTAGCCTCGTTTTCGTTTTTTTCGGCGGCCATTTTTTCTCTCGCTTAGGGGATTTTCGCGTGTCTAAACTCTTTTATTTCTAGTTCAATTGAGGTGTAACTTCAGTTTTCGAGGTCCTGGGTGCCCCCCCTTGCTGTAGGTAAGCTTTTTATGTATTTGTTGTGTGTATTTATTGTGCTTTTCATGTTTTCATGTGTGCGGGTTTCGGGGGGTAAGTTCGTATTTTTGCGAGGTCGTAATGGGTCGTAACGCGTCTCGTATTTTTCTGTCGGAAGTCCGTTAATTTTGCGAGGTCCGCAGTTGCTGGCATGGAGCGCCTTTTGCTACGCGAGCCCGCAGCGTTAGAAACAACCAGCATGCTCACAACTATATATTTGATTGGATAGATAAAACCAGTGGATATAAAAAGTCTACACACCCCTGTTAAAATTTCAGGTTTCTGTGCTGTAAAAAAATTAGACAAAAATAAATCATTTCAGAACTTTTTCCACCTTTAATGTGACCTATAAACTGTACTCAATTGAAAAACAAACTGAAATCTTTTAGGTAGAGGAAAGAAAAAATATAAAAATAAAAAAATATGGCTGCATAAGTATGCACACCTTTAAACTAAAACTTTGTTGAAGCACCTTTTGATTTTATTACAGCACTCAGTCTTTTTGAGTATGAGTCTATCAGCATGGCACATTTTGACTTGGCAAGATTTGCCCACTCTTCTTTGCAAAAGCACTCCAGATCTGTCAGATTGCGAGGGCATCTCCTGTGCACAGCCCTCTTCAGATCACCCCACAGATTTTCAATCGGATTCAGGTCTGGGCTCTCGCTGGGCCATTCCAAAACTTTAATCTTTTTCTGGTGAAGCCTTTCCTTTGTTGATTTGGATGTATGCTTTGGGTCAATGTCATGCTGAAAGATGAAGTTCCTCATCATGTTCAGCTTTCTAGCAGAAGCCTGAAGGTTTTGTGCCAATATTGACTGGCATTTGGAACTGTTCATAATTCCCTCTAGCTTAACTAAGGCCCCAGTTCCAGCTGAAGAAAAACAGCCCCAAAGCATGATGCTGCCACCACCATGCTTCACTGTGGGTATGGTGTTCTTTTGGTGATGTGCAGTGTTGTTTTTGCGCCAAACATATCTTGTGGAATTATGGCCAAAAAGTTCAACCTTGGTTTCATCAGACCATAACACCTTTTCCCACATGCTTTTGGGAGACTTCAGATGTGTTTTTGCAAAATGTAGCCTGGCTTAGATGTTTTTCTTCGTAAGAAAAGACTTTCGTCTTGCCACTCTACCCCATAGCCCAGACATATGAAGAATACAGGAGATTGTTGGCACATGTACCACACAGCCAGTACTTGCCAGATATTCCTGCAGCTCCTTTTATGTTGTTGTAGGCCTCTTGGTAGCCTCCCAGACCAGTTTTCTTCTCGTCTTTTCATCAATTTTGGAGGGAGCTCCAGTTCATGGTAATGTCACTGTTGTGCCATATTCTCTCCACTTGATGATGACTGTCTTCACTGTGTTCCATGGTATATCTAATGCCTTGGACATTCTTTTGTACCCTTCTCCTGACTGATACCTTTTAACAATGAGATCCCTCTGATGCTTTGGAACTCTCTGTGGACCATGGCTTTTGTTGTGGATGCGACTAAGAACATTTCAGGAAAGACCAACTAGAGCAGCTGAATTTTATTTGGGGTTAATCAGATGCACTTTAAATGATGGCAGGTGTATGCTGACTCCTATTTAACACAATTTGGAATGTGATTGCTTAATTCTGAACACAGGTACATCCCCAGTTATAAGAGGGTGTGCAGACTTAGGCAACCACATTATTTTTCTTTTTTTTTTCTTCCCTCCACCTAAAAGATTTCAGTTTGTTTTTCAATTGAGTTGTACAGTTTATAGGTCACATTAAAGGTGGAAAAAGTTCTGAAATAATTTATCTTTGTCTCATTTTTTTACAGCACAGAAACCTGGCATTTTAACAGGGGTGTGTAGACTTTTTATATCCACTGTAGTCAATTAGACCTATACCTTTGTGATAATGTATTAATGCCATTCACTATTTAACTCTAAGACAACTATGAATAAAATTCTTATAACATCATGCCTCAGATCTACAAAAGGGTGATATTTTGTTAATTCTTGTTTTATGCCATAAGTACTAAGATCTGACATAATCCAGATTTCTCCAATTTTCATTCCTTTAGTACATTTCACCCTTAAAGGGCCACTGCAATTGAAGAAAATAGACACTTGTTTATCAAGCTGTGTAAGTGATGGAGATAAAAAAATGTTTTGGGTAATCTAAAGTGTTGAACACTATGAGCCTCATTCAATTGTGTGAATTTGAGATCCGGAGGCCCGTAAGCGAGCTTGCAGTGAAATTTGCTATTCAATTAGCGTCTTTTTGGGGGCTCGGATCGGGTTATGAGTTATGACTTTGAAAAAATGGTGGCCGTCAAACACGTAACTTACACCATCAAGAATCCTGTGGTCTGTCAAAAATCGCAAATTGCTATTCAATTGACAAAATCGATCAACACCGAGGCCGCAATCAATCTCGCAAACGCCAAATGGAGGCCCAAATCCTACGGGTTCCAAATAGGATCCACAAAGGGTATACAGACCAGAATTTGAACACAGTAAATGACAATATAAAGACACCAATATACTTTAAAACATGGGAAAGCAATGGAAGGCATTAAATTACTTGCACAACAAATCTCAACTATCAAATATTGCAAACATGTTAATTTTATTTTCCACATAGGTTGCAATGGTCATGCATATGCGAATATGAAAAGCCATGCTGCAACATGCTGAAAGCTATTAAAGACAATCTACACCATTAAATTGCAACACAAATACATCAAAAATGGCTGTCATATTAACCCCTTCACACTCACAGAGCCTTTAATGTGGACCCTAAAAATACAAAAATCATCTCATATACATTTCACTCATCACATCTACATTGGGACAACAAATAGAGGACAAATCACAACACCACATGGCATATATCAAGTACCTGGGGAACAAACAGATAGGGGACAGAACTCTAGTGGCACAGGGACAGGGGGATATAGAGGCACCTGCAGAAAGGGAGGATGACCATGTGTGGGTGAACAGCTGCAGGGGGGTTCTGAACCACAGAACTAGGCAGATGATGTACTGGGAGAGGACAATGATAGTCAACATCTGTGCTGTGCAACATCAGTTAGGGGTGTAAATAAAATATTCACAATGTGTGTGCATTATTTAAATTAAACCATGAGGGTAGATGGATCTAGTGAATCAAGTTCCACCATGGGAGTCATTACATTTCAGCATTAACCCTCAGCCATCTTGCAAACATCTATCCAATGTGGTCTCACTCACATAACCTGCTTACAAGCATTAACCCTAAGCCATCTTGCAAACATCTCTTCAGTGTGGATTCACTCACCTAACCTGCTTACAAGCATTAACCCTCCGCCATTTATTTATGTCCCCAACAATATTACCATCGCACCTTCCGTGCTCTCCTCTCCTTTTCTCTGCTCCCATGAGCTCCCTACCCTCCTCCAGTCACAATATCATCCCCTCCCTAACACTCACAAGCAGAAACAACACTGGTTGTCCCAGTCCCATCTTCTCTCTCTTTTACTTCTCCTTCTGGCTGCAAGAGATATATCCCTTAACCCAGGCCCCTTACTCATCTCCATGCTCTGGTTCAAGGCCAGCAAACAACCGTAATACCCAGAATCTGAAATCCATCACTTGTCACAAACCTTCTAATCTGGAATGCATGGCCTATCTGTAATAAACTCACTTTCACTCACAGCTTATTCATTACCAACTCCCTCAATCTATTGGCTCTCACTGAAACGTGGCTCTCTTCCTCGGACACTGCCTCCCCTGCAGCACACTCTTATGGTGGTTTTTACCTAAGTCAAACACCTAGACCTGGGAACAAACAAGGTGGTGGTGTGGGTGTATTGCTTTCCAGTCACTGTACATTTCACCTGTTACCCCCTGTCACATCCCTCCAATTCTCATCCTATGAAGTTCATACTATCCGTCTCTTCTCACCTATCTCTCTACGTGTTGCTGTGATCTATCTCCCCCCAGGCACTCCCTTTCAATTTATTGATCACTTTTCGACCTGGCACCCTCACTTTCTCTCCTCCAACATTCCTTCACTCATACTTGGAGATTTTAACATTGCTGTTGACACTCCCACCTCCTCAGCAGCAGCCAATTTTCTTGCACTCACCTCCTCCCTTGGCCTCTCAAAACTTACAGATTCTTCAACTCATCATGCTGGACATTCTTTAGACCTTATCTTCACCAATCTCAACCTCCAACCCAATCATCCACCCACACTCTATATCTGACCATCACTTCCTTACCTTCAACCTCACCACATCTTCCTCTCACCACCCTTCTTCAACCCCTGCCACCATCACCCACAGAAACCTGCTAGCACTTGACCCTACACAGCTCTCAAATTTCCACCAACCACCCTTGACACCCTTGCCCCTATAACCACATGCAGACGCCCTCACTCTCATCCACAAACATGGCACACTACACAAACACGATACATCCAGAGGTGCTCCTGCACTGCTGAACAACTATGGAGGAAATGATGCACTTATGCAGATTTCCTCCACTACAAATTTATGCTACTAGCACGTGGACCAACTGCACCATCCGCTCCAGATGATGTGTCTGGGCTTGCATATACCTCTCCACTTTAAGATTATGCCTACTCACATCCATAACTCCTCAAATATTGACTGTATGGTTGCTGCCTGGCCCATGGAGATTTTAATTTGACGGGCCAGCAGAACTGTGAACTAAGAGCTCCAATGTCACTTCTCGGGACAGAGGTACTATCACTTCTTGGGACAGAGGTACTAGCACTTCTTGGGACAGAAGTGCTGGCACTTCTTGGGACAGAGGTACTGGCACTTGAGACAGTGTTGTCGGAACTTGAGATGGTGCCAGAAATGTGGATACTCTTGCCCATGGTGTTGGCCCGGTCTGTTGGGGCATCATCAGCTGCGACATCAGCCTGGCCAACAACAGCAGAGTAATCTTTGGTGGCACCAAGGGCTGCAACATCTGCAGGGGCACCACTGGCTGCACCATCTGCTGGGCCAACTGTTGGGCCAACCACTGCTGGGAAATCACCAGCTTTTGTAGAAGATTAGTGGTCCGGCACACGCATAGGCTGGATGCCAAGGGGTGGCAGTATTGGACTTGTTGAGGGTGGTCCCAGGAGCTCGACATCCCTGCAGGTGGTAGTTGGCTCATTGAACCTGAGGAAATCAGCTGATTCCTACAATGCCCCTGCTGCTGCTGCTCCAGACTCCTGGGATGGGCCCGGGCCCTCGGCTTCCTCTACCATCACCTGTGGTGGGGATAGTGGTGGCTCTGGTGGATCTACTGCCCATGTCTCCACGGGCTGGTTACGCCTCCTGGGTACTGAAATGAGAGGACAATAGTATTTGACTATTGATTCTGTTAATAATTGTTTGCTTTGTGTTTACATATCCCTGTCATAATGGTCACTTGTAATTGGCTGCAGTGATTGTTTCATGCAGATGAACATTGACCTGTATCATGATCATTGAGCATCCTGGCTGGGATCATTCGTGTTATGTGACCGTGAATGCTGACAGCAGCAGTTGCGGCATGGGGCTGTTAGATGGCGCTGCCGCTATTATATACACACACAATATCTTCACCTTACACACTAACCCAAAAGCCCTAGCCCTCACCATAATCCTAAACCCTTACCTTAACCCACACCCTAACCCACTAAATCTGCAGGACAATCTAATCTACAGTAAAATGTAGGACACATGCTCATCTGAATCTGCTGTGCAGTGTGTGAGACTGACCAATATGCGACACAGCTTTAAACCGTGCAGTGTAACATGGGAAAGATAGGGATGGGGAAACTCATTACAAAATGTATACAATTACAAATTATATTTATACTGTTTAGTTGTATATTAACTTTGAACAAACAGCAAACATGACACTAACACAAACATCATTGGCAATTGCTATTTAGAATCGGTTTTAAATACAGGTATTGGACAGACATTTCATAGATAACAATTAAGATAATCCTATGATAATGAATAAATATATAATCATAATTACCGTACATGGTTATTGCTACCGCACATATCTATAGTCCTAATCAGAAGCCTTACAGTGCTATTGGATGTCAGTTATCTATGTATGTGGGGTTTATATTTGTTTCATCACATTTTGAGAGCTGGATGGTGAAGTTGTGTATTTGTAGTAATCAGTGAAATGAGGGGTGGTGGAGGAGAGAGTAAACAGACACACACTGATCCATAAGCAGACACCTTCCATCATTCAATGCAACCATAGTTCTCCAGAAATGTAAACACTCCTTTCACACACACCTTTGCCTAATGTATCATGGATCCCTCTAGGCTCCTGCAGAGGCATCACAATTTATTGTTTTCAATTTAACAACTAATTTTATGGGATCTATCTTGGTCGCAGGCACTGCTACTGGCACTGCTGGCGCACTGCTGCACTAACTAGAACAGCAAAGGACCATTTTATAACCTTTTACAGCTTAATTCTGCTCTTAGTCATACTCTAAAGTTTTCTGAAACACATATTTTTTTTATTGAGAAGAAGTCCTTTCCTATTTACCATTTTAGCATTTTGGTTTAGGTGGCAGATTTGTAAACTATTATTACAATTTCTACAATCATTTTTATTCAATTTATCATTATCAAATTCTTTGAAGCTATACAGAATTTGTTTTAACAAAATTCAAAAAAACTAAATTCATATTCGCAATTTTACATTCTTTTCTTTTATCCCTTCTTTTTTATTATATATATTTTTATTTGAATCAATTGGCTAATTAATAATAACTAGTTAGAAACATGCCTTGGTAAAAGTAGCTAAGTATACTGTCAACCTTTCAAAATATTATCTTATATTATTATTATATTATCTGGGTTACTTTCTTGAAGATAAATGTAAGCTTCTCTCAGTAAACTGTAAGTAAATCATAACTTGCAAACATATTATTAAAAGGACTCTTCAGATATTTTTATTTAATTGAAAAAAAAAAAGCATGTATACTATCAATGTGTTAGATATACAACTAGGAATGGAATGGCATAAAGACAAGATAAGTGTTGAGTCATATAGTTAAATTAAGTAGAGAGTGAGCCAAGGGAAGAGATGAGTGCGTTAGTCAGTGGCGGAGCTAGAGAATGGAAGGAAATCGTGCAAAAAAAAATGTTGGACCCCCCAAGGGCAGTTGTAAAAATGTGATTGCGGTGGGCCACCCCCAGTACCACTACATTCAGTGTCCTTCCCAAGACCCCTCCACATGATATCTTGACTTTTTACCTATTTTGTTACATTACAGCCTTAAATCCAATGTTTGGTTAATCTAAATTTTATGTGATGGATCAGACCACAATAGTCTAAGTTGGTGAAGTGAAATGAGAAAAATATATACTGTTTTTTTTTTTTTAGAAATAGAAAACAGAAAATTGGCATGTGCGTATGTATTCACCCCCTTTGTTGTGAAGCCCATAAAAAGCTTTGGTGCAACCAATTACCTTTAGAAGTCACATAATTAGTGAAATTATGTCCACATGTGTGCAATCTAAGTGTAACATGATCTGTCATTACATATACACACCTTTTTTGAAAGGCCCCAGAGGCTGCAACACCCGAGCAATCGGCACCACTAACCAAACACTGCCATGAAGACCAATGAACTCTCCAAACAAGTAAGGGACAATGTTGTTGATAAGTACAAGTCAGGGTTAGGTTATAAAAAATCTTTGATGATCCCCAGGAGCACCATCAAATCTATCATAACCAAATGGAAAGAACATGGCACAACAACAAACCTGCCAAGAGACGGACGCCCACCAAAACTCACGGACCAGGCAAGGAGGGCATTAATCAGAGAGGCAGCACAGAGACCTAAGGTAACCCTTGAGGAGCTGCGGAGTTCAACAGCAGAGACTGGAGTATCTGTACATAGCTCCACAGAACTGGGTTTTATGGCAGAGTGGCCAGAAGAAAGCCTTTACTTTCAGCAAAAAACAAAATGGCATGTTTTGAGTTTGCGAAAAGGCATGTGGGAGACTCCCAAAATGTATGGAGGAAGGTGCTCTGGTCTTTTAAAACTAAAATTGAACTTTTCGGCCAAAGAAAACGCTATGTCTGGCGCAAACCCAACACATCTCATCACCCAAAGAACACCATCCCCACAGTGAAACATGGTGGTGGCAGCATCATGCTGTAGGGATGTTTTTCAGCAGCTGGGACTGGGAAACTGGTCAGAGTTGAGGAAAGGATGGATGGTGCTAAATACAGGGATATTCTTGAGCAAAACCTGTACCACTCTATGCATGATTTGAAGCTAGGACAATGAGCCCAAACACACTGCTAAAGCAACACTTGAATGGTTTAAGGGGAATCATGTAAATGTGTTGGAATGGCCTAGTCAAAGCCCAGACCTCAATCTAATAGAAAATATGTGGTCAGACTTAAAGATTGCTTTTCACAAGCACAAACCATCCAACTTGAAGGAGCTGGAGCAGTTTTGCAAGGAGGAATGGGCAAAAATCCCAGTGGTAAGATGTGGGAAGCTCATGGAGACTTATCCAAAGCGAGTTTGAGCTATGATTGCCTCAAAAGGTGACTTTACAAAGTATTGACTTTCGGGGGGTGACTAGTTTTGTACATTGACTTTTTCTGTTATTTTGTCCTATTTGTTGTTTGCTTCACAATAGAAAAAAAAACATCTTCAAAGTTGTGGGCATGTTCTGTAAATTAAATGATGCAAATCCTCAAACAATCCATGTTAATTCCTTCTTGTGAGGCAACAAAACACGAAAAATGCCAAGCGGGTAAATACTTTTTCAAGGCACTGTATGTATACTATCTCTACAAAGCACCCAGTCCCTCTCAACATTCACCCCCATACAACACCCACCTCTCTTAGCATCCAGCCTACTTAGCTCACAGTCCTTGTTAGCAGCTACCCCTCTCAGCATTCATCCCCACACACCAAGCTGTCTTCTCAGCACCCACTTTACATAGCATACATCCCTATCTCCTTTGCTCCCCCTCAAAGAACCCATCCCCCTGTATCTTACTGTCACTTTGTAGCCCTTGTGCTCTTACGTTCTTCCCTGATACACATCCCCAGCATGCTGAACTGCTCCTCATTGCCACCTCTTGGAGCTTCTGTATAAATACTTTTTTTGAAATAGGCAAGCGCCAATTTCTGGACTGTGGTGGGTGCGGTTGTGAAGGCCTAGGAGGCCAAGGGGGTTAAAAGGGAGGCCTAGGGGGCAGGGGCCTTTAATTGGTGGGCCCCCTACACTACTGGAAAAAAAATTAATGCAAAAAAAAAATTAGACAGCATGGGGCTCCCCTATAGGAGGGCGCTAGTGCACTATACCACATGCACCATTGGTTGTTTTGCCCCTGGCGCTAGCTCAGGTAAAGGCAAGAAAGACAGGCAGGGCAGTGGAAAACAAAGAAATCTAGAACAAACTCTGAGTCAGCTCCAAAGTCCCCCTTGGAAAAATCCCAAAGCACATCAATGATGCTCCTTGTTCATGCCTCTAGAGAGATTCTGGGAAACCCATGGCCACTACTGGCTAGATAAAGGACAGTTCACCTCTTAAAGCTCTACCATCAGCAAACTTGCACTTAATACCTCACGCTGTGTTCTCTTGATAACACTCATTTGCTAAAGTATTGTATAAACTTAGGTCCAAGAGTTGCCAACTAATTGGCTGTATGATTGATCCATCAACTTAATAATAGGTATTGTTGCCTCCTACATAAAGAATTTATCCTCTTTCAGTAACAGAGACTAAAGCAATGGATGAATTATCCAAGAAAACCTACATTTTGGGTTAATATGTATCCCTGTCCCATGAAGAAGCAGATTTCTTTTTCTCTCTCAAAGAAATATGGTGGCCTGAAACCCAGAAGCCTGAATAAAATAACCATTAAAAAAGCAATACCACTTCCTTGGTTGACCTGTTAAGATGGAATACTCTTTTCATCAAGCTTGGCCTTCGAGGTGTCAGGACTCTATCAAAACTTAGCTTTTCCAGATGGCCTTTGGGTTGAACACACAATATTTCCTCTGCTCTCTACATCTTCTGATATCCAAGCAACTGATATGAGGGTAGAATATTTGCAGCAGACATGGCCAAGATTTAGGACAATATTAAGTGGACAATTCTAGAAGATAGGGTACTGATAAGATACCCCATGGCTGAACATACCTTCATTGCACATCTATTCCTGTCTACCACTATGTCAGTTTGCTACAGACCTCTGCTCTTATCGGCTAGTTTGCCAGGTTACTGCCACTTGGTCACTAATGTGCCAGGTCTACCACAGGGTAACTAGTGTGCCAGCTACTTCAGTCATCAGCTCCTGTCCACCACTGGGCCAGTATTCCAAAAAAATATGGTCCTGTTCGAGTGGTTGATTACTGCCACTTGGTCACAAACTTCTACAGTCATCTGTTTCTGTCCACCAGAGTGTCAATTTACTGCACTTGGAAACTGCCGTTTTTTGGGAGGGGAACAAATCTCACTTAAATGAATAAAGATGACACTGTATCATCTCCATGTTTTAAAACATAAATTAGATTTTTAGGAAAATAAATAATATTGAAACATACAGAATGCAACATAGAATAATGCACAAATGACAGGAATAATTAACTCTGAATTCTAATTATGTTAATTGCAAGTCCCATTAAAAGTCTCTAATAGTGACAAAGTGAACTTGCTATAATTGAATGGCACACAAATGAAATAATACTGTTCACACAAATTAGCTAAATGAGCTAATATTTCTTCAAAGTGACAATTAAACCTAATGTTGTTATAAAGCTTTTAGCATATTTTTGTTAAATGTAATTTTAAACATTCTTAGGACTGATTTGAAATGTTTAGTCAATTTGGAAAGCTAATTTAGTTTAGACATATTTGAAACTGCACCAAATGTTTTAAACATTTTTGCCAGTTCTTATAACCTTTTAAATGAACACAAAAAAGGTGAAAAGGGCAGAACGATGTAGACATGTTCTCACCTAAGCTTTCAGAGCCATTTTAGGGGCAACAAGATTCTCTTGCTCCCATTCTATGGGTCTCTTTCAAGTGTGATTTGGCCAATTGAATAGGGCTCTATATAAGCACAGAGCATATTTTTTTTACAGATGTTTTTAGTTAGTGAACTTTTATCCATAAGCAAGGTCTTCACTAACTAAAAACGTCTGTAAATAAAAAATGCTATGTGCTTATACAGAGCCCGTATTCAAATGGCCAAATCACAATTGAATAAGGCCCTGCATATCTATCTGTGAATATATCTACCTAATGAAAATAAAAATATAATTTATATATATTACCTTTTATTAAGCTATAGAATCTCTATAATGATCTCTCTCTATGTATGTATGTATATATACAGTATATATATATATATATATATATATATATATATATATTTATTTAGATATATTGTGCCCACTAGAGCATGGTGCCAGGTACAGAGTGAGAAGAGTTCTTGACAGAAGTGATGGAGTTAAACTCCTGCAGAACTCCTTATTGGTCCTGCTGGAGCTTCAGTTTAAAAACCTGGAAAGCAGACATGGGAAGCGCTGCTGATTAGGCTCTGGCCTAAGTGGTGTGAGAATAGTGAGGAAGCTGCAGCCAGAGGCTCTGAGGCCTAGCCAAGGAGCCTGGGAAGTACAGTTAGCAGAGAGAGCTGTCAGGTGCCTGGATTGCTGCAAAGAGAGGACTGGGTGATGTCAAAGGTGAACTGTTTTGGAGAAGCTGTGTTTGGAGTGCTATACTGCTGTTTCCTGGAGCTGCAAGTGACAAGTCATGTTGGATATTGTGGACTGTTTGATCTGTGGAGTTTTATTGAAGACCCCAGATACTGGAGATCAGACTCTTCCCTGGATTAATACTCCCTCTCTTATTATACAGGATCACCCTGAATGCCCTTTTTATTTAAAAATATATCCAATCCTTTTTTAAAGATAGCTATCGAATCTGCTGTCACCACCTCCTTTGGTAGAGAATTCCACAGATTAACCACCCTTACTGTGAAGAAGCCTTTTCTTTCTTTAAGATGAAAACTTTTTACTTCTAATCTCAAAGGATGTCCTCTTTTCAGTTGTAAAACTCTTGGCACAAAAAGCTCACTTGACAAAGCCTTGTATTGACCCTGGATATATTTATGTAAGGTAATCATATCCCCTCATTGATGCCCTTTGTCTAGAGAAAATAAGTTTCATTTAGTTCTTCATAACTTAGCCCCTCCATTCCCCTTATTAGTTTTATTGCCCTTCTTTGTACTTTCTTCAGCTCTAAAATGTCCTTTTTAGGAAGTGGTACCTAAAATTGTACTCCATATTACAAATGTGGGTGTACTAGGGATTTGAATATGCTTCCCTTGCTTCTATACCCTTCTTAATACATGCTAATATTTTACTTGCCTTTTCAGATGCTGCTTGGCATTGAGCACTGTTACCTAGGTAGTTGTCCACAAGTACTCCCAAATCCCTTTCAATATCTGATACCCCTAGATTTGCTCCATTAAGAATATAAATTGCATGGCTATTTTTCCTTCCCATAACTTTACATTTAATAGTTACTTCATATCAAATCTCATCTGCCACTTAGTTGCCTATTTCTCTAATTTATGCAAATCCCTTTGGAGGGAAAGTACATTGCGCAACTTAGTGTAATCAGCAAAAATGGAGACAATACTTTCCAATCCTACTTCATTTTTTTATCCATTCTTTTTTATTGAAGACAAGTTAACAATATAATCTCATAAAACAAGAGAAGAAAGGAGAGGACAACAGTGCAGCCAGGTTATATAGCTATACAATTCCCCAGCATCTTAACAAAGAGGCCACATGCAGTTTTCATACTTGTCATTTTGGTACATTACTTCATCATTATCCTGGGCCCTGTCTAACCCTCTATGTCTTCAAACATGGTATTTTTTTTTTCTATTTCTTTTGGTGTCTACCTCTCATCAAGAGATAGATATAAAGAAGCTGAAATAACCTCAACTATGTCAACTGAAAAGGGGGGAAGGAAACACACACAAAAAAAGGGGAAAGGTGGGGGGATGAAAATAAAAAATAACAAATACCTGGCATACTCGTCCAGTGCCGCACCCGATGAGAATCTATTGACATGAATCGTGCTCCCCCACGACCACCATCCTTTCAACAAGAGCCTCATTCCCTACTGTCCTGGTCATATCCCAACCTTAATACTGTAGGCCAAGGTCAGCCATGGTGTCCAGATATTTTGGAATTGGGGGAACGTGTTCTGCAGGACATGGGACAGTCTCTCGTTTAACATAACATAGTTCACTTTCAATATAATCTTTGGAGAGACTGGGTCCATGAACCCCCAGAAGACAGGTCTCTATCTCAGGTCCCAGCTTGGTTTCTGTCAGTTGTGAGAATAGGTCAGTCATCTCTTTCCACACCCTCTGCACTGATGGACACGTTAACCTAGCTTTGTAACCTCTAAAACAGTCTTCGCTAAGACTATTATTAAGCCTGGACATTAGGTAGGGAGTATAACAGATATTGTGCAAGACTTTGACTGAGGTCTCAACTAGCCTATATGTATATGAACATCTTGTTAAGTTGGTACAAATTTCTCTCCAAGTTGCTTCAGCTAGCTCCCTGCCTAAGTCTTTCTGCCATTGGAGCATATATTTAGGTTTCTGTTTGTTTAGGGAGTCATTCAGTGAACAATATAGAGACCCCAGAAGGCCTTTAATAGAGGGCAGTTTGGCACATATAGTCAACCATCAAGAATGTTTAGGGGTCCCATGTACCTGGGCTAATGAGGACAACCAATGTCTAATTTTTCTGTAATTCCAGAGTTCACTCTCTGGTATGTGGTACTTAGTGATAAGGAAGGTGTGGGATAGCAGAGCATCTTCTGAAAACCAGGTTCCTGCTCTTTCCAGCGGGCTGCTAAGCCACCATTGCCTAGAGGTGAAGTTAAACGCTGTCCCAAATTCTGGGAAGGATCTTATGGACAGCAGTGGCGATAGAAGGGGAGCCAAGTCGCCGACCGACTTATGCCGATCCCAAGCCGCTAAAGCTGAAGATATTATGGGGTTACAGTTTCGCTGCCTGATGCCTGAGGGGGGCACATCCCAGACTATAGTATCCCAAGAGTGAGGTCACATTTGCCAATTTTCCACAAAGGTCCACAGCGGTTGTAGCTTACCCGAATGAGCCAGTGGGTTAAACGCTGCGACCTACCTCGCCATTTAAAATTGAAAATAGAAGCCTGAAGTTTATCTAGTTCCTTCATATCTAGCGGGACTGGGAGAGTTCTAAATAAATACAACATTCTAGGCAAAACTGTCATTTTTAGCGAATTTATCCGCCCCGTCCATGAGATATGGTATTTCACCCATCGGCGCATTTTTTCCATTAATTGTTTAAATAGGGGTGGGAAGTTGGCCTTATATATATCCGACAGCTCCCTGGTGATTCTAACCCCAAGTATTTAATAGAGTGTTTGGGCCATTCAAATCTATACTCCGCTTTCAAAGGCCCCAGGACCTCATGTGGTATGCCAACTCCCAAGGCCTCAGTCTTTTCAACATTAATTTGTAGGCCCGACGGCGCCAAATCCGTCTAGGGTTGACAACAAAGCGGGAATCGATGTTGATAATTCCGTTAGTGTGCAGTGGAGGTCATCCGCAAAGAGCAAACATTTCCAGTGGTGAAGCCCCACCCGCATTCCCTTTATCTCAGTGTTGCATCTAATCTTTAGAGCCAAAGGCTCAATCACCAGCGCAAATAGCAGTGGAGATAGTGGGCATCCCTGCCAGGCCCCCCTCTGGATGGTATAGAGATGTTCTCTGATCCCGGGAGTTTCAGGCAGGCCTGTGGATTTTTGTACAGTGTTCTGATGAGTTGTATGAATCTCCCTTCAAAGCCAAATTTGGCGAGCACTGCGTACAGATAAGACCACTCCAATGTGTCGAAGGCTTTTTCCATATCGAGAGCTAGCACACAGAGGTGGGACTTGCTCTGAGAGGCCAAATGGATGATATTCATAGTTCTCCTGATGTTATCTGCTGTCTGCCGATGTTGAACAAAACCTGTTTGATTCTTGTGGATCAGATCTGGAAGGAATCCCGAGATCCTTTCTGCAATAATTTTGGCTAGCAGTTTAAGGTCCCTATTTATAAGGGATATAGGCCAATAATTCTTCGGTCTAGTGGGTCCCTGCCTTCTTCGGGAAAGACAATTAAGTCCGCCCTGTTTAGCTCCGGGGGCATCGGTTCCCCTTTTAGGATGGAGTTAAACAGTTGGCAGAGATATGGTGCTAGAATATGCGCAAAAGACTTGTAGTAAGAGTTGATAAAGCCGTCAGGGTAGGGGACCTTCCCTGGTTTCAAGTTGTTGATGGCTTTTAATATCTCCTCTACTGTTATGTCTTAGTTAAGTGTAGCTGCGTTCTGATCTGAGACTTTGGGGAGGTCGCAGGAATCTAGGTAACACCTGAGAAGATTTGCGTTCGGTTGCAGCTTTGTGGAGTAAATCGAGCTATAGAAGTCCCCAAACGTTCGATTGATGATATTTTGGCTAACCGTTATCTGCCCCTTTGCAGTTACATAGTTACATAGTTACATAGTAATTAAGGTTGAAAAAAGACTTTCAGTCCATCAAGTTCAACCTGTTAAGATCTCCTCTGATCTGCAATATGCGGATTAGTTATTAATTAAATTATTGATTAAATAATTATTAATAGTATAGTATTGGAGAATGAATAAAGAGTTAGTCCATCAAGTTCAACCTTTTTAGATCTCTATTGATCTTTTTAATTTGGACTATTTATTATTATTGTTAATTGTTAATTATTGTTAATTATTGTTAATTGATCCAGAGGAAGGCAAACATAAAAAAAACCCCATTGAAACTTTGCCAATTGTCTCATAAGGGGGAAAAAAAGCAAAATTCCTTCCTGACCCCAGAAACTGGCGATCAAATTTCTCCCTGGATCAATATTCCTTCGCTAGTTATCTAGGATAGCCTTGAATGCCCTCTTTATTCAGAAATATATCTAACCCCTTTTTGAAGTTGTCTATCGAATTCGCTGTCACCACCTCCTTTGGTAGAGAATTCCACAGTTTAACCACCCTAACTGTGAAGAACCCTTTTCTTTGTTTAAGGTGAAATCTTTTTTCCTCTAACCTCAACGGATGTCCTCTTGTCAGTTGAAAATCTCTTGCTATAAAAAGCTCACTTGACAAAGCCTTATATGGACCCTGGATGTATTTAAATAACGTAATCATATCTCCTCTTAGACGCCTTTTTTCTAGCGAAAATAAGTTTAATTTTGCTAGTCTTTCTTCATAACTTAGCCCCTCCATTCCCCTTATTAGTTTTGTAGCCCTTCTCTGTACTTTTTCCAGCTCTAAGATGTCTTTTTTGTGAGGTGGTGCCCAAAATTGTACTCCATATTCCAAATGAGGGCGTACTAGAGATTTGTATAGTGGCAGAATTATATCTTCTTCCCTGGCTTCTATACCCTTCCTAATACATGCTAATATTTTATTTGCCTTTGCAGCCGCTGCTTGGCTTTGAGCGCTGTTACCTAGGTGGTTGTCCACTAGTACTCCCAAATCCCTTTCAATATCTGATACCCCTAGATTTGCTCCATTAAGATTATAGATTGCTTGGCTATTTTTCCTTCCCAAATGCATAACCTTACATTTATTTGTATTAAATCTCATCTGCCATTTAGCCGCCCATTTCTCTAATTTATGCAAATCCTTTTGTAGGGAAAGTACATCATTATCTGATTTTATTACCTTGCACAACTTAGTGTCATCAGCAAAAATGGAGACACTACATTCGAGTCCTACTTCAATGTCATTAATAAATATGTTAAAAAGGAGAGGACCCAATACTGAGCCCTGAGGAACCCCACTTATCACATTAGACCAATCGGAGTATGTTCCATTTACAACAACCCTTTGCTTCCTGTCTTTTAGCCAGCTCTCGATCCATGAGCAGATATTTACTGCAATTCCTGTATCCCTTAGTTTGCTCACTAGTCTTCCATGTGGCACTGTATCAAATGCCTTTGAAAAATCTAAAAAGACTACATCCACTGAGTTGCCCTGATCCAAGTTCCTACTAACCTCCTCATAAAAACTAATTAGATTGGTCTGACACGACCTTTCCTTCATAAATCCATGTTGACTGCTACCTATGATCCTGTTCAAATAGACATATTCTTGTATTCTGTCCCTTATTAACCCTTCTAAAAGCTTCCCAACTACAGAAGTGAGGCTCACTGGTCTATAATTCCCCGGATTTGCTCTAGATCCCTTCTTAAATATAGGTATCACCTCTGCTTTTCTCCAGTCATCTGGTAGAGACCCTGTAGTGAGCGAGTCTTTAAAGATTAGATATAATGGTTTGGCTATTACAGAACCCAGCTCCCTCAGTACCCTTGGATGTATTCCATCAGGACCTGGGGCTTTATTAACATTTATTTTCTCCAACCTCTTTTGTATTTCTTCCTGCGTTAACCAATTATTTAGTGAAGGTAGTGTAGCCCCATTATGTTGCAGTGTCCCAACCACTGGTACCTCCCTTGTGTAAACCGAAGAAAAGAACCTATTTAGCTCATCTGCCTTTTCCTGGTCACTAATTATCAGATGGCCTGTGTCTAATTGTAATGGTCCTATCGATTCCTTCCTGGCCTTCTTCCCATTAATATATTTATAAAATATTTTAGGGTTAGTCTTACTTTCCATTGCAACTGACTTCTCATTTTCTATTTTAGCCAGTCTAATAGCCCTTTTGCAAGCCTTGTTGATTTCCTTATAGTCACATAAAGATGCCTCTGTTCCCTCCTTCTTGTATAATTTAAATGCATACTTCTTTTTCCTCATCATGATCTTTAAGTCATTGTTAAGCCACATGGGATGTGATTTACTCCTATTTATTTTATTTCCACATGGTACATGCTGATGAGTATGTTTATTTAGTAAGGATTTGAATGTTGTCCATTTATTTTCAGTATTCTTCCCTGTAAGTTCTTTGTCCCAGTCTATATGTTGTATTGCTGCCCGTAGCCCATTAAAGTTAGCCCTTTTAAAATTTAGAGTTTTTGTTGGCCCCTTACAACTCTGTTTTTTGTATTCAATCTCAAATGAGACTGTGTTGTGATCACTGTTCCCCAAGGGTTCCCCTATTTTTACATTTGATATTATATCAATATTACTTGTGATGACTAAATCCAAGATGGCCCCATTTCTAGTAGGTTCTTGTATTACCTGGGCTAGATAATGATCCCTGAGTGTACTCAAGAACCTGCTCCCCTTAGCTGAGCTGCTGGTCTCGTTTATCCAGTTTATATCAGGGTAATTAAAGTCTCCCATTATTAGAACTTGCCCATGCTTAGCTGCATTTCCAATCTGTAACAATAATTGTATTTCCTCACTTTCAGCTATATTTGGGGGTTTATAGCATACTCCCACCAATATGCATTTAGAATTAGCTCCTCCACTATTTAGCTCAACCCACAAGGATTCAATGATGCCGTTAGTGCCAGCATAAATATCTTCTCTAACTATAGGCTTAAATTCAGGCTTAACATAAAGACAGATCCCTCCTCCTCTTTTACCATTGCCCCTATCTTTCCTAAATAGGTTATAACCATCCAGATTAACAGTCCAGTCATGAGATTCATCCCACCATGTTTCCGTAATGCCTTTTAAGCCCCATTTTTCTTGTACTGCTAATATTTCTAGCTCATCCATTTTCCCAGGCAAACTTCTTGCGTTTGCAATCATACACTTTATGTTGCTATGGCTCTGCTGATGTGAAGTGCCTGTCACTGTATTTGAGGCCCCTATTAATATCTCCCTACTTTCTATTGTAACCCTCCCCCCTTCTCCTCCCCCATGGGTAAATAATTCATCCCTTTCCCTCTCTACCCTATTTACCCCAATACTTCTATATAGTCCCTCCCCCCCACCTACAAGTTTAAAAACTCCCCCAGCCGTTCTACCATCCTATTCCCTAGCACAAAAGCGCCCTCATCATTAAGGTGCAATCCATCCCTGCTATAGAGATTGTACCCAAGTGAGAAGTCAGCCCAGTGCTCTAAAAACCCAAAACCCTCTGCACTGCACCACTTTTTTAGCCACGCATTAACCTCCCTAAGCTCCTTCTGCCTCCCTGGGCTAGCACGTGGCACTGGTAGTATCTCAGAAAATACTACCTTGGAGGTCCTTGCTTTAAGCTTATTCCCTAATTCTCTAAAATCATTCTTTAGGACGCTCCATCTTCCACTAACTTTGTCATTGGTACCAATGTGTACCAAGACCGCCGGTTCATTACCAGCCCCTCCCAATAATTTATCCACCCGATCCACAACATGCCGAACCCGAGCACCCGGGAGACAGCAAACTGTTCGATTGCTGGGATCTGGGTGACAAATTACCCTGTCTACCTTCCTAATAATAGAGTCCCCTACCACCAAAACATGTCTGTTGCTCTGCCTATTCTGCCCTCCCTCTTCTCCAGTAGAGCTGTTCGCCCGGCTGTTAGAGGGAACAGCTCTATCTGGCATTGCCATTCCTGAATGGACATCGCCAACAGTTTCACTCAATCTGGCAAATCTGTTGGTGTTTGACAACTCAGAACTGGCCTGCCTCCTCCTGTTCCCCCTGCTTCCCCTTGTAACTGTAACCCAGCTACCTCCCTGGCCATCCTCCCTAGCCCCAGCTCCTCCCTCCATACTAGGCCCAGCTAAACTGTGCTCCGTGAGCACCAATTCCCTTTCCAGTGGAGCAATATCACTAAGTGCTGCAATTCTCCTCTCCAGATCTTCAATTTGAGCTTCCAAAGAGGCAACATGCTCACACCTGTCACAGAGGTATGGACCCTGGATCATATGTTCCAGTAGTGCATACATTTGACAGGATGTACACTGAATAAGGTTGCCACTGGACTGACTCATAATTATTATTATTGTCTACGAAATTTCAGTGGGAAAAATAAAGAATATAATATAATATATTTATATAAAGTTTTCCTCCTTTGCACTATAAATCTGCCCTCCCTTTTCTTTGAAGGCCCTCCTTTTATTTAAACTCCTAGGCTTTTACTAGAATTGCACTTGATACTGAAAATGTTCGCAAGCTCACAAGTTCCCCTTCTCCGGTTTCTATTAACTTCTGCCTTCTCGCCTGGGCACAATTAGTGCACTCTGCAATTTATCAGCCTTTACTTGTAAGGTAAATCCACTTGTAAACAGGCCCCAAACCAGCTCACAAACCTTTTATACAAGTTTAACAGTCAAGCCACACCCCTCTCACCTGGGCACAATTAGTGCACTCTGCAGTTTATTAGCCTTTACTTTTTAAGGTAAATCCACTTGTAAACAAGTGTAACAAGTTCTGATCCGCAATATCTTAGACTCAGCTATCTTAGACCAAAGCTTCCTAGCTAACAGGGAGTCTGGCTTGTTGGCTTTGAAGTAGAAAATATGCTTGGTTAGTCTAAGGGCTTTCTCCTTTTTGTGGGAGAGTACTGCGTCTAACCCTAGCCGACACTGATCTATCATCTGGCGATGTCTGGAAGAGGGGCATGATTGGTTCCTTGACTCTAAGTCCTGCAGCTTAGTGGTAAGTTCCTGCTCTTTGAGTTTACGTTGCTTTTTAAAAGCAGAAGCCAACTTAATGCAGGAGCCCCGGATAAAGGCCTTGTGGGCCATCCCTACCCAGCCTATGTTCGAGTTACCCATCCTATTACAATCAAAGTAAAGATGAAGATCTTTTTCAATTTGTTCCTCAGCTCTGGATGAGCGAGTAAGAGCTCATTTAGTTTCCAAGCATACGGTGTGGATATATCCAACCCTTGGTCAATGTCTATGCTTACCACCGCGTGATCTGACCAGGGGCATACCCGTATTTCCGCCCTCTTTAATCGATCAAACAATGACGAAGCTATCAAGAAGGTATAGTCCCTTCTGTGTGGGTGGTGCCCCCTCCAGGCGTCCACCAGGCCTAAACCGTCTAGAGCCTTCTTAATTTGTCTTAATTTGTTTGAATACTGGTCTGTGGCCTGCATACCCAAGCGGTCCAGGACTTTATCAAAGTTAAGGTTGGAGTCCCCTCCCATCACCATCGTGTTGCCAGAGTGAGGCTCCAAAAGCCTCAGGATATGCAGTAATGATTTATGTGGTGCATTGGTGGGAGCATAAAAGGAGATGAGGGATATATTAGTCTCCAGGACTGTTCCGTGGAGTATTACATAGTGTCCATCTTTATCCACTACTTTAGACTCTAACTGAAAGGGGAAGTTGCAATGAATCAGTATTGAGGCCCCACTTTCCTGGTAACTTGGGTAGAGGAATAACAGGTGAGATCATTTCTGCTTAGATAATTTGGTATATGTTTGCGAGCAAAATGTGTTTCCTGCATGAATACAATCGATGGCTTAAAATCTTTGTAGTACATAAAGGCCTTCCTTCTTTTGAACTGGGAATTAAAGCCCTTTACGTTGTGAGTCACAAAGGTAAAGTTAGCGTCAGCCGGTCTAGCCGTTATTAGTGTATAGTGTGGGGCTGTGTTGTCCAGTCATCTTAACTTGTCCTGTAGAGGACCCAACAAGGAGAGAGCAGCCGGGAGGGAGCCTGGACCAGACCTGAAAGCCAAGCACTGCCCACATTGGCGCAGAGATGGAGAGAGTACACCAGGGGGAAAAGAGAAAAAAAGGACAAAACTTTATTAATTTAGAAAAAACTATGAATTAATTAATAACAACTTTGTACATCTTTGTAATTAGTAAAACAAAACATTCATAGAAACACAATGAATCCTTCAAACACATCTTTCTACACTAGTCGTCTATCCTGGCTCGGGGAAGGATGAGTGGACCTGCCACTCTTCCAAAGGACCCCAATAGGAAGGGGTTGGTAAATTCCAGGAGAGGAACAGGGAGAAAAAACAACAAATCATTATATGAGGGGGAGTATTTCCGGATCTAGAAATCATTGTGTAGTAAAAACAGTAGAACCAGCAGCTAAGTCATCCCTTAGGGAAAGAAAGCATTAGAGCTTAAAAATAGGTAAAAAAACTTGATATTCTGTCTCAAAAAACTTGATAGAAAACCGTCTATAGTTCCAAGAGGAGCAAGATTCAATACAGCCGCACTCTTGTCTTTCTTGGCTGTCCTTTGGTCACAAGCCGCTTGCATCTGGGCCCTCTGAGACCACCTCGGTTTGCGCCTGGGTGTGCCGGGTCCGGGTGCGAGGATGTGGGGCCTAAAGCTGTAATCTCAGTAGTCTGGGCCCAAGCTTTATACGGGACAGTAGACCATTGCTGCTTGGGGTTGAAATTTGGCCTTTCCCGCCGGAGCTCTGATCCCCGTCCCCTTCTTCCGGGATTATGTGAAGAGATTGGAGGATTGCCCAGCCATTTTCAAGTGAGCGGGCAGAGTATGATTTACCCTTGTACTGGAATACCAGGGCAAAGTTGAAGCCCCACCGATACTGAATGTTGTGTTGAATCAGCACTCCCAAGACCGGTTTCATGTCTCTGCGCTTGGCCAGCGTGATGGGGGAGAGGTCCGTGAAGATAAGAAGCGGAGCATTATCAGGTCCCTTGATATCTGGTGAATTTCGGGCTGCTGCTAACACCAAGTATCTTGTTTGTTGCCAATGAAATTGGATGATAAAGTCCCTGGGCACCTCCAAGTTTCTTGTCGCCCCTTGGGCTCTCTGGGCCCTTTCAATTTCCAGCCGCGAGGCCGGGACCTCCGGTAGGATCATGGCCAGTGTCTATGAGACATATTGCTTCAGATCCTGCACCGCTCTGGGAATCCCTCTCATTCTTACGTTGTGGCGTCTCGAGCGGTTCTCAAGGTCTTCGTACTTATCTTCCAAGGCCGTTATGCGAGAGGAGTTCTGATGAATCTCCTACCTATCCCACTCTTGTGCCTCAACGATCTGATTGGTGGTCTCTTCAAGCAAGTGGGTCCTTTGGCCCAGTTCATGAATATCTTTCTTGATGGCATCAACTGTTTTGGTCATGTATGCTTGCAATAGTCCCTTGATCTGGGCTAAGGAGCTTTTAGAGAGGTTCATGTCAGGGTGTGGGGGTCTACAAGGCCCCTTATCCCCCGATTCTCCCGAAGGGTCTGATGCCACCTCCTTCGTTGCCCCTGGAGGTTTGCAGAAATCTGTAATTCTCTTTGTTGGTAGGGCTCTCTTATTTCTCCCCATTTTTTGCAGTCTTGTTTCGTGCAGTGAATTGAACATAGTTTCAGAGTGGCTGGATGTACAAAGTCCCAGCAGGCGGTCAAGATCTTTTAGTAAGTCAGCTGTTTTGTGATAGTACGGTTGCCAGTTATAGTTTTCTGTGCTGCTGTGCTAGCAATCCATCAGGGTACCGCCCTCAGAATGAGATTCAGTCCCAAGGGCGCATTGCTTTAGGCATTGGCCTCAATGGACACATGCCCTTGATATATAAAGATACGTAGTATACAAGATGTTGAGGAAACAGCCAATCAGGCTCCCCAGTGGCAGTGTAGCAGGATATAGTCCCTGACAAAAGTAATAAGAAAAATTACTCTTTTGGTATATTGTGTGTTACCACTGCAGTCAAATATTATGATGGTTGTAAGCAGGCCAGTAAAGGTGCAAGCAGTACAAATGTAGTCCACTGGGTGGCAGCAGTGCCCCTCTGGTACTCTCAGTGTTGGGATATCTTCTAGAGAAACCACATTAAATTGCTTATTATTCTATAGTTCTGGGTTATGTAGCTCTGTCCTTTCCAACCCAGTTACGTGTCAGGCGGATCAGGCACCAATCAGGTAGATGATATTATTTATGGATTTATGTTTGCTTGTATGAGGGCCTCTGGAGTAGTAGCAGGGCAAGCAGACTCCTGGAATTATGCCTGTTTTGCCCTCTTCCAAAATGGTGGCTTCCCATTCTGTTGTCTGGCTGTTAGACCTATTCTTGGCTCTACTTTAGTGCTGGCTTGCCCACAGGGGGTAATGGCTTGGGAGGCTTATGGCTTTGTCCCACTTGGGTGCAATAGGGCTCTCTTGGCTTTGCCTCCCCTCACTGGATCCCCCACCATACCTTGCTCCTGACAGTGGCAGATTCTGGCCTTCCTCTGGGCAGCCCTTTCTCTGGCATGCCACAAAATGCTGGACGGGTTTTCACTGGCTTTTTGCTCACTGCAATGGTGGGGACTAGGCGCCGTCCTCCATGCCCCTCATCTCCCAGGCTCCGCCAGACTTCACCAAGGGTCCTCCTGTGGTCCTGTCCAGGTCCTCTGCCTCACCAACTCCTCCAGACGGCGGTCGGTGCAGGGGGTCTCGTTCTACGGCCCCGCCATGGCGCACTTGGTAAGCCTTCTCCACTCTCTCACTCTCTGGGCCCCAGTGAGACTGGAGCTGCGGCCTCCTCTTGAGGTGCCCCAATTCTCTAACTTCCGTTCTTGACCTCCGGAGCCTGCTTGAGGGGATAGCAGGGAGCTCCCAACAAGGGAGGCCAGATGGGATAGGCCTCAACCCCACGCTTGTTCCTAGGAGGTCTTTTATGGAGCCCAATGCGTGTCTTGCCAGACCCTTGCGGCTCCTTAATACAGCTGTCAGTCCTTTTGGCTAATGTGCCACCAATTTGGGACAGCTAAGGGTATTTTCGTCACTTTTAAGAATATATTGAGGCAGAGCAGCAGCAAGGCACGTCTGCTCTCTTTGCCAGCTGGACAAGCCCCCCCCAATCCTACTTCTAAGTCATTAATAAATATGTTAAAACGGAGAGGACGTAATACTGAACCCTGAGGAACCCCACTTACCACATTAATTCCATTTACAACAACCCTTTGCTGATTTTGCAGATTTCATAGCCACATTTTGCAATCAGTCTATACTACATTCCACCAATTTTTGCCCACTATCAGTTGAACCGTCGACCAGTCACCAATTACCACTTATGTTACATCACAATTACTCAGCTTTGTCCCATATTAATAAGCTTATCCATGATATGGTAGGTAGACATATTCATTATTTGGGCAATTCTCCAATTTGTAATAACTTCAGTTTATTAGGTTGTATCTTCAGCGGCTTTAAATGATTACATATATGTGTTAAATGTAAAGAAGATTATGCTCTCTCAGTCTGTCCAAAGATGAAGTCATGACTATGCACCATCAACACCAGCATATTAAAACATTAAAAGATTACCCATTTGAAAACATTGGCATATCCTATGAATGTGAACATTTAAATTCAGCTCTGATTTAACCCAATATTGTAACTAATTAATACATAAAGATTTATCTAATCATTATTTGTTGGGTCCATTTTCTGTTCCACCATCCCCTGCCTATCTAATTAACCATATACATTTAGCCAGGAAATATTTTATGTAAGAAAAGACTGATATTTGATTAATCGGCCCATAATAATAAACTAATACCAATCCTTAACTTCTTAGTTCAAGCTGAAGAGCACTCATTAAAATATGCAACCATTGATAATGCCACCTTTCATACATTCAACTTCTGAAAAGATGCATGGATAATTAAGACTGATATAATAGATGCCATCAAATCCCCCTGAAGATTGGCACCTTCACATAAAATGGAAAGAAAATTACTTAGTTTTTGATTGACTGACTTTTAGCTGTGGTGCAGTCCAAAAATCTTTGACTACTTTTCTCAAGCAATCAAATGGATTATTATAACCATGATACCATTAATTACCTACATACATTTTTAATGATAGAACCTTTTACTTTGCTACCATGGACCTCTTGTTGGTGTTCAATATACCTATTGGCCCCACTAACTTAATTAAATTCTTAGGCATTAATTTAGACTCCCACAACATGGAAGCAAGAATACCTTTGAGAAGGTCTACAGAATCATAAATGTTATACAAGGGTAAAAACGAACTGCTCTAAAACTGAACTCCAGTCGTTACTTTGTCTATTGCATTTTGCTGCCAGAATACTACCTCAAGGAAAGTAATTCATTTCTGAACTACTCAAGCTATTATCATTACAGAACAATCAGGATGTCAAGCTGACTATTAATCAAGACATAAGAGACAACTTAAGGATTTGCGATCAACTTCCTTAAATAATGTAATGGAAAATTATTATTCCTGTACTCAGTCAATTCTCACCTACATTGGAAACCTGCCTTAATGGCAAGAGATTTTTGGAGCACGCTGGGCTAATCAGATTCTGAAAATAATCACCTGGCTTTGCTCGGATAAGAGAAATATTTGTAAACCTAGTAGTCTTTAAACTTTAGGTCAGTACATAGTCTCAACAAACACTAAAAATCTACACTTAAACAATCAGACCTACTTCAATTTGTCTACATTTAGATCTAACATTCCCATGGTTATGAAATTCCTTAGTGTTCTCACTGTCCATGCAATGTTAAATCAATGACAAATGCCAACCTAATACAAACTTTTCATGTAATTTTCCTTCACAGACCATATAAGATTATAGAATTTACCATCATCTCAAATACTTTTGGAATTTTGAAATAAGTGCATTTTTCACTGAAAAATCAAATAAATAAAAACGTGTGTTTACATGTTTAACAGAATGCGCATGTGCTCAGGTTGCAGGGGTGTGTGTCCCATTCAAATCAATGGTAAGGTTTTCTCCAGGCTTACATTTCCCATTTGATGGAAACATACATTGTAATAGGTTAAACAATACAAGATAAATTATTCTATACATAAACAGACTTTTAAAAAAAATCTATTTTCTCTAAAAAAATGTTTTTTGGGAAATAGCTTACACAGCTGGTAATACTGTTAGTATGTTAAATACTACACCATCTCTAAGCAAAATACATATCTGGCCCTACAGAGGCATGCACCATTTTAGTTGGTCTTCTTTGAATTGTTTCTAATTTATTAATATCCTTTTTAAGATACTGTCTTCAGAACTAGATTTAGTAATCTTGTTGGCATCTGGCAAGGGACATATTGATGAGTACCTCTTCTTTTTTGCAGGTAACATCTCTTCCTATTTAGCTATGAAAATGCAATGTTTGCGCTAAGTAATATGATAAACATATTATACACTGTTGCCAAAATAGATTGATTAATTCATTGTATACAGATAAGCAAAAGTATGAGCCTAATTCAATTGCAAGGCTGCAACTCGATCGGAGTAGGCTGTATGTCTGCGGGCCTGCTGTGAGCCCGCAGCGGACGCAACTTATGGTGCTATTCAATTGGACGGGCTCGCAAGTCCCTGCCCTATAGTGCATACCGCAAACCATGCTATTGAAAGTAACATTTGCGAGCTTGAACATGATCGCTGATGCAAGACGATAACTCGCGGTTAGAAAAAGGCCAATGGAATGAGGGACCGATCGTAACTCATGGTTCAAGCCTGTATGACTTTGAAATTCAACCTCCATTTTTCATTGAAGTCCTAGGGCTTGAATTACGAGTCACGCTCTGACCCACATTCCATTGGCTGTTTCTAACCGCGAGCTACGACCTTACATCAGTGATCATTTTCAAGCCCTTAGGACTTCAAAAAATGGAGGTTGAATTATAAAGTCCTATGGGCTTGAATTATGAGCTACGATCGGACCCACATAACAGTTTTGATGCAATATTGATAAAGCCGTAAATATGATATTCTATTACATGCAAGTTCCATTATATGTATTAACACATTGATTGCCAGGATCGATATAACACCGAAACTAAACATGAAATCAAGTATTTTGTTGGGCCAATTTGCAAGCTTGATAATGTTGTGCTATTAAGTCTTAAGACCTAACATCACTTTAACTTTTAATATAAGTACAGTACTGTTTTTCATTTGCTTTTAACATGTCATTAAGCACTTTGCAAGACCTCCTTGGTACCAGTAAATTGTGGTTCGAATTTTGCCATTTGCGGGCTTGACGGAGTGGTTAGAGAGGGGGAATCGGAGCAATTAAGTAGTGATTTGCGATTTTAGTTTTTCGAAGTCTTTCGGCCGTGAAAGATCAAAGATTTGGAGGGGCATTAACTTGCAATGAATCCCAGCCCGGAGCCTGGAGAAAAGAAAAAGGAAAACAGATTTCTCTTCCAATAGAACCAACTATCCCAAACCCTTTTACAATTCACAAATCAAATATTTCAATTGTTCTGGACACAGAAGTGCTAGGTTTGACAACACACATACTAAAATGTTTGTTTTTGGTTTTTTTTAAAGACAAATGCAAGAACAGTAGGTCATTATTAGAAGTTGGAATGTGGAAGATCTAGGGATGTTGTGATAAACAAAAACATTGAAACATTGGCAATTGGCCCATAATAGAAAAAAATAAAAGGTATTCCTGCTTTCCTTGCTTCTATACCCTTCTTGATACGTACTAACATTTTACTTGCCTTTGCAGATGGTGCTTGGCATTGAGCCCTGTTATGTAGGTGGTTGTCCACAAGCACTCCCAAATCCCATTCTATATCTGATACCCCTAGATTTGCTGCATTAAGATTATAAATTGCATGGTTATTTTCCTTCCCAAATGCATAACTTTGCATTTATTGTTATTAAATATCATCAGCCATTTAGTTGCCCATTTCTCTAATTTATGTAAATCCCTTTGGAGGGAAAGTACATTGTTTTTTTATTTAATTACATTGCACAATTTAGTGTCATCAGCAAAAATGGAGATAATACTTTACTGCTATGTCATTAATAAATATGTTAACAAAGGAAGGGCCAAATACTGAGGAACCCCAATTACCACATTAGTCCAATCTGAGCATGGTCCATTTACAACCCTTTGCTTCTTGTATTTTAGCCAGCTCTCAATACATCAGCAGATATTTACTGCAACTCCTGTATCCCTTAGTTTGCACAGTAGTCTTCCATGTTAAGGGGTGGAGCTACCAGTGGTGCAGTGCAATGGGGCCTCCCCATGAGGGGGCCCAGCTATGGAAAGGGGTCTTGGAGATGCAGCTATAGGAAAGAGCCTTGATGAGTGGTGCTGTTATGGGAAAGGATCTTAGGCTAGAGAAGCTGTTACGGGTGAGTTGGTACCAGGGGGGTCAAGCACAAAAAAACATTTTTACAATCTCCCCATGAGAGAGGGCCCCCAACTTTTTTGCACCAGGGCCCTCCTTTCTTCAGCTTCGCTACTGGTGGCAGTTTATCAAAAGCCTTTGCAAAATTCAAAAAGATTACCGTACATCCATTGAGTTGCCTTTACCCAAGTTCCTTATCTTCTCAGAGAAACTGATGAAATTTGTTTGACATGACCTATCCCTCATAAATCCGTTTTGACTCCTACTTATAATCCTGTTCAAATAGACATATTCTTGTATATTATCCATAATTAATGATTCAAAAAGCTTCCCCACTACAGAAGTCAAGCTTAAGGGTCTATAATTCCCCGGATTTGCTCTTGCTCCCTTCTTAAATATAGGTGTCGCATCTGCTTTTCTCCAGTCATCTGGTAGCGACCCTATGGTGAGTGAGTCTTGAAAAGATATAATGGTTTGGCTATTACAGAAGCCAGGTCCCTTAGTAACCTTGGATGTATTCAATCAGCACCTGGGGCTTTACTAACATTTATTTTTTCCTTAGTTCCTTAGTTAACCAATTATTTAGTAAAGGTAGTGCAGTCCAATTGTTTAACAGTGTCCCAACCACTGGTACCTCCCTTGTGTATACTGAAAAAAATTACTTATTCAGCCTTTTCATGGTCTCTATTTATCAATCGACCTGTTTTATATTGTAATGTTCGGGGGTCCTATATGCGATCACATACACGTTAGTCTTACTTTGCATCTATATTTTCATTTTCTATTTTAGCCAGTCTAATAGCTTTTTCCAAGCCTTGCTGATTTCCTTGTACTCACGTAAAGCTGCCTCTGTTCCAGTATTTTAATGGCCCTGGCGGTCCAGTGGCCCAGAGTGTTAAAGCATTACACTCGAAGGTGCTTACTCGGCCAGACCGCCTTGTTTCGCCACCCCCCCCCCGCATTGCCTACGCACGCAGGGAAGGGAACCTGGAAGACGGTTGCGTGTGATCCCGAACGTGGCTCGGGGTTGTCGATTTAGGTACTGACAATTAACCCTTAAGGCAGTTAAGGACCTTCCTTGTGGAACAACTAGTGCCTGTAAGAAGCTGATGATCTGGTGGGAGAAAAGTGATGGCAAATTCAATATCAAAATATTTTAATAGTTATTGTTAAGGAGAAACAGCCCATACCATTTGGGTGACTCTCCAGAATAGATAAACAATAAAGAGAATATGATTTATATATATACCCACTGTATTTTATTCTACTTTCTAAATTGCGCTATGGAAATTGCTGGTATTTTGTAAATATAGAGTAAAAATAATAATAATAATTTTCCTTTATTTGATATAATTTATGAATTGGCCACCAACATTATTAGAAAGACTGTTTTAGAGATTTTACATAACTCCCCCCAAAAATACAGCTGTTTTGCCCCCCCCCCCCCCCCCCCCCCATACTTCACCCCACTCTTCCTCTTGGTGTTTCTCTCTTGTACATAGGATGAATCACGCTATTGACAGAATATTATCTTACCATTGATTATACCATTCAACTCCTTGAGTAAAGGCCAGGAAGAGGAGATTGTCATTGAAGCCATCTATTTTTTATGTTGACTATTCCTTTACACACATTTGCACTTGAGCAAAGAAAGAAAGAACACAGGAGACATTTATCAGGAAAGAGGAAATTATCGGGGGGCAGAAGTGACGGTAGTATGGCAGACATCTTTGGAGTATAGAACATTGAGGTGTATTACCAAGAAGTACTAACTGAAATTAACCAAGTACACTAAATTAATCAAAACCTATCTTGGAGAAGAATAAGGTTCCCTTGTTATACTGTTTTTATATAGGTAGCATGGGCAGACTAGATGGGCATATTGGTTCTTTTCTGCAGTCAATTATATATTTTATGTAACTTAAATATATTTTCTGAGTAGTATAGTATTAGCAGTAACTGAAGTCTTTTTTGCAGGTATAGAATACATTAAATGTTTATAATAACAATGAAGACCAAATAATGTGTCTACACAATTGTTCTTTAGCAGTGGGTTATGTTCATTTGATTCAAAATTGTCAGATCATTTAGAAATAAAATGAAGGTTGGAAATAAATGTTTAGAGGTTTTGCTATCAAAGACCTTCTATATTAATGAGAGAATGTAATAAAATGTTTGCTATTGTGGATCAAAATTATAATATAAATCTTAATGTAAATCTTTCACTTCCCCAGATTAGGGCACTCAGTGCACAGCCGCAGGGGCGGCCCGTCCATTGGGGCGTCAGGGCAAACGCCCCCCCAAATATTTTCTTCACGCTGCAATAAAAAAAACACAACAATGTATTAGTATAACCCAAAAACAAATAAATATAAGGTGTACATCATCATTTCAGTCTCAATACGTATTAAAAATGAAGTAAAGTTAGTAAAGGGACACTGTCACTTTAAAATAACCCTTGCGCTACATTAACTAATGCTGTGTATCTATATAGCCCCCTGCCTGCACCCTGTGTGATCAAATTACACTAGTTACACTGTGTACACTAACCTTAGACTCTTCTCTCTCTTCAATGAGTCCTGGCCTGGCCCCCTGACCGTTAATGCATGCCGCCCACCATCACAGTGACGATATGCATGGGCGGTCATAAATGTATCAATTAATAACTGACAGTCTTCCATCATTGACCAATCAATGATGGAAGGCTGTCCAGTTACTTAGTGATCAATCTAAACCCACCCAGACCGTTAGCCCTGAGCGCCCGCCAGCAAATAGGGCCTCGAGTTATCATTTTGATTGACTGATACAGTCAATAAAACCACCAGTTGCCTGTCCCTTCCCCCTTTCTGTTTCCTGACCCTGGTCACGCTGAGACTGAGAGACCTCCCTGGCTGAATCTACTCACATCTGCTCTGCCTGCCTAACACAGTAAGTCTACCTGCCTGGCACCTGCCCTGCCCCTGCCCCTGGCCAAACCAAAACCCCTAGTAGCCCCTAATAAAAGTTAGGGGTGACCAGTTACCCCCAGTCCCCCACTATGCCTGCCTGGCCTGCCAGTGCCACCTACCCAGCCACCCACCAACTACCACCGACGACCCTAGGCCTACAATGCCTGGTGCCAGTGCCACCCCCAGCCATCACCCCCATGAGGCCTGCCCTATGCTAGCTATGCCATCATGCCACCGCCGGATTACCCCGATCACGGGATCGGGGTAGTCGGGTGGTGAGCGGGGTGGCACAGGCCCACATGGGGGTGATCGGATCACCCCCTTGATGAGGCCTGTGCCACCCCTGATGACCTCCATGTCGCCGCCCTATGCCACCCCCGAGGCCCGATCACCACCATGCGGCCTATGCTAGCACCGCCCGATTACCCCGATCACGGTGATCGGGGTATTCGGGCAGTGAGCGTGGTTGACCAGGCCACATGGGGGTGGATGTTCACCCCCATGAGGCCTGTGCCACCCCTGATCGTGGCCTACGCGGTCCGACGATGGGCGACCGATGGGCGCCTGAGCGTGACCGACCCCACCCTGGATGAACCAATTACCTACCCCCCCCCCCCCCTATTTTTATTCCATTTTTAGAAGTAACAGGCATGTATATGTGCCTGTCACTTTTAAAGATAAAATAAAAAAAAGGGAAGGGGAAAAAAATACAGTAAGCAAACACATTGTTAGTACAGTTAGTAACACAACACATTTTATACAAAAATAAACAGCTTTAAACAAACATTAATAAAAAATAAAATAAACAACAGCACATACTTACCTGTCAAATTGACCCCTCCAGCGTTGGCCTTCTGTCCCCTGGATATACTCATGAAAAATAAATAATCCAATGTTGATTGAAGCCCATGTCAAATAATCCAATGTTGATTGAAGCCAATGGTCAAATAAAATAATCCAAAATTGATTGAAGCCAATGGTCAAAATAAAATAATCCAATGTTGATTGAAGCCAATGGTCAAAATAATCCAATGTTGATTGAAGCCAATGGTCAAATAATCCAATGTTGATTGAAGCCATTGTCCATCCATCCATTCTGGCCCATTGAAAGAGGCCTCCACAAAAAAAAAACGACGCTCTAAAAAAAAAAAAACAACAAACTAAAAGAGCTCCTCCTACAAGGAGCCCCTCCCGCGATTAATTGTTTTTTTCCCACGGTCTGCTATATATACTAATTTTTGAAGGACTCTGATTGGCTGAAATTTTTGATTGACATCGATTTCAACCAATGAGAGTCTTTAAAAAATTAGCAAATCAGCAAGCAGGTATGGAAGCCTGTAAGGGTAAAAAAGGTTAGTGTGAACTTGTTTGACCCTGTATGTATTATACATATTACAGGGCTATTTTATGTGATATACATGTTACAGGATAATATCCTGTAACATGTGTAGCCAAAAAATAGCACTGTAATATGTATAAAAAATAATGTGTAATAGAAATGCATGAACAATATAATATAACAAGTAATAAAGAACATCAATTAATCAAATAATAAATATCAATTAATATATATTGTTGTATGTATATGTTTATGTATATTTATGTGTATTTTTTATGCGTATATATATATTTGGATATATATATATATATATATATATATAAATTGATATCAATATATCACAATAAATAAATATATATATATATATATCAATTTGATATATATATATATATATATATATATATATATATATTTATTTATTGTGATATATTGATATCAATTTTTATATATATATAAATATATATATATATATATATCAATCAATATATCTATCAATCAATATATATATATATATATATATATATATTATTTTTTTTATTTTTTTTTTACAATTTGGGCCTATATGGTCCCAATTTGTTATTTAGGGTTTTTAAGGTGCGGTTGGGGCCTATATGGTCCCAATTTGTTATTTAGGGTTTTTAAGGTGCGGTTAGGGCCTATATGGTCCCAATTTGTTATTTAGGGTTTTTAAGGTGCGGTTGGGGCCTATATGGTCCCTATTTAATATTTAAGGTTTTTAAGATGCGGTTGGGGCCTATATGGTCCCAATTTGTTATTTAGGGTTTTTAAGGTGCGGTTAGGGCCTATATGGTCCCTATTTGTTATTTAAGGTTTTTAAGATGCGGTTGGGGCCTATATGGTCCCAATTTGTTATTTAGGGTTTTTAAGGTGCGGTTGGGGCCTATATGGTCCCAATTTGTTATTTAGGGTTTTTAAGGTGCGGTTGGGGCCTATATGGTCCCTATTTGTTTTTTAAGGTTTTTAAGATGCGGTTGGGGCCTATATGGTCCCAATTTGTTATTTAGGGTTTTTAAGGTGCGGTTGGGGCCTATATGGTCACACTTGGTCTTTTAAGGTTTTAAAAGTTACGGTTTGGGTCTTGAGATTTCTAATGTTTTCTTTGTTGTTTTCTATCACCCCCCAGGTGCAAACTATCTGTGAAAGCAGATTTGTTTGGACTCGTTGGTTGACTTACTGGACGTGAATACCCCGAGAAGGAGAGTCAACTGTTGGTGAGTATCATTGCCTTTAATTTTCTGTCCATGTGTATAGGTGCAAATTTGATGTTGATGTAGTCTTGTCACATGCTTGCAATCTGTAATGTATACCAATGAAATCAACACACTGTTATTTTAAAGTAATTTTGTGACATAATATAAATTAATATACCGTGATCTCTTTCTTCTATTGGTATCAATATCAGAAATGAATACTATTGACTCTCTACTTGTGAAGCCTTTCGGCACCCTAACCTATGAGGAGAAGGTGGAAGTAAAATGGTTAGGAGCTGACCAACCAGAGATAAATCTGCAGCAAATCGCAAGAGATAGAGGGAAGCAATATGTCCGTAATTTCAATACTGAATGGTACAAGAAGAACGACTGGCTTTCTGGAAGCGTTTCTAGGAAGTCCTTATATTGTTTCCCATGCATCTTATTTGGTGGTGACGCTGCTTGGACCAAAACTGGAGTGACTGACGTCAAACATCTAGCTGATAAATTGGCGAAACACAAAAGTTCTAAAGCTCACTTGGATAACAGGATCAAGTTTGAGATGCTTGGACAGGCGAACATTGCTGTTCAACTGAACCAAGGATACCAAGTCATTCAAAAACACAACGAAGAAGTGGCTAAGAACCGGTACATCCTTTCCAAGATAATTGATTGTGTTCGCTTTTGTGGCGCCTTTGAACTGGCATTAAGAGGACACGACGAGAGTGAAACATCGCTAAATCCAGGAGTGTTTAGAGGCCTGGTGGATTTGGTTGGCAGTATCGATAGTGCAATGGAACAGCATTTGAAGACTGCAACAGTGTTTAAGGGCACTTCCAAAACCGTGCAGAATGAGCTACTGGACTGCATGCATGAAGTTATTAAGGAAGTGATTCACCAAGAGCTTAAGGAAGCCCAGTTTGTGGCAATCCAAGCGGATGAAACAACCAATATTTCCGCTAGGACACAGTGCGTTGTAGTCTATCGCTACATTGACAAGAAGCATCAAGTGGTGGAAAGATTTGATGGCTTCACGGAAATGAAATCAACGGATGCAGACTCCATTGCTGCTGTTGTGCTGGAAACACTGAATACTGTTCTCCCAGAGCCAGAAGACAAGAAGAAACTCATAGCTCAAAGCTACGATGGTGCCAGTGTGATGCGTGGAGATCAAGGAGGAGTTCAAAGAAAAATCAAAGACGTGTACCCGAACGCACACTACGTCCATTGCTATGCTCACCAACTGAACCTAATAATGGAGAAAGCAGTTTCAAGGATTGGAAGAGTTCGAGTTTTTTTTTCCAACATAGGCAGCATACCATCTTTTTTTTCACGCTCTCCAAAAAGGACTGGAGTTCTAGATGAGGTAGTTGGTAGAAGACTTCCAAGAGGTGCACCAACACGATGGAACTTCAACGTTAGGACCGTGAACGTGATCTACGAGAACAGAGATGCGCTACTTGAGTGTTTCCAGACAATTGAAGCATGTCTAAACTTTGATCCAACATCTATACGGGAAGCCGCAGGTTTCATTGGAATGCTGGAAGACAGGGAGTTCCTTTACTTCCTTAAATTATTTCATTTAATAATGCCACATGTTGACATCCTCTATAGTCAGCTTCAGAAGCGAGACACGGATACTGTTTACATCAAAAAAGTCACAGAAGACTTTGTCGCCAGCATCCAGAAAATCCGTAATTCTGTTGAAGAGATAGAAGCAAGTTTGCCGAGCGATGTAACAGTCAACAGACGGAGTGCGGAGATCTCAACCTTGAGACAACTTTCAAGAGAGGTATGTGACATAGTGGTGGTTCATGCAAAAGAACGTTTTTCATTTTCAAATCACCTAGTCAGTGCCAAACTTGTTCAAAGTGACTTGTATAAAACCCATGACACTTGCTTTCCAACCCAAGCTCTGGAAGACACCGTGCAAGCATATCCAATACTGAAGAAGGAACAATTACGCACTGAGCTGTCACTTCTGTATGGGAAGACAGAGTTTCATACTTGTACAAGTGCTGTTGCTCTGCACAAACTTTTCCATCAATTTAATCTGCAGAATGATTTCACAGAGACAGTAAAATTATTAAGAATCCTGATTACAACACCGATGACCACTGCAGAATCAGAAAGATGCTTCTCCACATTGAAGAGGATAAAAACCTTTTTAAGAAGCACCATGTCCCTGGAGCGGTTGAATGCATTGGCGATGCTCTCAATGGAAAAGCAACTGATTTCCGAGATCCCAGACTTCAATGAAAAAAACATTGAGAAGTTTTCTTCTTTGAAAGATCGCCGTGCAAAATTAAAATACAAGTGATTGAAGCAAAGAAGAATGCATACCCCCAAGGTGTGCAAAGATAAACTGCGTTAAGCAGCACCACCTCACACTACCAAACATAACTAGTGGTAAGTAAAGTATGAACGGTGTGTGGGTGTGCATATGGAAGGAGCTATGAAAGGTGTGTGCATGGTCCGTAACAAGCCTTGGCGTGGTTTGAAGGAATTGGAGGCACTTCCAAGGGTAGCTGTCACTTGTTTACGGGAAGCAAGAATTCCATGTCTGTACAAGTGCTGTTGCTCTGCAGCAACTTTAGCATCAATTTAATCTACATAATTTAACAGAGTGAGTGAAGCTATAAGGAATCCTGCTTACAACAACGAAGACTACTAAAGAACCAGAAAGATGCTTCTCCACATTGAAGAGGATCAAAAAAGTAATTAAAAAGCACCATGGCCCTGTAGCGGTTGAATGCATTGGTTTGAAGGAATTGGAGGCACCTTCAAGGGTACGTAAAGTTCTCAGAAATGGCACCACCTCACTACCAAAAATAACTAGTGGTAAGTAAAGTATGAATGGTGTGTGGGTGTGCATATTGAAGGAGCTATGAAAGGTGTGTGAATGGTCAGTAACAATTGTTGAAGCCTTGGCGTGGCGTTACTGCTCATATGGTTATCCATATGCTAATTCAACGTGTTTGTTTGAAATCGATTATTGTGTTGTCTAAACAGAAGTTAAATGTTGTTGTTTTCTTGAATCCCAAGATCCACTGGTTTGGGCCTATGCAGTGCTGATTGGTCTTCTAAGGTATGTTTGAGGCCTATATGGTCCCACTTGGTCTTCTAAGGTATGTTTGGGGCCTATGGTCACACTTGGTCTTCTAATGTATGTTTGGGGCCTATGGTCACACTTGGTCTTCTAAGGTATGTTTGAGGCCTATATGGTCACACTTGGTCTTCTAAGGTATGTTTGGGGCCTATATAGTCACACTTGGTCTTATAAGGTATGTTTGGGGCCTATATAGTTCCACTTGGTCTTCTAATGTATGTTTGGGGCCTATATAGTTCCACTTGGTCTTTTAATGTATGTTTGGGGCCTATATAGTTCCACTTGGTCTTCTAATGTATGTTTGGGGCCTATGGTCACACTTGGTCTTCTAAGGTATGTTTGAGGCCTATATGGTCACACTTGGTCTTCTAAAGTATGTTTGGGGCCTATATGGTTCCACTTGGTCGTTTAATGTTTTTTAAGTATGGTTTTGTTCTTGAATGGTATGATTGATTTGCTTGTTTTCTTTCAACCCCAGGTGCAAACCCTATGTGGCTGCAGATTTGTTTCTACTCATTGGTCAACTTAATGAACGTGAATACCCTGAGAAGAAGACCCGACTAATGGTAGGTGTCACTCCTTTAATTTTTCTGTTAATACGTATAGGTGCAATTATGATATTGCTGTAGTCTTGTCACATGAGTTTTTTCAATCTATATTGTATACCAATGAATTTAACACATTGTTACTTTACTTCTTGACATTTCTGCATTGCTGATCATGTATTTCAATGGGCTTTACAAGTATAAGGTCATTGGGCGGGGCTTATAAAGGTCATTTTGCCGTCAGGGGAGGAGTTATAAAAAATGGGTGTGGTTTGAAAAGGGGGAGTGGCTATGTTTCGCCCTGTAGCCCCTCCAACTTGAAAAGTCACCAGCCGCGACAGCCGTAAATCCTGCTTTAGATGTAAGAGATTTCTGTGCAGGGAGTGTCCAAAACAAACTTTATGGATGAAGCAGGGCACTAGAAGCCAATAGCAAATGTGAATGTCATACATTTTATAATAAGTGTAACAAGTGCCGCAATTAGGCGGCTGCAATGAAACAGAGATATATATGAAGTAATTGTTTTTTTATTTATTAATATGTTTTGATATTAAAAAGATGTGACAATTGTATTTATAGTTTCAATAAATAAAGATGTGTTTATTTTGTGCTCAAATATAGTTATAGACAATGCATTAGAGTGTTTGTTCCTAGGCAACATGGTTTTGTGATGTGTATTAACCCCTTGAGTACAGGTTGTTTTTTATCCTGGATTTTGTATCATAAATATACTAATATATCATATTTTTTAATTACACATATGTTGATATCAGATTGTTAAGTGTCAAATAATGTTGATATTTCAGCACTTTTTTGAGTTTTTTGTGCTATACTGTCACTTTAAATGCTTTTGTGGGACTCAGCAAAGGTTTGAAAACCACTTGCGAGTGGTCTTTGGTACTTGTAAATCTTTCTTCTGCTTTTTGCAGTTATGGCAGTGCCCTTATTTGTGAATAATCCATAAAATCTGATTAGCATAGGTTTTAGGTGTCAGAGTGTAAGGGATTAACTCGTAATTTTTTGGCTTTGTCGTGAATTTCACTTGGAGCAGTTACCGATAGCAGTTTGCTCACAATATCTTAGCTAGTTAGGATTTACTCTGGAGTTAGGGCACTCGTGAGTGTTTTTTTGGAGATTTATATAGTGGACCCAGAGTTTTTTTACATGGTAAATAAGGCTCCTATGCTAATCCCTGAAAAATCAACTATGAGTGCTGTAGCAGCACAGTAAATTCTACACATATATGTTAATCTCCCATCCCTAAAACATTGCGTGCAAACTGCTACAGGTCACTGCTTCCAGTCCAATATCAACATATGTGTAATTAGATAGTATGATATGTTAATATTAAGCTTGTTTTATGATATAACATCCAGGGTAACACACAACCGAGTACTCAAGGGGTTAATCCACGTCACAAAAACATGTTGCCTAGGAACAAATGCTCTGATACATTGTCTATAAATATATCTTATTTATTGAAGCAATTAATACAATTGTCACATGTTTTTAATATAAATTTACGGCAGTGCCCTAACTTAGAGCACCTGAATTACATAGGGCTCTTAGAGTCCTATGTAAATCAGGTGCTCTAAGGCCCATATGCTAATCCCAGAAAAATCAATTACGAGGGCAGTAGCAGAACAGCATATCCTACATAGGTATGTTAATCACTTATCCCTAAAACATTGCAAGCAAGCTGCTATGGGTCACTGCTCCGAGTGAACTTCAAGACAAAGCCGAAAAGCAAGGGATAAATCTCCATTGAGTTTTGCACTGACAATAAATTACAAGTTACTCCCTTACACTCTGACACCCAAACCCTATGCTAATAAGATTTTACGGATCACTAGCAAATCAACGCACTGACGTAACTGCAAAAAGCAGAAGAAATAGGTTTAACAGTACCAAAGACCACTTACAAAAGTTTTTTCAAAACCTTGCTAAGTCCCCCTGAAGCATTTAAAGTGACAACATAGCACAAGAAGCACTACAAAATTATGAAATTTCAACATTATTTGACACTTAACAGTCTGATATCAACTAATGTGTAATAAAAAAAAATGATATGTTATTATTAAGCCTGTGTTATGATATAAAATCCAGGGTAACACACATCCCAGTGCTCAAGGGGTTAATACACGTCACAAAACCATGTTGCCTAGAAACATATGCTCTGATACATTATCTATAACTATATAATATTTTAACACAAAATAAACACATTTTTACTTATTGAAGCTATAAATACAATTGTCACCTATTTTTTACTAGTACTTTTTAGTTTAGGAGAAGGACTTCAAGGAACAAGAGGCAGTGACCCTGCACTGAGGGATCAGAAGGAACATGGTCTAAAAGCCAAACATGGATACCTACAGTAAATCATAAAAAAAAATTAATTAAGACAGATTACCCAAACAATACTCAAATTATTTAAATAACATGCACTTTACTATGATTTCAAAATGTGCCTACTCTACAGCATCCATTTAAGCCAGTGTTGAACTGACGTGAGTCTGAACTAAAAAATGTATGGTGATTGAAGGGCTCACTATCTGAACTAGATTTCAGGATCCATCGTATTACTTGTTTTTCATTTATTTCTTATTGTAAAAGTGGAATCACTTTTTTTATAAAAACATAATTTTATTTTCTCGCCAGAGAGCAACTCACAGCAAATTGTTTGTAAATGTGATTCCTACTGAATCGGATGAATCAGCAGGAAAATAGCCATACCCTGTAAAGCTGCGGTTCTCAGCATCCACTCATGGATAATGAGGGATGAGGGCAGATAGAATTTAAACAAACTACTGCAATTAATTAATTACAGATAGATAGTTGGTAAATGTATCTGAAATTAAAATGTATTCCATTCAAATATGTACAAATCTAGATTAAAATGTAGTTTTTTCATGCGTAGTATCATCCTATTAATAATGTTCAGTGCATTTACCTAAATGGCAAGTGTTAGCGCCAGATAAAGAGCTGTGAGTATCTAGTTGACCACTTGTTAGTTCAAGAAATGTGTGTTGATAAAGTCAACAAGGAAACCATCCATAAATAAAATGGTTTTAAAATGAATGATACCTGCCTGGTGTGTTTGACCTTTCTCTGCCTCCCTCCTGTCAATTGATTGAGTTGTTTTCTGGAACCCATTAAAGGTGGAACTTGTTTACTTATACATATATCTCATTATCCCCGTGCTGTGTTGACCTTTTCCTATTTTAAGGTCATTGGTGATATTTTATTGTCTGATTTTCCAAACAATGGTTAATTATCCATATAAAAAGAGTGCCTGTGTCACAACTCCAGTTAGACTGAATGGCTTCTAGACAAACAATGTGAATCATGTGACCAGAGGGAGGCAGTCCCAGCACCTCAGACAGGTTAACACTTGTTTCAAAAATGTTTTATTTTATTATTTATTTTATTTATATTTATTGTTGGCTTTATAAACACACATTTCTTCAACTAACATGTGTTGAAGTAGATACTTACAACTTTTTATCTGACACTTACACTTGCCACTGCACAATGAAAAAATGTAAACACTTTGAGTCTGAATAAGGACATAACCAGGCAGAGAAATGTCATATTGCAAATTTTGAATTAAAAAATAATAAATTTGAATGCCTCTGTGAATCCTTGGAAAAAAGTTGCATTTATTAGAGGGACATTTACATTTTTGTAGGAGTGTGGATTGCAGTTAAAATATCAAGCTGTGCATGTGGGGGGAAGGGACTAATCAAATTCTACAATCTACATTTATTTGTCAAATCTCTTTCCCTTCTCTATTTTCTCACAACCCCTCCCACCATTGATAGATATGATAACCGCAGTCCCTCTATCAGGAAGTGTGGAAACCAGAGAATTTTCTATACAAATAAGTCTACAAACTGTAGATTTCCTTTAGAAATGTTCCAGTGATCACAGGTTACACAGCTGTTGTTAGTTTGTTAAATATCCTGCAAGAAACGTATAGTACACAGAAAGTAAATTTTAACCCATCTGCATGTATTATTCATATCCACTAAGATAAACTATTCTGCTGTTTTTACTGGTTTGTACATTTGAGTTATATCTCCATTGATAGTATTGTGGATATAATATATGTTTTACAGCCTTATTTCAGAACCAACAGCCTTAAAAACTTCTGTAAAAAAAATATGCTGTGTGCTTAAATAGAGCCCTTTTCAATTTGCAGAATCGCAATTTAATAAGGCAGCAAATAAATGTTCAAGTCTGAAGTCTACATTACGTATTTATAGTGTTCCATGTCTTAAATAATATAAGAGCAGAATACCCATATTTATTTCATTATTTGGCTGCGCATTGCAGCGTTTTTGTTATCTCCGTTGATGCAATGATGGTTGCTATAAAAAATGATGACATTCATAGCATAATTACAATGAAGTATTTTATTGCTATACAGTTTTATAATATGGCTTTGATTCATAATTATATCACCAATATAAACACACTTAACTTCTAAATGTTTTTAATTTAAAAGTGTGTCACGGCACAAGTTATCATTTTTATTATAATATAATGTTTTACAGCAATATTATTTGTAAATTAATTTTTCATGTTGTGTTTAATTAAAAACCTCTGGTACTAATCTATAAAACACAACAGTTTATATTTATTTAGTATAATAGTATTGTTGAGGCACAACTTATCATCTTTATGAGATCTTACTTAAATGCAAAGTTTTTGATTACAATCCTTTCAGTTTACAACCCAATAAATGCAATTAAAGGAGAATTTTGATAAAAACATACCTATAAAATTAATTTTCTAAAGAGGAACATTAAACACATTTTTTCAAAGGCCAACTTCCTCTCTGCATTGGTGAAGTCCTAGGAGTTTTTTTGGACCTGCGTATCAGACATGGCTGAGTACAGTTGAAGGAACAATGTTTAATGAATAAAAATATATATGTTTGAAAAAACTTCTTACGTCTTATTAAGAGAATAATTTGGCAGCAAAAGCTACTATTTAAATAGAAAAAACCTGTTAGTGTGGTGCTCGCGTGTCTGTGCCCTGCTCCATAGTGCTGAAGTGGTAAAAAAATATAGTGCAGGCAAAGAACTATTCCATCCTCCATTGTGTCACAGGGGGAAATATTTTTTTTGGGCTGCACTACCTCCTGTTCACCACTTTAGCACTGTGGCGCAGGGCACGGACACACAAGTCACTCTAAAAGGAAAGGACCAAATGGCATTTTTGTAATTTTAAAACCTGAAACAAAAACGGACTTTATTAAGATTTGAGGTCACAACTACACAAAATAGTCTATAATGTCAAAGTGGAAAAATGTACATATTTTTCCAAATGATTTTCAAATTAAAAAATTGCTTACATAAGTATAGACCTTCTGGATCTTTCCTGGTTTGAGAACAACAGCAGTGGTAACATGCAGTGGCAGCAAGGAGCTGCTAGATGGTGCTGCCGAAATTGTACAGAGTTTGTAAGCGCTGCTGAGCTCATACACAATTTCCAAGCTAAAACTATTACCCTTACCCAAACCCTAACCCTTCTCCTAAACTTAAAGCTATTACATTGGCAGCAAAATCTTGCCGCCTGTGCTGGCGGTGTGCCGGCATTCTCATAACAGGAAAGGACAAACCTCTTTCCTGTGAACCTCTAAATAAACTCTGGTATAACCAATTGCCTTCTGAAAGTAGTTGAATGGAGTCCACCTATGTGCAATTAACATGTCTTATTACGCTTTATGAAGACTATTAGGTAGGTATTAATACAAGTCTGCAATAAAGTTTTGGAGAATAAGTCATGAGTTATAAAAAATATCCCCAACTCTGAACATCTCCATGAGCATAGTTATATCCATTATTACAAAACAGACATAAAGTGACATAATTGTGACTAGAGAAGGTCGTCCAACAAAACTCAGTGACCATGTAAGGAAGGTGTTATTCAGAGTAGCAATTAAAAGAGCCAATATTAACTCTGATGGAGGTGGAAAGATCAACAGCTGAGATGGGAGAAAAATCATTCCTTTCCCTTTTAAAATTTGCCAGCAGTGGCAGCAGCAGTGGCTGCGACCAACCGCTAGATGACGCTGCTGATTTTTAGTGCTGATACCATAGAGTTAGGGTTAGATAAACTGTTAGGGTGAGGGTTCGGGATAGAATGAGGCTTAGGGATAGGGTTAGAATGAGGGTTAGGATTAGTTTAAGGGTTAGGGCAACCTTCTAAAACTACAACTTTTCTGAAATATCGGCATCACTGCAAAATGTCTGCAGTGCCATCTAGCGGCCACTTGCCTCTACTGCAGCTAGCATTGGCGGCGAATTTAAAATGCGATAGATCTGAAAAATCCATAGGACAGTCAGATGCTCCACAAAGTTATGCTTTATGGAAGGGTGTCAAGAAGAATGCCATTGTTAAATAAAAACATTTTAAATATATGAAAAAAAAGGTCTAGTCTGCTGAGACCAGAATTGAACAATCTGGTCTTATGGACCATAACATGGATCTCCCTACGTCAAGATTGATTGGGCCAAATACAGGAAAACTTCTTTCAGTCTGAGACTGTTCACCTTCCAGCAAAGTAAATGAATCACTATAAATACATTTACTAGCTGAGATGAAAGATATTTTCAGGAGGTAATTTATGCTTACAATATTTAATTTTCAAGTTCATTATCTAACAATTCTAACAATTTCTCATGACAAATAATTGCAATTACATTTATTTGTGTGTGTACTTTCCATTTCTGCAGTAAATGGCTCCTTTGTTGAGTCCCTTTAAAAAAACACAATATGAAAAAGTTATTTTTAAGCTTTTCTTTAATCCTAAATACCTTCTTCATACAAGATGCAACTAATATTTCCAGCAAATACTATCTAGCTCAATGCTTTAATAACAGTTATTTTGTATTGTGTGAATATGCCCCAGAAACACTAAGACCCTAGTTATGAAGTATGAAATTAATTTTAATTATAAACAAGCATTGTGTGCATTTTTACAAATGCTGACTGTCTTATTTAATTTAGTTTTGTATAAAAATGCTAATTTTTTAATATAAAAATGCTGATTTTTATTTTTTAATATAAACGCACATTCTATCGTGCAATGCAATTTTCCAACCTATTACTTTTCATAACAATTGTTTTGATGAAAAGGGTGACTCTATCAGTCTGTTCAGCAAATCAAAAAGCCAAAACAAAACCATTTTTTGAATATAAAGTTAGTTCTGTTTATTTAAAGAGCCAATGTAATACCCTAACATCAAGAGCTAGAAGTTTAATTAGACATTAATAAATTAATAAAATTCATATGCAATGATTAAAAAAGGAATATTCAAAGTTAAAGGACCAGTGTGAAATCCTAAGAACATGAGTTAGGTGTTTTACTTAGACGTTAATCATTAGTAAAATTCCTATTCAATTATTTACATAATGTAGTACTAAATATTAAACATACTGTCAAAGTGCAGACTCAAGTGCTGCTTGTTTCAACCCACTACAAGGTTATTGGTACATTTTCAGACATACAGCCCTATTAAATTCCCCTAACGTGTAAAACCGCAGCCCATAACGTAATGTAGGGGCTATTAAATTGACCCTGTAAAGTAGGCCACAGCAGATCTGCAGATGAAGAGCGTGAAAAGCCTACGGGATTTGGAATGTGGAACGCAAATCCTATGTTCTGTCAAGCCCGTAACTGCTACTTTCCAATTTAGCTGTTAAATTGCAACAAATTCACTGGCGTTCAACCCCGTAACACGCAAATGGAGCGAAGAATCCAATGGGTACTAGAGAGGACCCCCAAGGGGGGTGAAGTCCAATCCGTAGCACTGTAAATGCAAATATGCATGCACTACTGTACATATAATAACAGGGAAAATGATGTGAGGTATTACAATTAATAGCACAACATTCTCAAGCTTGCAAATCGGCAATATAAAATACTTTATTTCATGTTTAATTTCCATGTTATATCGATCCTGGCATTCAATGTCTTAATACATATAATGGAACTCGCATGTAATAGAATATCATATTTACGGCTTTATCAATATTGCATTATTTCAGGAATGCGGATCCGATCGTAACTCGTAATTGAAACCTGTAAGGCTTTGAAATCCCACCTCCATTTTTCAGTGACGTAATTATGACGATCTCTATTGCCATTGGCTCCATCTAAACCCATAAGTACGGGTTTGACTAATTGATCACGTTCATGGCCGCGCATCCAATGGACGACAAATGGTTTATGGGTTTGCGTCTCAAGCCCGTTAATAGCTCTGTAACTCTGCCAAATTTCAAGACTGCAGCCGTTGCAGATCTCACAGGCTGATAATGTTTATCACCAACAAGGCTGGGGACTTGACAATAAGCTTTTGGTATTGGGGTAGTCTACCAACATATAATAATTAAATGTATTCCCCAAAAAGTTAAAACGATGCACTCACAGAAGAAATTGTATTACTATATAGAGTAATACAAAGTAGGCATGATGAGAAGCAACAAATCTTAGTCCAAAGTACAGTTAATCCTCAATGACACAGATTGCAGTCCAAGATCAGTCCTCAAAGATGTCCATGAATACTTTCACTAAACATAATTAGCAGTGTTCACCAATAGTGAGCTACACAAAGTCCAAGAAAACATACAGGTGAAATGATAATAAAAATATATAATATATAAAGAAAAACAGGACTATGGGCTTTAAATCATAATCGTGAAACAAACATATTATGGATCCCAAAAAGTATATTTAACACAAGATCCTCAGTGCATTCCTTAGCTACATTCTGCACATGCGCATCAGTGGGAACCTTAGTGGAAAACTGAAATGAGATCAGGGATTACACTAGCAACCCAACACACCTCCATTAAATTAGGTTATCCATGCAGTGACAACATAGGTCTGCCATACACCTATGATAACAGGACCGAAAAGAAAAACAAACAAACAATGGACTAAAGATGAAAGGCCAGAATGAATATTTCATATAATATAAGTCAATATAAAAAATAAAAGAAAAAGTTATATAATATCAGATATGTAAACAATTAAAAAACTAAACAAATTGATTTACTCAATTTGGGATTGATGACTTTTGTAACAATAGTAGAAAAAGAGTATAGTTTTTTATTTTCTCAAAATGGTTCAATGATGCTCTAAAACCTCAATTTTAGATTTTTCTTCCTTAAAGAGCAGCTACATTGCAAAATATATAACATAGCTAGAATCACAATAAATAAAAAAAGATATAGGCTAATTTTTATTCATTTCTGAATCTATTGAGAATCCATTAATTTCTACATTTTTACAATGTAACACAATGAAAACAAAGGAATCTACAATTTCCCACCAAATGTAAATTTTTCAATGAAGGACTTGAAATAATACTGTTATTAAAAATATTCATACTCAATGTCTCTTCACTTAGATTTTTAATTTCACTGGGTTCCAAAAAGTTATTGCTCTTTCACAAATGATTTTCAGCTCAATGTGTAAAATGTTCTTCACAAAATATTGTCCAAATGTCATTTATATCTCCCACATTGTCTTCTTGAACTTTTCATTTGTACAATCTGAAAGTTCACATATATTTAATTTTCTAGGCCTACCGTATTTATCGGCATATACCACGCACCGGCGTATAACACGCACCTCATTTTAAGAAGGAAATTTCATGGATTTTTTTTTTCAAATAAAGAACTTTGAAGCAAAATCCTCAACCTCAACCTCCCTCCTCATTCTCCCTCCTCAACCCCCTCCATAAACCCCCCATCCTCAGCCCCCTCCTCCACCCCCCATCATCATCCTCCTTTCTCAACCCCCCCTCAACCTCAACCCCCCTCCTCAACCTCCCTCCTCATCCTCAACCCCCCTCCTCATCCTCAACACCCTCCTCAACCCCCTCCTCAACCTCCCTCCTCAAACCCCCTCCTCAACCCCCATCCTCAAACCCCCTCAACCCCCCTCCTCAACCCCCCCATCCTCATCCTCCTTCCTCAACCCCCCTCCTCAACCTCAACCCCCCTCCTCAACCCCCTCCTCATCCTCAACCCCCCTCCTCATCCTCAACCTCCCTCCTCATCCTCAACCTCCTCCTCAACCTCCCTCCTCAACACCCTCCTCAACCTCCCTCCTCAAACCTCCTCCTCAACCCCCCCATCCTCAAACCCCCCCAACCCCCCTTCTCAGCCCCCCATCCTCATCCTCCATCCTCAACCCCCCTCCTCAACCTCAACCCCCTCCTCAACCCCCCTCCTCAACTTCAACCCCCCTCCTCAACCTTCCTTCCTCATCCTCAACCCCCTCCTCATCTTCAACCCCCCTCCTCATCTTCTACCTCCCTCCTCATCCTCAACCCCCCTCCTCAACCTCCCTCCTCATCCTCCCTCCTCAACCCCCCATCCTCAACCCCCTCCTCAACCTCCCTCCTCAAACCCCCATCCTCAAACCCCTCAACCCCCCTCCTCAACCCCCATCCTCATTCTCCTTCATCAACCCCCCTCCTCAACCTCAACCCCCTCCTCAACCTCAACTTCCCTCCTCAACCTCCCTCCTCATCCTCAACCCCCTCCTCATCCTCAGCCCCCCTCCTCATCCTCAACCTCCCTCCTCATCCTCAACCCCCTCCTCAACCTCAACCCCCTCCTCAACCTCCCTCCTCAACCCCCCCATCCTTAACCCCCTCCTCATCCTCCCTTCTCAACCGCCCCATCCTCAACCCCCTCCTCAACCTCCCTCCTCAACCCCCCATCCTAATCCTCCTTCCTCAACCCCCTATCCTCAACCCCCTCCTCAACCCCCCTATCCTCAACCTCAACCCCCCTTCCTCAACCTCCCTCCTCATTCTAAACCCACCTCCGCATTCTAACCCCCTTCCTCATTCTAACCCCCGCTCCTCAACCTAAACCCCCCTCCTCAACCTAAACCCCCCTAAATACCTCCCCCTCACTTACCGGCGTCCGCTCCGCTCCTTGACCCGGCGCGCATGTGACGTCACGTGCACCCGGTATATGCTAATGACGTGGCGCGCATGTGACGTCACATGCGCGCCGGGTCAAGGAGCGGAGCGGAGGCCGGAGCAGAAGCGGGTAAGTGAGGGGGAGGTATTTAGGGGGGTTTAGGTTGAGGAGGGGGGTTTAGGTTGAGGAGGGGGGTTGAGGATGAGGAGAAAAAGTGCGTGCTATACGCCGATAAATACGGTATTTAAAGACCACCAACAGCAGTTAAAGAAAAAAGATAATTGTTTGTCAAGTGTGAACCAAACTGACAATATTTGCAGCCGTGTAAGCCATGGGCTTAACATATTTTTGTGTAAAATCTTATATTTTGAATACTCTGTTTAGAAGAGTACAAGAATCAAATTTTCCCATCACCCAAAAATGTTCTACCTTCCAACTTCAACTCATGACTTTTTGTTCTTGTATTCCCCTTTTTATAAAAGTTCCCTGCCTTCTGTGCTTTATTATATTATTTGATATACTTGACTGTTTCTATCAATCACCCCTCTCAGTTCCTGAAAAAACTGTAACCTGACGAAACTATATTTTTTTGTGATTCACTGTATCAAAATTCTATTATAGTCACCAAATTAAAATTGTGATTCAAATCACTTTTTAAATTAGTTCTGGAAGATAATTTCCAAGATTAAAAATAGTTGTACACGTGACATGGGGTAAATGTGTTGCATCTATAAAGGTCTCGCTAACTACATTATCGGTCCTGCTAGTATAGAAACTCCTATTTACACCCATAGCTGCATCACAGGTCAACAAAATACTCTGGTGTATGCAAGCTTCACCATAGTATCATGGAAGTCTCAAGGGGTCAGCTGAGGCATCAAATTTAACTTTTCCAATTAACAAGTATCTTTATGATATTTTCTCGTCTACCCATATATATATTTGCTTACAATATCTTTATTATGGACCACTGTAGTGGTCATAGATGAGTGATTTTTCATTTTATTTAATACATTGAATAATTGATTTGCAAGAAAAACCGAATTCAAAGCAAAAATATCAAACTTTTAAATGTAGCATTAGAAGTTAAGCCAGCTCTGTTTGTCTCCAGCCTGCATTAATTTTTGAGGGGTAGGAGAGAATATCCCCTTCTGGACTACTACCTTATCGAGGTGAAGGGCCTTGTGTACCTCTATGAAGCTGTGAGCTATACTACATAGGGTCATCCAAGATGAGCAGGTCATAACAGATAGGTCTGACAAATTGTGGTCGACTGGAGAATATATTCTGGAAGCTGTCCTAATTGTGTCTTTATCTGCATCCTTTTCTGTAGTGTTCATTGGAGGCAAACAAGCAGTCAAAAAAAATCAGTGGGACAACATCTCCCACCCCATGGACACCTAATAGAGTATGGAGAAAAGTAGATAAGCTGGAGGCTGCAAAACTACTGTGTTCCTGGAACTTCTCACTAGAATGCAAAGAGAAATGTGGCTTGTTTATCTCTATAACAAACTAATAACCAGTTGTGAAGCAGCAACATTCTGGAAGCTTCTGTTGTATGCAATACATCAGATGATAAGAAAATAAAAAATGTGTCAAAATTAGAAAAAGAGGGAAGAATTTAGATAATTCATTCTCTGCTAAATTGTGTGTATGTATATGAGAATGGAACACACTGAGCTATGTTTGTATATATAACTGACCCTGATATTCAGCACCACTGTATGATTGTATTTATAAGTGTAATAGCATTATACAATGCATAGATATATACAGTGCCACATGTTCTAAGTATACAGATATATATCATCATTATACAGAACCGCAGGAGATTTATTGCTTTGGCTCACATACCAGTCAACCCTTCTGAAGCCTTTTTTTCACGGTTATCAGCAGGCAGTACCTCAACAGTTCCACCTTAATACTTGAGACCACAATGAGTCGCATCTGCTAATCTTCTGCATCACATTAGTTCTATTTAAACAGGCTCCTTCAAGTTCTTCCTTGCTCTATCATTGACTTAATAGTGTCTGGTTCTTGCACCAAAAGATTGTTCATTTTTGACCCTAGATCTCTGTAAATTTGACTGATCTTTGTCTGTCTGGCCAGTCTGCCTATCTGCGGGCTCTTTCAGTGTGACTATCTATGTCTGCTCTATGTTGTGAATGTCTAGACTCAGGCTCCAGGTCATATATTGGTCTCTCTATGGACCCTCATGGCACAGTTATATAACACCACACAAATCCCTATGGACTCCCGTGGCACCCTAACACCTACTATAGTAAGGAAGTGTATCGTTTTAATTGTATTAGGGCTATTACTAATGCAATAGTTCTCATTAGGGGTTCTGTTGGTTCTACATGTGGTTGAGTTTAAGAGTAGAATTTAGCCTCTTTGCCAAGAACACGTATGATTAAGCTAGATTTCCTACTGGAGCCATTTTCGGTCGACACATCTAATAGAAGGGATCGTATCACACGTAGCAAAAGAGCTAGGTTAAGATTTGCATGTAACATCTATGAAAATTTCCTACGGGAGCCATGCATTCAAATCCAGTGTTAACAGACAAGAACACATTAAAAAAGCCAAATGATGCCAAAGAAACCATCAAAAGATGCATATGAAAAGTACATTACTTGGGAAGCCTCCTTTCATACACATTGTGCCTCTCCTCGTACTCTACTTCAGAACCATTTGTAAGCTTAAAACCCTTAAATTGTTAAATGTATTTGTACTTATGAGATTAGCTTGAAAACATTACCTGATGCCATTTATGTACTTTATATATTTAATCAAAATAAATGTATCCAATTACATATGTCTGCAATCACATCTGAATTTTTTTTTCATTTACTGACCTTTGGTGCAGATTGTCCGTTGGATACCGTATCTAAAAATAATCAGGCACTCAAAGTTTTCAAACACATTTATTTTGCATTCAGTGGTCTTTTAACCTCACCCTTATCCACTTCCTCGCTCACTTATTTTACCGTCATCTTTCTTCAATGTGCTTCCTGACTTTGTAGGACTTTCTTCTTCATACCATCAGCCTCATTCTTCCTATGAAATGATTATGAAAACTTGCATTGGATTACATAGATTCATCCAGCCTTGACAACTTTCATATCATTTGTTGATACTCTACACTGACCTTGTTATGATTTAAATGCATTTAACCAATGTTTCCGTCAGCTCATTTATTGGGACTGAAAAGTCATTGTTCTGTAACAAATGGCCAAGGGCACTGTAAGGTTGAGTGTTTTGTCCCCTCTGCTTCACATTCTAATTCAATAGACAATTCTTTATTTCACATGAGTGGCCTTGATCACTGAAAACTTTTACCATCTCTAAATCAGCGCTTGAGTTTTATCTATGTTTTTTTAGATCAAATTTCATGTTCCTTTTCATTCCATTATTCCATTTTGCATATGAGCTATACTGAACTACCGAAGTTATATTGTTTTACATGGAAACAAGTAGTCATTAAATGCAAGCCTACTTCAATATTTGGTTTAAATAATTATTTTAAAAACATTACAACATCTGCATTTGTCTAATACCATCTTTTCAGACATAATTTGTATTTTCTTGTATTTAAAATAAAAATGTCAGAAAAGAGAAAAGAAATAGAAACTGGGAACTGACATTTCCTACAAGAAATAGCCTTGCACCTTCCAAATCCAGCCTCACAAACTGGACCCATGGGTTTGTTGTGGGAAAAACCGTCCCCTTTTCAGTACTCCTTTCATAACCAAGACATGAAACTAGGGTGTCAATCAAGTTTCATTAGTAAAGCTTGGAGAACACCCCATATATGATCACAGTATTAATAGCACAGGATATTGTAGCTCCCTTAGCAGGTTGGGTTAAATTTACATACATGTATACACAGGGTTGGCTGTAAGGATTGATAATAAGGAATGTTGAAGGCATACTAAAAGAAAAACAACTTTAGTATTGTGCTAAACTAAAATCTGAGTGCACAAATGGATGCTATGCTTACTTCTATGCATGGATAGAGGACATAAATGAGTGAATACAACTGATTGAATGGTGCAATAATAAGATACAGTGGATAGTGGAGAAACTATTTTTTTCACTTCATATTCCCCCTTTGACACCAGGAGGTGTCGACAAACAATGAATGTCTTTTACTTTCAAATCAAATGCTGTAGCGGAAATGCTCCGTTAGTCCTAAAAAAAAATTGGAGCACAGAGTGTTCTTGTCCAAGGTTGTGGCAAATACTTTTCATTAGGGGGAGAAAAGTCCAGAAAATCAATGTCCATGTGAATTTGCACAGTGATTAAAAAGGGTATTCAAACAGCAAAGGCCACAAAAATAAAGAAGTCATTCAACCATGAGAAAAGACCAGCGGAGGTACAGGACAGGATATAAATATGCTGTTGGATATCACTGATATTATCAAAGGTCTATTTAAATGGCAGTATGATGTCCATTAACATAGGTACAATCCTCTTCCATTAGCAGGGAACACATAGAACAGGAAAAAATTACAACAATGGTAAGGTTAAATAACAGATACCAGTTAACCAATCGCCAATCATGAAGCCAATCTCAATTTATATCTATTTCTTGTTCACAATGGGCAGTGAGATGATTGGAGGTGATTCATAACCAATAACCATTGCAAAATTCAGAGTTCGCAGATTCCTTAAAATGCGAACTTAAGGCGAAGAAGCATGCCAAAACTGATTAGTCAGCTAAGAGCTCTTCAGAGGGAGAGCACTGTTAGAAGTATGTTTTTAGAGTGGCAGGTTATTTAGGCTGAGGACCATTTCCACGGGCCAAAGATGAGAAATGATGGCTTCAGTGATGACGAAAGAGGACAGATCGCATCTGATCTGTTAATTACTTCTGGAAGTTACAGGGTGTTTTCTCTAGTGTGCAGTAATCAGTCTGCAAATAAGAGGGGGAATGGTATTACCTGTGTAATTATATATGTGTGTGACTAGTGTGTTGGTCTGGTTGCACCTGGTCTGTGAATTACTACTGGAAGCTAAAAGGTGTTTTCTCTAGTGTGCAGCAGTCTGAAGTGAGTAGTCAGAATCCAAACTAAACAAGGAAAGGAGCGAACATGGGAGCTGGGACTAGTGGAGCTGGGACTAGTGAAGATGTCCAGAGAGCTAGCAAAGCCACAGTTACAAGGGGAAGCAGAGGGAATAGGAGGACGCAAGCCAGCTCTGAGTTGGCAAGCACCAACAGATTTGCCAGATTGAGTAAAACTGTTAGGGATGTCCCTTCAGGAATAGCAATGCCAGATAGACCTGTTCTCTCTTACAACCAGGAGAACAGTTCTGCTGGAGGAGAGGGAGGGCAGAATAGGTTTTGGTAGTAGGGGTCTCTATTATTAGGAAGGAAGAATGGGTGATTTGTCACCCAGATCGCAGTGATCGAACCATTTGCTGTCTCCCTGGTGCTTGGGTTCAGCACGTTGTGGATCAAGCAGATAAATTATTGGGAGGGGCTGGAAATGAACCCGCGGTCTTGGTATATATTGGTACCAATGACCAATTATAAAGTAAGAGGAATGATTTTATAGAACTAGGAAACAAGCTTAAGGCAAGGACCTCCAAGGCAGTGCATGTGCTAGCTCAGGGAGACAGAAGGAACTTAGGGAGGTTAAAAAAGTTTAGTGTTTTTAGAGCTGATAACTCACTTGGGTACAATCACAATAGCAGTGAATTTAATTAAGTAGGTGGGGGAAGGACAAGATGGAAGTAATGGGGTACAAAGTGTAGAGGGGGTAAGTAATTAATTAACTACTCGTGTTGGAGGTGAGGGTTATTAAAGTCAATAGGAAGTTATTGCTAAGTATTAAGTAACTGCAGAGTCATAGCAGGGAAAACGGGCAAGCTAAAATGTATTTGCAGTAAAAGAGAAATTGGACTTAATGGGCATTACTGAAACATGGCTGAATGGTTATAATCTGTCACAACTCAGAGTTGGGGGGGGGCACATATCACCCCACACCACCTGCCTTTGGCTTACAGAAATTCCTCTAGGTTGTGAATTTGGGGTTACCTCCGTGCCCAGCATAGGCAGTCAGTCCATAAACAACCAGTCCTCATGATACAGGACCACAGAAAAGTAATACTACCCCCAGTGGTTAGGAGCAGGGTTGCAGGCAGAGTCCTTCATAACAATTCCCACAGAATGAATCACACATCTGAAATTATGTATGTTCAAGTGACAACCATTTATTGGTCTGACACAGTATTTATAGCATACAGGGCTCAATCACAAGAGGTTTATTACTCTTCCCACCTGGTCACTTAGTATCATGTCTGGATTATTAATTACATCCCATGGTTTAAGAGACTGCATGTGCTGTAATTAGACAGCCATTGTAGTAGTGTTTTGTCTGTATGTTAAGCCTGAATTTAAGCCTGTAGATATTTATGCTGGAACTAGCAGTAGTATTGAATCCTTGTGGGCTGAATTAAACAGCAGAAGAACAAATCCTTGACTAGTGATAGGAATATGCTTTATATAACCCAGTATAATTGAATGTGAGGAATTGCAACTATTGCTACAGATTGATATGCAGCTAAGTATGGTCAAGTTCTAATAATGGGAGATTTTAAGTACCCTGAAATAAATTGGATGAATGAGGCCATCAGTTCAGCTTATTGGAGCAGGTTCTTGAGTACACTCAGAGATCATTAACTGGCCCAGGTTATACAAGAATCTCCTAGAAACGAGGCTATCTTGGATTATGTCATCACAAATAATATTCATATAATTAACAGGTAAAATGCTGAAAATATATGGATAACATTCAAACTCTTACTAAATATACATACATATCAGCATATACCATGTGAAAATATAAGTAAATGGAGTAAATAACATCTCATTTGCCTTAACAATGATTTATAATGATTTAAAGATCAAGATACAGATCAAGATACAGAGTAAAACAAAGGTATTTAAATATCACATATATAGTTGTGAGCATGCGGGACGTTGCTAGTGCTGCAGGCTCGCGTAATTGTGAAGAAAAAGGGAACAATAAATAGTTTTTTTGGATGGGTAAATTACTCTTAAAGAGCCAATAGCATATAATATCCCATAATGGTGTCACATGAAATTTTCCCTCATATGGCAAATTCCTTTGCTAATCCTTGGGAAGATATAAAAGATGTGTTTATATATAGCTAAAAAAAAGTTAAAATTAAAACCAATCTAAAGAAAAGCGTATCCTAGTACTCATTTTGGTTATCAAAACATTTTTTAATAGGTTATTATATAATTATGCAGGTGTTGGGGTTTCCGGTACTTAGTTGGCGGCTTGGACCACAGGCCCCTGACAGAATTCTGGGAGCAGTACTGGAAGTAACACACACACACAAAGGTTCTCAGTACAGAGCTTGTTTGTTGCTACGTCATAACATAGGTTATATACTTGCTAAAGGAGGCGGATATTAGAGGCGAGTTACACTATAGACGTTAGTCGGGACAAGGACAGATAATCAGGTGTTTTCTGTTTCTTAGAATAACAAAAAGAAATGTCTGTGTTTAGTACATGAGTAAGGTCGCAAGATGTCCCAAGGACAAAAACATGTTATTACGGTTAGCCTATATCTCATGTGAATATGGCAGCATTGTACTAGTAGAGAAAGGATGGATAGTTCTTCCTGTAGTCTCCCTACGCCTACATTTGGGAAGGTTATACCCAGGACATCTAGGAATCTTTCTTACCTGCTTTTCTGCTCTATATCCCTCATTGTGGAAGTGTTGGGGTTGTGTATATATATGGGATTACTTGACCTAAATAACAACCGCCCACCCAATTAGGGGGCAGCCATCGATAGGCGTTCCTGCCACAGATATAGTATACATCCGTGGCTGGAGAGGGTGGCATAAGGTGGAAGAGATTAGACACAGATCCATATAGAGTTAAGTGGTGTGGCCGACTGTACATGAGTAAAGAAATTCGATTTGCAGGGTTGTGTACTGCCATTTTAATATATGTGATTCTGGGTGAAGTTTTCTGCTGGAAGGCCAAATTGAGGCATACCTATTTCCCCATGTGTAGAGACATGTGCACATACCCAACAGTTAGAAAGGTTAAGGGAGTGAGCATATCCTTGTAACATTACGGAAAATGTATTGCGTTCCCAGGGTTGATTTTTTTATAATTGCGTTATCATTTGTGGATCTCTTGTGCCTATGAGGTGAACTAGTATTGTAGTGAGTGTTATTGTGTTTACCACAAACAAACTTTAATGGTCCCAGTTCATCTGGGTCATAATGGCAATTAAGAAATATCCATAAGGGCAAATAAATCAGGAGCATAATGCCCATCAAAAGAAGAAAGTTCTTCCATGCATTCTGTGGATGCAGGAGTAGGTCTGACATTTTTATTATCGCTGTCTTCACTCGCTCTAACAGGGACTTTGTCACCTGCTTCGCCCCTCTTTGGACACAGCTTAAGACGTGATGAGTGGATACAGATGTCCTATGAGTCAGTTAGGACGGCTGTCCTGGTTACTACTACAATGGTAGTCGGTGGTCCGAATGGGAAACCTCCCTTCTTTGCTCTGTTCAGTTGTCGAACACAGACGAGGTCACCTGGTTGGAACGGATGTGTTGGTTCCTGTGAGGGAAAAGGAAAGTGAGAAGACATCACCATAGATGCCATTCAATTTATCAATCAATTGTTGCACATATTGTTCTCTTATAAGATCAAGATCACCAGGCATAATTACAAGTGGGCCTTTTACCCAAGGAGTTGGAAATGGTCTTCCCCTTAGAATCTCAAAAGGGGACAATTTAGTAGACTTATTAGGAGTCATCCTAATTTGTGCAAAAATGGCAGGTAAGTATTTCTGCCAGTTCACCCATGTACTTGCAGTGGCCTTTGTAAGTTTCTCCTTAATAGTGCAGTTCATTCTTTCCACTATGCCTGAACTCTGAGGATGGTAAGGGATATAAAATTTCCAGGTTATCTGTAGCCATTGTACCAGTTCCTTAATTACAGCACTAATAAAGGCTGGTCCATTATCAGAGTTAATTTGCAATGGGCATCCATATCTCGGTATTTTCTCAGTAGTTAATATTTTAGCTACCATCTTAGCATCCTCTCTTTGTGTTACAAAGGTATCAGGCCACATTGAGAACTGGTCTACTATCACCAACAGGTACAATTGCTTTGATCCTGTCTTTTGGATATGAGTAAAATCAATTTGTAAATGGGTGAATGGAGCTGTGGGTGGAGGCAAATGATCAGGTAATGCTTTTTTAGGTACTGTAGAGTTACTTTGTAGACACTGTATACATCTTTGTATGTATGTCTGGCAGTGTGATTTTAAATTTCTGATGCAAGATGACAGTTGCAGTTGTTGCATGGTTGTTTTAATTCCTACCCCATGTGCCTGTCCTATGAATATTGGGGCACTTCTCTTAGGTATCCCTATCTTCCCCTCTTTTGAGAAAAGGCCATGCATGTCCATTTCTAAACCATGTGACTGCCAGTATGATAAATCATCAGGTGTAGGAAATCCTTGCAATTCATGAAACAGAAGGTCAGACGGACAGGATGGGGGCTAGAGCACAGGGAAAGTAGGGGTAGGGGAGAGCGGCATAGTTGCAGCTTCCTTTGCTACCCGGTCAGCTAGAGCATTACCTCTAGATATAAAATCATTGTGATTCCTTGTACTTGCCATGTCTTATTAGTTTTGTTTTCAGTGTGCTGGTGTGTGTCTTTAAGGTTTGTGCTTCTGGTTGCATGGGGAAGGGGGGGGGCTTCATCCGCTGCAGCTGGTTCTCTCTGTCCCTGCTCTTGAGCGGGGGAAAGAGTGGGGGTGACATCAGCGCTGATGTACTACAGGCTGAACTGTCGGTGAATGTCGCTGCATGTAATTGCCTTTGATAACTTCCATATCTGTGTCTAAACTAGGGTACAAAGCCGTAGGGGGGGTATGTGTAGGGGATGCTGTATTTTATGCCTAAATTAGTGTGGTTAAGTAGTATGCACTCATAGCCACTGAGGCGCTGTGCAATCATGTGTTGCGTGTTTAGGTTTTTTTAACTAACTGTAACACTTATTGACTGGTGTGGAGGATGGTAGAATGTCCTAAGGTAATAGTATTGGCTGTCTCTATGGCCATAGCACAAGCAACTAATGCTCAGAAACACGCCGGCATCCCCTGGACCGGAGTAGGGACTACCTTGGAAAATAATGCTACGGGACGCATACTACCTCCGTGATCTTGGGCACAGACCGCGGCCATGGTTTTACAATTGTCCCTCACATATAGGTGGAATGGTTTACAATAATCAGGTAGTCCTAAAGTGGGGGCCTGCATAATGCTAACTTTTAAGGTCGCATAAGCTTTAGTCATGTCTGGAGTCCACTGAATATGCTCTGGGCTGCCCCCCTAAGCAGCTGAGCGTAAAATGGAGTCATAGTGTGAGCATTCAGGGATCCATTGCCTGCAATAATTAATCATCAACATGTGTTGCCCCCATTTGTATTTTGTGTTTAGTTACCTTGTGACCTTCAGCTGCTAGGTGCTGTAGCAAACTGAATGAATCCTGTCTATTGGCTTCCCCGTTAGGACTACACAACAGTAGGTCATTGATGTACTGAAGGAGGACAGAACCATGACATGGGGTCCATGACCGCAAGGTATGTTGGAGCACCAGTTAATACGCAGCTGGTGAGACCACATAGCCTTGGGGAAGATGGGTCCATGCTAATTGGCGCCCATCAAAAGTGAAAGCTATAAGTAATTGGGTCTCAAGGTCCAATGGGACCGAAAAGAATGCGTTTGATAAATCAATAACAGTAAATATAGTGGCGTCATGAGGAATGGCTGTAATGAGAGTGGTGATATCAGGGACAATCGGGGCAATTGGAATGACTAAGTAATTAATTGCCCTTAAATCCTGGACAAATCTGAAGTCATTGTTACGTAATGGAAGGGACGTTAGTCCAATTCCATCCTGACTCTGTATCAGAGTCTAAAAGTCTGTATGATAAGTCTGATGTCAGTCTGAGTCATGGTGTTCTTGACACATTCACTTCAGATACATCATATATGTAGAAGGATTAATTCTGGGGTTAGTTCTTTCATAACTAGTTGGTCACCAACGGTTAAAAAAAAGTAAGTTCCTTTCTATAAACTTAAATTGTAATCACAAGAATAAACCACAATTTCTCTATAATAATGAGGGCTGGCTGTTTTCTCTTTCCTTAATTACTATTTGCAATCTATTCAAAAACAAACTATTATGATCCCATTTTGGATCAATTCACATGCAAAATGTCCTTTTTAAATCACTTACTAAAACATTTCTAGAAACTATTTCCCTTCAGTTCCGTACTTAACTTACAATAATTCCCAACTAACATTCCGCTTCCCGAGACCTCTCCACAAACATTTACTTCAAATACTGAAAACCACCTTAAAAAGTTCAACAACAACATTCCATAAACATGACATTTTTCGAAACTAAAGACGAACTTAAGAATTTTCTGCGGGGAGGGGGAACACTGTTTTTTTCTCCAGGACAAGGCGATAAGTGTTAGCAAGCTTTAAAATAGAAAGAACGCATTGTCTTTAAATTACCACAGCAAAATAAAGATATTTTTGAAAGTACAAATAGCTGATCTACAGAGTAAAAACACAAGTCTTACACTTACAAACATTACAAGACAGACCATAAATCCTCCACTATTACATATTTCTGGAAAAAGATTTCCCTTTTTTATATTTATGTTGGCTTTAGAAATATACCTTAGTGGTGGACACGATCTCTACACCCTTAAAGACACAGAGGAAAATTCTCTAACCTGCATTTCTCAGTTGTATTGCAAAGAAAACAAAGTACAGCAATCACACTCGCAAATTTATTTGCAGCAAAACAACTTCCCAAATTCAGAAAACAAGACAACCCATCTATTTTATAAATAAAAGCAATCAGAATATTATATACATATATATGTAAAGAAAAAGTTCCTTTATATTTTTGTTCATATTTCTTTTATTACCCTTTCCTCGTTTGCTCCTTTTTAACTGCCCTCCCTCTGTGTAGTGCTGTCTGCGGGGGAAGGAGGAAGGGGGGCTGCAGCCTCTGCTCACAGCTCCTGCTCTCTCACGGGACCTGATGTTGGGGGCTGTGTATATAACTACATATGACAGCTTTGCATGACTCTCCCAGATTGGGAGGTGGATATTGTTTAGACTTGGAAGTACCCATTTCCAACTAACCTTCTATTCTTAAAAACTTTAGGTGGTTGTCTCAATAGACAACGTAACCTTATTTGTTACCACGATTGTTAATCAGAGAACAAGAGCGGCTGTACTGAGCTGGAGAGCTCCGACAATTCTGACAGTTATTCTCGAGTTAATTACTTAAAACAGGACGTGGTATCAAATTCCTATTCCTGTCTCCTTTTGACTGTCACTTTGCGTTCGTACTCTGTGCATCAACGGGTTGGCCCTAGACACAAAGACGGTGCGTCTTACAGTCTCCAGAGACCTCACTTCCTGATTTTACACAGTATAACAAAAATGTCTTATCTTAAACAGCACAGAAATACAGCAAAATTCATAAGCAACCTAAGGCGGTGGTTTGGGGCACTGTCAACCAAGCTGTCAAGAATATATTTATATCAATTTTATACTTTCTATTCCCACCTTAGGAAAAGTATATATATATAGCCTACCCAAGTCTTAATATATATATATATATATATATATATATACATATATATTTATATTTATATATAGAGGCCTAATTTTAGCCTTCCAAGGCTTAACCCTCTCTACCTTAGAGAGTGACTATGCCCAACTTATTTACTTGTATACAGTTTACAAAGAGCAATGAGAGTGGGAGCAAAGGAAGGTGTAAATAGACACAATTCACTCTACTCACCACTTCGTCGTTCTTTGATCTGCATCCCACTTCTCTGACACCAGTTTGTTGGGGCTTCCGGTACTTAGTTGGCGGCTTGGACCACAGGCCCCTGACAGAATTCTGGGAGCAGTACTGGACGTAACACACACACAAAGGCTCTCAGTACAGACTTGTTTATTGCTACGTCATAACATAGGTTATATACTTGCTAAAGAAGGCGGATATTAGAGGCGAGTTACACTATAGAAGTTAGTCGGGACAAGGACAGATAATCAGGTGTTTTCTGTTTTTTAGAATAACAGAAAGAAATGTCTGTGTTTAGTAGGTGAGTAAGGTCACAAGATGTCCCAAGGACAAAAACATGTTATTGCGGTTAGACTATATCTCATGTGAATATGTCAGCAAAATATGTTAACCCCTACATCAGCAGAATATGTTAACCCCTTCAGCGGGGAGTATCTGAAATGACTTGTAAAAAGGGTTATTGAATACTGATCTCCTTATTGCCATAGACTACTGTGTGTCATTAAAGCAGACTTGCAATTCAAAGTAGTCAAATGATATATCACCAATAATTATAATATCACATAATGATACTCCCCCAATACAAAAAATAAACATAACCAGAGTACTTGTGCTTTTATAGAGTTAGTCCCGACGGTCCCGTTTCGCCCTTCTTAGGGCTTACTCATGGGCTACTGAAATTTGGTTTAAATGGGGCTTTTATAGCCCTTTTCCCATCCATTTCCGCTTGTTCAACGCTGATCACATAATTACGTAACTACACAGTGACGTAATCAACGTAAATATGTCACCACGTTTTTATCCATATTGTTAGTTTGCCAACCATCCATGATTTGCCAATCAACTCCATTATGCTCTCTCTACCAACCATACGCTATTTGACAATCGTCTCCATTATAGGTATAGAAGCTTATCCATATTATTTGTTTATATATATCTCACTATACTATTTATTTATATATATGTATATTATGATTCTTTATTACATATACCTAAGTCATTTTTGACTCAAAAAACCTTTAAAGATAGAAGATACCTAAGGCAAAAACTGATTACATTTTAAGGATATATTACTATGTCTCCCAATATTGTCAATTAGGACACTGTAATATATATATATTGTAAATTTTTGAATAAATTCAGTGTTATATTGTGATTATTATTGATATATATATCTGTGATAAGAATAGTGAATTTGATTATCTATCTCATTTAATGATCTAGTATTTATATTTGAACAAATCACTGTGTGACATATTTGTTTGTGTATATTACAATCTCTGCATTGTGTTCACCTCTATTTAAACTAATAATATCTATATAAAGAAAAAAAAAGAAAAAAGTACAATTGATTAAAAAATATTATATTTCCCATTCCCAATTTTTAGTGTTGGGGACTACCCCTCTAAATATATTGTGATCATTGCCTGGTATAATCGAGAGTATTAAAATTATTGAGGGTTATTCTATTATGAATTATAAATTATAGAAAGGCGGAGTATGAAAGTCCATGTGGAATTTGTGTATTGAATAAAAAAAATCCATATGCTCTCTAACTTCAAAAGATCTTTATCAAGGTCCCCCCCCTCTTGGTCTCTGTGAGATTTGGTCAATTATTGAAAATTTCATCGCTTCAGGTTTATTGCCATGAAATTGCTTGATGTGACGAGACATTGACGTGTCCATCTCTTTGGTCAATGTATAGTTATGCTCCAAAATTTGTCTTCTCAATTGGTGTGTAGTTTTGTCTACATATAATTTAGGGCAAGAACAAGTTATTATATAAATAACATGTGTAGAGCTGCAATTAATGACATTTTTAATTGGATATTTAATATTGGTGTTTGGATCTGTAAATTCTTTGCTTGGATGAATAAATTTGCAGGCTTTACATTTTCCACATTTAAATAAACCTTTTGTGGAAGATAACCATGATGTTTCCACTCATTTAGATGACTTGAAGAAACTATTCACTAATTCATCCCTGATGCTTTTATTCTTGCAATACGTGATGGAGGCTTTTTCAGGTAGGTTTGTGTGTAACGTAGAGTCTTCTTTTAGTATATACCAATGCTTATCTAGTATTTAATTTCTTTCCAATCTTTTCCAAATGACATTATACATCTTATCTGTTCGTTCTCTTCAGCTTCCTTCTTTGCATATAATAGATCCTGTCTATTGGATTCCTGAGCTCTTTTGTATGCTTTCTTCAATAGACGATTGGGGCATCCTCGAGCTTTAAATTTCTCCCTAAATTGGTCTGCTTGGATCTTAAAATCTTGTGGATTACTACAATTCCTTTTAACCCGTAGATACTGGCTTATCGGGATTCCTGATTTTAAGGCTGTAGGATGTTGACTCAACCATTTTAGTAATGAGTTTGTAGCTGTAGGTTTCGTGAAAGTAGATGTATGTAATTTTCGCATTGAATCTTTTGATATCATTAAGTCTAGGAATTCGATTTTTTCTTCATCCATAACATACGTAAATTTCAGACCTAAAGAATTTTCGTTTAATCTTATAATGAACTCAGTGAATTCCTTGACATCACTTATCCATAATACCATGATGTAATCAATATATCGATGCCATGACAATATTTTGTCACTATATTGGGAAATATCTTCAGAGAATGCATGTGTTTTTCCCAAAAGCCTAAATACAAGTTTGCATAATTCGGAGAACATGGGGTCCCCATGGCTGTGCCGTTGATTTGATGATAACAATGGTTGTTGAAAATAAAGAAGTTCTGTGTTAGTATGAATCTAAGCAATCATGTAATAAACACATTCATATTCCTACATTCAGTAGGTTTCATACTTAGATAATGTTCAACTGCTGTAATCCCTTGATCATGTGGGATACTGGAATAAAGTTGTTCAACATCAATGGATATCAAAATTGTTTTTTGTGGGAACAACAATGTCTTCTAGATGTTTCAAAAGATCCAGTGTGTCCTATTTCTTTTATGTAATCATTTACGTATTTACTTATTTTTTCATTCAGACTGCCATTTACACATACAATTGGTCGTCCCGGTACGGGCAATTTCTTTTTATGCATCTTTGGTAATGAATAGAAGGTGGCAATCACCAGTCTTTTTTGAAAAGGTAATCATACGTATTCTGATCTATGAGTTTATCTTGTTTGGCTGTATTTAGTAAATGTTTCAACTCTTTTTGGAATTCATGGACTGGATTGCTTTTAAACACTGTATATGTTGAGGTATCCACATTCTTAGATATTCTTGTTCATCGAAGATGACAGTGTTACCTCCTTTATCGGCGGGTTTGATTACCACCTTGCTCTTTTTTAATTCTTGTAGAGCTTTGAATTCCTTGACACTTAAATTGTGTTTTTCATTTCTTGTTTTGTCCGGAATATAATTGAATAGACTTTTTAGGTCTTTTGTCACTAGATCCACAAATACCTGAATATTTCCATATTGTTGAAAACAGGCGTGAAGGTACTATTATTTTTTCTGGTTATTTTAGTTTGAGGGCCGCAGTTGCTGGCATGAATCGCCAAAGGCGCTCCTTGCCAGCAACTGCGGACTTTGCAAAATTTACAGACTTACGACAAACAAATACAAGACGCGTTACGACCCATTACGACCTCGCAAAAATACGACCTTACCGCCCGAAACCCGCGCACATGAAAACATTAAAAACACAATAAATACACACAACAAATACATAAAAAGCTTACCTACAGCAAGGGGAAGCAGCCAGGACCTCGAAAACTGAAGTTACACCTTAATTTTTCTTGAAATAAAAGAGTTTAGACACCCGAAAATCCCCTAAAAGAGAGAAAAAATGGCCATCGAAAAAAACTCTAAAGACGCAAAACACCACCAAACACCTACAGATTTTCCGAAAAAGATGTACGAGATCCGAAAACAAGGAGGCAACCAGCGCAACCCGAAAAATATTAGAAAAAAAATAAATACACACAACAAACACATAAAAAGCTAACCCACAGCAAAAGGGGCACCCAGGACCTCTGCAAGTGAAGTTACACCTCAATTTAAGTCCAAATTACAGAGTTTAGACACCCGAAAATCACCTAAGCGAGAGAAAAAATGGCCACCGAAAAAAACTCTAAAGAAGCAAAACACCACCAAACACCTACGGATTTTCCGAAAAAGTCAGACGACATCCGAAAACAAGGATGCAAAATCAGCCACAGCCGTATACCACACATTAGGCGCCATTTTAGAACACTAACTTACACAATCCGGAAGTACACAGCTACCCAAACGGATTTGGCTCGCGCACGCACACTATTTACACTGCACACATTCTTGACACTTACACAGCAGTTCCACAGCACTGATGCTGCAGCAACATGAAAACAGATTGCCAGCTCTTCAACACAATGCTTCCTGCATATATTACTTCACAATAGGTAAAGTATATTTATTAATTATTCATTGCCATACCAAAAATAAAACAACGCTGCTCATAGCACACAAACAACTAAGAGCCACGCGATGAGCACCGAAGGAGCTTAGCACGAGGCCCGCAATGAGCGCCGAAAGATCTTGTAACACCAACAAAATAATTTCGCACACAAACAACATTACCTGCCTTACAATCTTATTGCCTTTATTTTTGACGGGCAAGTCGCTAGTATAAATATAACGAGTGGGAACAGGATGGGAGCCAAGAGGTGCTGAAGTAGATCTGAGGCATGATGTTATAAGAATTTTATTCATAGTTGTCTTAGAGTTAAATAGAGAATGGCATTAATACATTATCACAAAGGTACAGGTCTAATTGACTACTGTATATACAGTTGGGAACTGGAAGCTGCAGCTCTCAGTTCCAAATGTGGTTCCAAATGAGGTGATGTTGCAACTTGTTGGCATTTACAAGAGGTCTTCATGATTCGAAAGAAGTCCTATATGTGCTTAAACATGTAAAGATATTACAACAGTGGTTCCAAATAGAGGCCTCATTAAATTGTCAAAATTATAATTACTGAAGCCCATAATGTAGCCCGCAAAAGTTACTGCTATTAGACTGACCTTTTTTATCTACCCGCAAACGATCTGTGGGTTACAGGCAGAAAAGCAACTGCGGTTGTCAAAATCAAAACGATGACCCATCTAAGTCTTTGATCTGTCAAGACCGCAAAAGTTAACATCGCTATTAAATTGCTACAATTCCTCAAGCCCGCAAATGTTTGCACACTGGTAAATGGCAAATGTAGCCAAAAATCCTACGAGTACCAGATAGGACTCGCAAGGGGGTTAAACACCTGTACGTACCACTGTAAATACAAATATAAAATCAATACTGCACTTTAAAATATGGGGAAAGACATTAGAATTAAATACGCAACAGTCTCAAGCTCGCAAATCAATCAAAAATTATTATTTTCAGGGTCCATTTCCATGTTATATAAATCTCAGGAATCAGGGAGTTTCTAAATACCAGGCCACCCACATGGACTAGAAAATTTTCTTCATTTATTTTTATTGATTTTTACATTGCTGGATTACGAGCCCAATCACATATCAGACATGTAAACTAACTGATTGACTTTTAACCTCCATGTTTTACTGAGGTCATGATGACTCATTTACTATTGGCTGTTTCTAAATAGGTAGTTACGGGCTTGCTTAACTGATCATTATCTTGCCCTGAAATGCTACATATGGAAGCATGGTTTACGGTTTGGGATTTGTAGTTGAAGGCTTTTTCAATTTAATCGCTCTGTAACTCTCGCAAATGTTTAATTTAATGAGGCCCTATGTCTTCTTGGTAACAAGATCAACAGCATCATCACATTGAAACACTACCTCATCTGAAAGCACAGAGGGAATGGAGAGCTGCAACTACCAAATGGATGCAATAAAGTATTGCTTGATGATTTAGTCAATTTGGTTTTCACTAAAGATTGAATGCTTCCTACACACATTATAGTGTAATTTAGTGCTAGATATAAACTATGAAAACTGTCTGCTGCTCAATAAATCTGCCCAGGAGGCTGTCATAATTTTTCCACTATACCAGCTTAATTTTGCCTGCAATGGTCAAAACATGGAAGAAATAGAAATACATTTGTTGACATCAGTATCTTTCTTTTTGAGGTGCTAATTGCTCAATAAATACATCCTTCCTGCATTTAGTGTGGCTTTGTTGTACTTTTTGGAATCTTTTAAATTATGTGATTTGATCACTCACAAGCCTGTTTCCTTTTCTGTTGCAATCATTAAATCTTTACCAATGAAAGCAGGATATAAAATCTGCGCTTTTGGTAAGAAATGCTTTAGAGTTCAGAATGCATGACATGACCAAAGAGTGTCTATTGTAGAGTTAGGCAATGCACTGCCACCTTGTGGTTTGTAGTTACACTGCATTATCTTGACTATTACATTTTCTGTTCGCCATCATGGTTCTATGTATGTATTCATCTCAGTAAAAAAAAAAATCTCCCAAAGCAAAAAAAAACATCAACCTTCATACTCTGCACCCATAGTAATTTTTTCTATCTGGTATTTTATATAATTCAGCTTGATAATTGTCAAACTGATTTTAAAAAGTAAAAAATAATGTGCCATTTTTTTTACTGCAGGTTTCTATTATCCCTTCTTACCTAAATCAACCTGTTACTCTCTCAGAAGGGTGTATCCTTAAATAATGGATGTTTATTTACTGGCACTTGTAAATGTCAGTATGCAGCTAGAAGAATCCTGTTCATTCAAAGTCTAATCCGACCTCTGGAAACCAACATGGTAGATTTCACTTCAGCATACAGTAACTGCATATAAAAGGTAAAAAAAAACTTAGGGGTTGTATTGTTTAAATTCTAAAAACATTTTGTACTATTTTTATGTGTAGTTCTTTAAAACAGTACGTAACCCAAAGTGGGTCTCAACAGCTAGACCAGTGACTAGCCGCTTCCTGAGACAAATAGGGACAAAGAGAGCCTAACACTTTAAACTTATAACTACCATTAGCTATTGATGAATATATATGCAGTTAAATGAACTCTGTTCAAATTAGTGCAAAACTGGATGAAAATGTTAGTGTGTCACAGCTAGTATCACATGTTAAATATGTTGAGGAACTCAAAGCCATTCCCTCAAGCATTAGTAGGTAATCAGTTGGTTCCCATGAGCATTGGTAGATAACAAGTCGTTCTACTCAAGGATTGATAGCTAACCAGCCAGAATCCCACGAGCATTGGTAGGTAACCAGTTGATCCCCAGACTTAAAGAGAGCTACTGCTTTAAACAATATTTCAGGTATTATCAAACCAAGCGTCAGTCACCCATCGCACCATTTGAATTTATTGCCTCAGCAAGGGCGCCTCTGAACTGGCTGCAGGGGAATACTTATCTTCTTTTGATGGGGCAGGATCAGTGCCTTAGCATAATTATACTATTGTGCAGTGCGTTGTCAATCCGAAAAAAATCTTCAACAAGGCAATACAAGCAAATTATTTTACATGGTCTGATGACCAACATTTATTAGGTCTGTATTCTGACTTCTGTTTATTTCTGAACTCCTACATTTCTGTTTACTGTGTTTTGCTGTCTAGAATACTTTTGTATTTTTTTTTGTTTGTTTTTGTCTGTTTTTTCCCTCTTTTTTTTTTATTTTATTTTTTTCTCCAAAGAATATTGCAATCTTGAATTATACAAAACACATAATAAATATTATTATCACCAATTTGCAAAATGCAGCCAACAATACAAATGACAATTGAGAAAAAAAGAAAGAGAAAAAAAAAGAGAGACAAAAGAGCGATGAGGTAAGAGATGGGGTACCAGATGTCATCAACATTATATCTTGAATCATACCATAAGTCTGTCCCAGATTACCCATTTTACATTTTTACGTTATCTGTTTGCTATTAATAAGATTGAAAACAATATATATAGCTCAGCTTCCTTGAAAAATTGTACCCGTGTATGTATTTATGATTGGATATTTATATATAATATATATATATATATATATATATATATATATATATATATATATATATAAATATAGGTTGAGTACCAAAAAGGTTGAGTACCAAACTCCTGAAAGGAGTAATGTAATGTAACACGATGAGTACCAAGCTAGCGGGATGAGTACCAAGGTAATGTGCTCATCCAGACAGGTTAAGTATCAAAAATGTTGAGTTCCTAGGGGGTTCCTAGAGGTTGAGAACTAAGGTACCACTGTATATATATATATATATATATATATATATATATTTGCGACTTGTCCGTCAAAAAATTACGGCAATAGAATTGTAAGTGAAGGAATGCTGTTTGGCACACAAAGTAAGGGTATTGGTTGTGTAAGTACCTTCGGGGCTGATTGCGAGACTCGTGGTGAGCGCCTTCGGCGCTGATGCCGTGGCGGGCTCAGAGCCCATTTGACGCTGATTGCAAGGTCCATGCTGATCGGCTTTTGGCGCTCATTGCGAGTCCCTCCCCTGGTGTAGTTGTGCTCCTGTGAGCACCCTTGGTGCTCCTCGTGAGTCGTGCAGTGAACGCCTTTGGCATTTATTGCAATCGTGGTTTTTACATTTTTCTGTATATGTATTTTTTTATGATAATTCATTAATTAATGAAATCATAAATTAATATACTTTTCCTATTTGTAATGAATATATGCAGCAACCAAAATGCTGAAGAGCTAACAATCTGTTATGTTCCTGCAGCATACAATGTACATTTTCTAGCTGAGGTGTAAGTGTCAGCAATGTGTGAAGTGTGCAGTGTAAATAGGCCGTGTGCTCGAGGGGAAACCGTTTGTGTAGCTGTGTAGTAATGTGAATGTTAGTATGTGCAAGTTAGTGGTGTAAAATGGCAGATTGTGGATGTGTTAGGCGGGTTTGGATCATTTTGCGTCCTTCGTAATAGTGTATTTTTTCTGCGGCCATTTTCTCTCGCTTACCGGATTTTTGAGTAGCTAAACTCTGGAAATTGGACTTAAATTGACGTGTAACATCACTTCCAGACGTCCTGGGTGTTCCTCCTTGCTGTGTGTGATGTTTTTTTTGGTTTTTTTTGTATTTTGTGTGTTTTATGTGTTTGTCGCTGTGCGCGGTTCGGCTGTTAAGTTTGTATATTTGCGGCTCGTATTTTTTTTCTGTAAGTCGCGGTTTCATTTTGTAAGTGTTACAGGACGGATTTTTTTTTCATGCATATTTTGCAAAGTGCTAGGGGTCTCGCAGTGTGAATTGTGTATTTGAGTTTTGTGTTGATGTGCAGTCCCACAGGTCGTAGGTATGATGGTAAAGTCGTGCGGGGTCGTAGGGATGAGTGCCTATGACGCTAAACTCCACTAGCTTTGCTAGCCGGCAGACTCCCTGTTGCGTTACCAACGGATTTTGGCAAGCCCAGCTGCTGACAACTATATATGTGATATATATATATATATATATATATATATATATATATATATATATACAATATATATTTATATATATATACATATATATATATATATATATATATATATATATATATATATATATATATATATATATATATATACAATCGATTGTTCAGTATTTGCTTTATTCACATATTTTGGAGCATGTACATATTTTCAGTGATATAGCACCCTCATGTGGTTTAAGAGCAGTATATTATTTCCTATCTATATATTACATTGTCTGACATTATATTGCTTTAATGAGGACTCCTATGGAAAACAAAATCAATTAGGTAGAAGGAAAATTAGCCTATGACCTGTTTAAAATGCTTCTTTAATGCAAGGTTCTGTTTCCTTTTATGCTATTGCTTTACAGTTTGATGGGGAGCACAGAAGTCTACCACAATAAACATTGATGATAGAAGTACTGGCTGCATTGATTAATATAATTTGCTGTGTGAAATAAATATTAGGCCTCCAAAAGGTCCTCAGGAGGGTTAAGTGCTTCCTTATATGAGTTTTGTATCCCTGTAATCTTAGTTGAAAATTGGAAATAAAGTGTCAGGGTAAATGAAATACATTACTTACCAACAGTGTAAAATTGAACACATTTAGCCTGATTCAATTGCAAGGCCACAACTCGATTGGAGTAGGCCGTATGTGGGCCTGTTGTGAGCCCGCAGAGGCTGCAATTTATGGTTCTATTCAATTGGCCTGGCTCGCAAGTCCCGGCAGATAGCGCACATCGCAAACCATGCTATCAAAAGTAGCATTTGCGTGCTTGAACATGATCGATGACGCAAGGCTGTAACTCCTGGTTAGAAACAGCCAATGGAATCTGAGTCCGATCGTGTTTCGTGGTTCAAGCCCGTAGGACTTTGAAATTCAACCTCCATTTTTCATTGAAGTCCTACAGGCTTAAATTATGAGTTACTATCGGACCCACATTCCAGATATAATACAATATTGATAAAATCATAAATATGATATGTTATTACACGCAAGTTCTATTATATGTATTAACACGTTGATTGCCAGGATCGATATGACACAGTATTTGTTTTGGCCGAATTGCGAGCTTGAGAATGGTGTGCTATTAATTCTAAGACCTAACATCACTTTCCCTTTTAATAAAAGTACAGTACAGTGTTTACATATGCATTTACAGTGCTCCAAACATGTCATTAAGCCCTTTGCGAGACCTCCTTGTACCAGTAACTTGTGGTTCAACTTTTGCCATTTGCGGGCTTGGTGGAATAGTTAATGAGGGCGAATCGGAATTGAATAGTGATTTGCAAATTTTAGGGTCTGCAACTCAGTGAAAGATCAAAAGCTTGGAGGGGCATAACTTGCGATTTGAACCATCACAATGAATTGCAGCACGGAGCCCATAACCCGATCGGAGCCCACAAAAAAATGCCAATTGATTGGCAAAGTAACTTGCGGGCTACATTTCCGAGCCCGGATCTCCCAAAAGTCTCAGTTGAATGAGGCTCATGGTTCATAGTGGTGAACACTATGAGCCTCATTCAATTGAGCCATTGTAAGTTACTGGAGCCTGTAATGTAGGCCGTAAACTAATTTGCTATTCAATGAGCATCTTTTTGCGAGACGCAAACGGCCTATAGGTTAAGGCCTTGAAATCCTAGTGTTTGTTACAACCGGAAATTACACCCCATCTAAGCCTTTGATCTTTGAAGTCTGCAAGAGTGATGATCGTTAAAATTGCAAATCGCTATTCAATTGCTACGATTCTGCAAGCCCGCAAATGTTCTCACACCCATAAAAGGCAAATATAGAAGAAAATCCTACAAGTACCAGATAGGACTCGCAAGGGGGTTAAACACCTGATCATACCACTGTAAATACAAATAAAAAAATCAATACTGCACTGTAAATGACTGAGAAAGTAATGAAAGACATTAGAATTAATTGCACAACAGTCTCAAGCTCACAAATCCGCAATAAAAAATAGAGTTATATCCTTCTCGGGAATCAATGAGTTAATACATATCAGGCCACCCACATGGACTAGAACAGTATTGCCATTCATTTTATTATTGTGTATTTAGCAGTCTGATCGACTTCTAAATGCTAATTGATTGACATGTAACCTCCTTGTTTTACTGACGTAATGATGACGGTCTCATTTTCTATTGGCTGTTTCTAAAATGAGTATTTACTGCCTTGCTTAATTGATCATGTTCCCACTATGAAATGCTACATGTTATTGCATGGTTTACGGTTTTGGCTTTCGGCCCCTAACTTGCTGGCTTGATTAATTGAATAGCAGCGGATTTGTAGCAGACTGTGGGCCTCATTCAATTGCGATTTGGCCAATTGAATAGGGCTCTAAATAAGCACATAGCATATTTTTTTAAAGAAGTTTTTAGTTAGTAAAAACCTTGCTTTTGGATAGATGCTTACTAACTAAAAACTTCTTTAAAAAATATATGTTATGTGCTTATTTAGAGCCTTATTCAATTGGCCAAATTGCAATTGAATGAGGGCCTGTGAGTCTGCAGCAAGCCTGCAGACATACGGCCTATATACCGTGAGATGCGGCCTTCAAATTTAATGAGGCTCTATGATGATACCTGTATATTCAAATGTTATATACAGTGTAATTAACATTTATCATTGTATGATGTTTTTCTTCTTTGCCCGGTCTCATTCAGTGTTAGCTGATAAAAAAATAGTTTTAAAAATGCTACTTTGATATATCAATAGTTATGAGCCTTTTATGTTCCAGGATTGAGGATGATGCACACATTTGGCATAACAATCCATTCTCTGATAACATCATGAAATGGTTCAGGTTCATAGATGAAATTATCATAATTTTGGATAGTACCAATGAGGGCGATTACAGTAAGTTCCTAAACCACCTCAATGGTAACAATATAAACTTGCAATTCACTATGAACCACCATAAAACCGCTATTCGTTTTTTGGATGTCATCTTGATGGCCGATGTAAACAGAGTTAGCTCCAAGCTTTATACGAAACCAACAAATGGTTACCTGCATGTTTCCAGCCGGCATGATTACAAACTCATCAACAATCTTCTGTATGGACAATGTCAACACATTTGCAGGAATTGTATCAAATTAGAGGATTTCGAGAAAGCTTGTGAGAATATGAAAAAGAAGGCGAAAGGATATAGCGCTGAACTTGTGGAGAAAGCAAGGTCAAAGCACTTGAGAAGGGAAGATCTGATAAATAAGGAAGAAAGAAGTCAATATGGGGAGACTGATATTTAAAATAGACGTAGGTTTCTTACCAAATTCAACAAAGGAGCCAGGAGAATTTCAGAATGCTTCAAGAAATATTGGTCCATCCTTAGAGAAAATGTGTACCTAAGGGTCATCTACCGATGAAACCTATCATCACCTCAAGAATATATTAGCCCCCAGTGACCTGAAGACCATTTTGAACACCTGTGAGAGGATGCAGGTGTTCACATAAAGACGTATAAATGCTTACCTACTCCTGTTCCAAACAATATGGAATGGCACCCTGACCTTTGCACTCAGCCAAATAGCGCGCCATCATCAGGGCGCAGAGAACTGAGCTCTGATGACGCTCTGCGCTCCAGCCTGCACCCTAGCCTGCTTGGCAAGGTAAGGGGCTGACAGTACACAATGCTCTATATGTACAGTACACACTGCTATCCACATACAATACACACTACTCTATACATACAATACACACTGCTCTACACATCCATGTTGGGTGACCAGAGTCCCAAGTGCCCAGGGACACCCGAAATATTCAATGTATGTGTAACTTGTAGTGTGTACTGTATATGTAGAGCAGTGTGTACTGTATGTATAGAGTAGTGTGTGTTGTACATATAGAGCATTGTGTACTTGCCAAGCAGGCTGGGATACAGGCTGGAGTGCAGAGCGTCATTAAAGCGCAGATCTCTGCTCTCTGATGACGGCGCACTATTCAGCTGCACGCAAAGTATGCCACGCTTAAAAACAGTTTTAGGGAGCACTTGTACAGTATCTCGAAGAAAGTGCAGACTAATGGCTTTTTAGCACATGTCATACAAGGGAGATACTAAAGGTATCATTGTGCAAGCAGTTAAACATATCCAACAGTCAAAGAGAGGGGGGAGCAGAGAACTTGCTCTGAGAATTGCCGAAACAAAGTGGATACACAGGCGTGACAGGCTCTTATATATTTTCCATCATAGTAATCCCTTCTAGGTCTCCTTCATTTATATGTGCATATTATCTAGCACCCAAGAGATCTCTACTGTTCACCATTTAGTTGGTTCCCATATGCCTGCACCATGTTGTTTTGTGCATATTATTATACATGTAAAGGGGTTCTATATTTTATATATATTTTAGTATTGTCCATTTATACATAAGGTTCTAAATACATTTAGTCACACTATTAATATGTGACCATTTATATTTTTAGAACTTATCTGTATGATATTTAAGTCTATGGGATACAACTTATTATGTCTCTCTGTTTCTGATTGGTTGAATTGGGTTCTATGGTGTTAATGGACATCCATTATACAGATGTTATTCCTGCTTTACATCATGTTATATTATATTTTATTAATTTATCTCATTCACATATACACCAAAGAGGATTCTGTTATAGCCATTATATTTCCATTTTAGTTTTATATTAGGGGCCCATAATAATTAAATTTTATTTATTTAGAATTATTATTTTTTAGATTATATTTTTTATTCTGTTGTATTGTATACATTTATTCATTTTTATTTATTTTTAAATATATGCATAGTTCTCCATGATATATTGTTCTAAATATTTTATCCTTTTTATTATATTTATTTTTTTATTATTATGTGTCTTATGTGTTTGCAGATATTGATGTAATGTATTCTGTAGATTGTATGTATTGCCCTATGCCACTATAAGTGGTAGCTTATTAACTCGATCATATTACTATCCAATCATATGTATATGGATGTGTGATTGTAAGTAGGGTTACACAAAGCTGGAAAGTTCTTTCACTTTTGTATTTGGAGCTGGTGGGCATTTTGCCACGTCCAGACAGCTTGCGATTGGCTGTTTATCCACTGAACTTGTGATGTAACATGAAGTGATGTACAATGAATACCGGAAGTGATACAATAGGTCACATTAGTCACAAATGATATAAATATGCACCAAACTAATCCTTTTTGAGTTAAATACAGAAGTGTGCACATTGAACACAATATATTATTTATTTGATCGTTGAGAAAAACCCGTCGGATCTCTTTAGTTAGATGATAGATGATATTATATTACATTTTCTATTCTATATGTTCTAGTACAGGCATATCATATAACCTTGCAAGGGATTATTTCTATATATCCTGTATTTGTTTGATTGTTACTAATAGTTTTGGGGGCACTGTGCATACCTAGATGGTTTTGTGTTTTAAATAAAACATTGGTTTACTTTATCACATTTTAGTGCTTATGTATTTACATTTGTGTAAGCTCTGTTTATGGAGACACTACCTTATTTTGTCTGAGTCAGGGTGTAATAACAGAGTGTGTACCCTAATGGGCCAAAATAGAAATGTAAAGCTTTGTGCATGAATATAGGGGTAAAGGAGCCTTGCATAAGCACAGTGTATAATTCATTAAAAGATGCAGAAAGAATAAGCCAGTGATCCAGAACTTGGCGGTGGACAAACCTCAAGGATATTGAATGTTGGATCTAGTATTATACTCTAGAAATACTTCATATCATTGAGGTGTCTACATATTAATTTGATACTGTACTCTGTTGTGTCACTTATTCATCTGTACACCAAATATAGATATATCTACACTTAGAGAACCATTAAATTGCTATGATTTTAGGAATTGTAGCCCGTAAAGGAGCCCACAAAATTACTGCTATTGAATTGGCCTCTTTTAGCTTCCCACAAACGATCTGCAGGTTACCGGCAGAAAAACCCTATGGGCCGTCAAAATCTGTACTCCGTCCGAGCTAAGCCTTTGTTCAGTCAAGCCCGTAAATGTTACAATAACAAATCGCTATAAAATGCTACAATTCCCCAAAGACGCACTGTCGTTCAGACCCTTAAATGGAGCCAAAAATATTAGTGCCTCCAAGTAAGACCTGCAAAGGGTTTACAGAGAAGTTCTTAAAACTGTAAAAGACAATATAAACACACCACTAAACTTTAAAATATGGGGAAAGCAATAAAAGACATTACAAATCATAGCACTACATTCCCAAAATAAAAAACGTGCAACTTTTTTTGATCATATGTTGGAATGGTCATGCATATGCCAAAATGAAAAGACTTGCTGCAACATTCACAAAGCAATTAAAGACACATTACCTGATTAAATTGCAACACAAACACATGAAACTGCTGGCCTTATTAACCTTCTCTCACTCACAGAGGCTCTCATGTGGACCCTAAAATATAGATATAATTGCATATACATCTTGCTCACCACGTCTACATTGGGAAAAGAAATTGTGGCCAAATTACACAGCCCCATCACATATATCAAGTACCAGGGGAACATTTTAGATTTGGTTGTTCAGTCCTTCAGTTGTGTCCCACTCTCTGTGAGCCTATGGACTGCAGCACATTCAGCTATGTCTCTGTCTGCGATTTTCCACTATTTCCATCATGGAAAGTCCCACGCCATTGCTTGTGGCCATGTGCCAAGATGTATAACAATTATCAGCCGGTGGCATCCCATTAAGTCAGGGTTTACCAAACTCGGTCCTCAAGGGCCGCACCCAGTCCTGGATTTGTGGATATCCTTGCTACAAACATGTAAGACTATTGCTTCTTCAGTCATCCTGATTGACTCACCTCTGCACAGAAAGGAAATCCTCAAATCCAGGCCTGGGTGCGGCCCTCCAGGACCGAGTTTGGTGACCCCTGCATTAAGTATTTTGCTATCAATCAATTCAGATTATCATCTGTCATATTGGTATCAGCCCATCAGGGGAATGTTGATATTCCGCCTTATAACAAAGTCCACTTTGCATGTGTATTAACCCTTTATTATATATATATATATATATATATATAATATATATATATATAATTGAAGAGTGAAGCAGCCGTGAATGTCCAGTAATTTAGTAATTATTAATCAATACATATATATATAGATTAATAATGAGTATTGCAATATAATTTGATACCTTTTGTATTGGACAAATGTTATATTTTATAATGACGAGCTTTCGAGAGGCTTAACCTCCCTTTATCAAGTCTCAAGCAATACTCCTGAGTATTGCTTGAGACTTGATAAAGGGAGGTTAAGCCTCTCGAAAGCTCGTCATTATAAAATATAACGTTTGTCCAATACAAAAGGTATCAAATTATATTGCAATACTCATTATTAATCTATATATAAATATATTGATTAATATTTACTAAATTACTATATATATATATATATATATATATATATATATATATATATAGTATTATATGATATCTTATCATGTTACTATTGTTATTATTATGATAATCATTATTATTATTATTATATGCATTAATCTATTGCATAGTAACCAGGGCTCATTACTGATATAAGAATGTGACACAAATGCGATGTATATTGATGTTCCAAAACCCCAACTATTGAAACACACTGAAATGATGAGAATGGTATAACAAATCTTTATTTCATACACAGAACACAATCAGAAATGTACAAAACTGTGCATTAATATAATGGGTGTGGTGTGGTCGGATCCCGGGAAGGCAAGAGGCTCTTTGTGAAAAATGGGTTAAGGGGTTACCTAAAGGGGGTAATGTCATAGTCTACAATAAGCATGATGCATAGCACCTACCAGGGTCACATGTGCTTACTACAGCAATGCAACTGGAATCTGATGAATAAAAGGATCATCAGAAATCACTCCATTTAATTGAAGAAACCATTAATGTACATAGCACTTACAACTTGTTTAGATCTGCTCAATGAAACATATGATTCAACCTCTGGGCTGTGTAATCCAATCTAGTTTCACACATAAAGTGTGGTGAAAAAAAGTGGTCAAAAAGAAAAAGGCGGAGGAGGATGAAAAACAAACAAACATGCATATACAGTACAGTGCTAAATACTGTAACTGTAACAATATACCAACTGACCTAATTCCCATCTTCAAGCATTACTAACCATTAACTAGTTATCAGGATAACTCACTGGCCATGACCATTAATAATGATGTGTCATCTCACAATAAATTCTTAGCTGTGGCCAGCATCAGTGGTCAAGGTATATTATCACCTTTGCCATATGAAATTGTTAATCAACATTGATATCACATTAACTATACTGCTGTTAGCCTATGTTAAAGGATACTCGTGATATCAGCAATAAGGGAAAATACCCATTAAAACGGAGAGGACACAAAGGTCAGCAGCCAGATTCAATGTTACTTACATGAGACCCAAGGATCTGTTCTCAGACCGATATTGAGGTCAGGATCACATGTTTTACTAGTGCATATATTACCATTGGCTGTCATTAACATGCCATTGTGAGACTTTGCAAGCCCACTGCCATAGTTGTTTTAGGCTGCATTTAAGCTAACAACAATCATGTCTTTGATATCTGGATATATGATAGCTTTAGTATTGTGGGAGCTACATGTTAAGGGGGGCTGTCATTGAAGGAATGTCTACGGGGCACTGGGAAACTGTAAACCTCATACATTTCCTTCACAATGCTTGCAGATGCAGAAGATGCCTTCAAGGACCTGAATTGAACCATTTAAAAAAAAATAAAAAAAAATAACATCTACAAAATAAGGCCTTAAAAAATATACAGTGCCTTGCAAAAGTATTCACCCCCTAGGCATTTTTCATGTTTTGTTGCCTCGCAACGCAACCTGGAATTAACATGGATTGTTTGAAGATTTGCATCATTTCATTTATAGAACATGTTTTTGTCTTTTTATTGCGAAGCAAACAACAAATAGGACCTTAGGTCTCTGTGCTGCCTCTCAGATTAATGCCCTCCTTGCCCGGTCCGTGAGTTTTGGTGGGCTGACGTTTCTTGGCAGGTTTGCTGTTGTGCCATGTTCTTTCCATCTGGTTATGATAGATTTGATGGTGCTCCTGGGGATCATCAAATATTTGGATTTTTTTTATAACCTAACCCTGACTTTTACTTCTCAACAACATTGTCCCTTATTTGTTTGGAGAGTTCCTTGGTCTTCATGGCAGTGTTTGGTTAGTGGTGCCTCTTGCTTAGGTGTTGCAGCCACTGGGGCCTTTCAATAAAGGTGTGTATATGTAATGACAGATCATGTGACACTTAGATTGCACACAGATGGACATCATTTCACTAATTATGGGACATCTGAAGGTAATTGGTTGCACCAGAGCTTTTTATGGGCTTCATAACAAAGGGGGTGAATACATATGCGCATGCCAACTTTCTGTTTTCAATTACTAAAAAATAGTTTTATGTATATATTTTTCTCATTTCACTTCAACAACTTAGACTTTTGTGTTCTGATCCATCACATAAATTTCAGATTAACAAAACATCAAACTTAAGGCTGTAATGTAACAAAATAGGTAAAAAGTCAAGGGGGGTGAATACTTTTGCAAGGCACTGTACCTGACAAATTAGTGACGTTTTTTTTTTACAAACTAAACTTATGGGTGACATTGAAAGGTCATGTTCTAATTATGTGCTATTTACCACTGTACTATATACTTATTCGAAGATAGACAAAAATAGGTTTAAGAAATTATTTTCTATTATATTCAATTATGTTGCAGTAGGAGCAACAATTTCTGCTGATCTCTTTCCATAGCGGGGAAGAAACCTTGAATAAAGCTTGATGACACAGCTGCTCATGGTTTTTCATGAAAATAAAACAGAGATCAGCAACCATGGAAAAATAGGCAGAAATGTTACCTTTTCTTCCATCTAAATGCTATACATAGCCATCCTACAATGACTTAGGCCCTCATTCTATTATCGGCCGTAAATCGGCCGTAAGGCTGCGATTCCTTGCGCATATCTTGAAACCGGCCGTAAGCTCTGAAATCTAAAAACTCAAAAATAAATTCAAGCCTGCACTGTACAGATCTGTAAATGCTAGGGATCATATTGGGGGACATGAGGATTAAAAGTAACCCCTCTCAAGCTTGCACATCAGCCCAAACCCGAGTTCAAATTAACTGTTTATTTTCCGGCTGCGGCGTGGGCATGTCTGAGGTGCTCCAAGCCCTATGGACTTTTTACATGTATATTTTACCTATATTAAAAAAAAATTATTTTACGGATTTGAGTATAGGGTAATTACGTGCTATTTTTGCTAACACCGAATATCACTTTATAGTCTTCTCAAAGTGCAGGATGGCTTTATTTGAGCTATTTTATGTGCTTAATTGGTGCTAGCGGGACCTTTTTGCTGCAAGTAAGCTGCGGCTCGTTTTTAGCCTTGCAGACAGGGTTCCCGGAGCAAAAGAATCACAACCAGGCTTTTCTTACGGCCGATTTCCTTGCGGACGTTTTAGATCAAAGGCTTTCCTCCGGCGTGAGCGGCCGCAAGAGATAGCAAGGCGCCGGCCGCAAGCCTGCCGGAGTCCCCGGCCGGAGGGGAATAGAATAGCCGGAAATCTTGAGTACGGTCCTTGCTGCCCCGCAACGGCTGCGGACGATAATAGAATGAGGCCCTTAGTATCTAAATCCTGCATTTTCCTGAGAAAGTTCATTAAAGTATAATACTATGCTCCCGGGTTTTCCTGGGGATATGGGGTACAGGGTACAGGATGCCTGGTTGGTAAAGAGGCTGACAGATGCCAGGAGTTCAGTGGAGCAAACAGGAGGGGGTGGTGAATGGGGCTGTCAGTGAGCTGCTGACTATTGCCTGAACATCACACTAAAATGTTATCTCAGCAAGTGGAGATCCAGGGAAAATAAGTGTGTGACTTGCTTTGATTTTAGTCTGATGGATGGAAAGCTCCTAGAGGGAGGGGGGAGGAGAGGACTGTGTGGAAAATAAAGACACTGGATCTGATCAATAAAGTTAGTTACAATTTAAACATACAGTTGTGCCTAAAAGTTTGCTTTCCCTGGCAGAAATTGTGTGGCATTTTTTTTTTTTAAATCATGCAAAGCAAATGTATTTTATTGAAGGATATTGATAATATGAAACCTTTTATTATCACATAGTTGTTTGGCTCCATTTTATATCATAATGATAACAAAAATCACCTAAATGGCCCTGATCAAAATGTTACATGCCCTTGAATGTTTGGCCTGGTTACAGACACCCAAGGTGACACACACAGGTTAAAATGGCAAATAAAGGTTAATTTCCCACACCAGTGGCTTTTTAAATTGCAATTAGTGTCTGTGTATGAATAGTCAACGAGTTTGTTAGCTCTCACGTGGATGCACCGATACTAAGCAATGGGGAGCAGAAAATAACTGTCAAAAGACCTGCATAACATGGTAATGGAACTTCATAAAGATGGGAAAAAATATGAAAGTGCCAGTCCGTACAGTTCAATCACATATTAAGAAGTGGGAAATTTGAAGAGGAGGAGCTAGCCACTGAACAAGGCAGACATGTTCTGCTTGAGCTCCTGTATATCTAAGATTCATTGTTTAATTTAAATTATATAATGGAGTGCCAGAAGCTGTTAATTGAATCTACAGAACCTGAGACATACCTGGTTCTTCTGGAGGACAAATCCAGTGGCTTTTTTCAGTGTGAAGAGTTGGAATAGTAGCTGAGAGCTGAACTGCCCTTTCTCTGGAGAGAGACCAAGTGATGTAATAGCAAAGTTTCACTATTACACGACCAAGGACCTCTTTATGAAAGCGGCAAGACGAGGTATGCCAGAAGTTGATGGCGTCGCAACCAAGCATATATACAGACCTTTCCCCATCCACTCTGTTTAAGAGAAGATTGTTGAAACCCCTCTTGGAAACAATTTTGTCCAAGGATAGAAATACACATTGGGCTTTCCATTTAAACTAAATATTCAGAAGGAAGGGAGAACCTACATCGTCTGTGATATGGATGAAGGCACATCTTTAATTTCCTCTTGAATATTTCAATACCTGACAATCCTGGACACCAGCAGTTGGTCCCTAGGCCCCAAAGACGCTCAAGACCACAACAACTATAACAGGACTGACAGTTTAAATTTGCAGGAGATCTCCTGTATCAAAGGTCTGGACTATGTTTCTTGCCTTAGGCCATATTTAATATGACAACATGCTGTGGTAGAGTCTACTCTACTACATTGTGGTCAATGTGAATCCTACATCGTTATGAACAATCCAAATTTATTGTTTACTTTATACAAGTGAACTTGTGGTTGAAATAACGTTTTATAATTGGAGTCATATTTATTCTCATTCCAGGAATTTAAATATTGTATTGTTACTTTTTGAAAGATGTTTTCATAAAGTTGTTGCTCAGAGAAGTCATGATTCAGACTTATACTCTAGGTGAGTTGCCATTGTATCCTTTTTGTGGGATACCAGACAACTCACCATCTTTGATTGGAGGACAGCGTTAGGCTCTCCTCTTTAGACTGTACTTTGTTGTTTTCTTTGTTTTTTCTCCGCTATTGTTTCATAAAGCACCATTTACACATTTGTAAGTTACTCCCTTTCTTCTAGTGAAGAATCTTTTGACCGTAGACCGTAGAAGTTGGTAAGTAATGGATCTCAATTTAGCTTCACATAATGCCCAAGGATTAAAAGTGAGGGATTGCCCTTGGAGAATATGTGTGAAACATTGCACTCCGGCCTATCATGCCACTGCTCCTGAAAAAAAGGGGGGGGGGGGGGGAGGGTCAATCACTTATACATAAAAGTTTACATTTTCAACATAAAGATTCTGATGGGAGATATGTCCTATTGCATGTACCATTAACGAACGTAAGGTATCCTTATTGAATGGATATGCACCAAACTCTAGACAAGCAAACTTCTTCCATAGAATCTCAAAAGATTTTTTTTCTTTGGTTGAAAATATATAATCAACCATAACTCTAAATCAGTATATGAACAAATATATACATAACTTCATACATAAAACATTTTTTTCTTTTTTTTTTACACATTGTCTAAGACAAAACATTCAGACACAGAGAGGGTTATTTATAGAGATAGAGATCTAAATCAATCCCAAAGTTGCCATTTAGTTTTCACCTTGGCGGAAACATTCATGTTTGGATCTATAGAATCCAATTAGAATTATAGTGGAGATATGAGACATACAGCTTTCCCAGAATGTTTTGATCTTATAGCATGTCCACCACATATGTAACTGTGTGCCGAAATCTGAACAGCATATCCAGCAATTTTTAGATTGGAGATTGGAGTCAAATTTATATAACTGTGTCTGTACAAAGTACCACCTGTGTTTTATGTTAAAATGTGTTTCTGTAAATGAGGCACATTTAATTTTTTTCCATTTTTTTCACATGCTCTAAACCAATCTTCTTTAGTAAATGTTTTATTTAAATCGAACTCCCATTTTAATATGGAAGATCTTTTGGTATCATCAATAATTGCTCTTATTAACTTGAACAGGGTAGAAATTGTGTTTACTTTGCCATTTCTAAACATATTTTCAAAAAATGTAAATTCCCTGATGTTCCCCATATTCAATTCTATTTTGAGGATTGCCTGTTTAATAGTATTATATTTAAGCCATGAATCTTTAGATACATTATTTTCTTTACTTAATTCTTCAAAGGTTTTAAGGGCACCCTCATAATATAGGTCAGCCAAAGTTAACAAATTTCCATCACATTTTCCCACTGATTTGGGAAAAACTTTTATCAATAATACCTCCATCGGGACAATAGGAGAAGCAAAGAGTATAAGATTATATTTCCTATTGCACTGGTACCATATTCTTAATAAGTTCTGAGGGACCAGCAACTTTATTCTATTTTTTTAAAGTTCCTTGTACCAAATGAGATGGTTTAGCATTTAATCCTATGTCAAGTATTTCTCTATCTGGTAAAAGGGTGGGCTATAATCCGGCCCACAAAGCCCTAATATATGTATAAGATTTATTACTTTGTTAAATTCAAAAAAACTGGGGTGACTAAACCTCCTTTAGTAGTTGTTCTAAACGTAATGTCTTTCTTAATACGATTTTTTTTTTTTTATAGATAAATTGATCTATTAATTTTTGACGTTTATTTATGATTGCTTTGAGACTTTTAAGGCAATATTTATCATCATATATATGATTTTTGGAAGGATGACCATTTTGATGGTGACTATTCTTCCCATCCAGGATAAGTTTACATTTTCTCATTTTTTTTTTTTTTTTTTTTTTTTTTTTTTAACGAATATATTACATCATCAGAGAAAAATGAATAAACAAACAATACACAGAGACAAACATAAAAATAAAAAACAAGCCATTGTACCAACAATATTCTACAAAGGTAGAGCAGATTTCTAGATTATATTATACAATCGAAAAAGTACAATGTACATCCATACTAGCATTCACTCAGATTAGAGGCGGATAACATGTTTAAGACACGCAGGCCAATAGGGATGGTTGGGGCCAAAGGAAGGTACACCTGAAAAATAGTGAGGTAAGTAATATTTCCCCCTACTCTCTGACTAAGTTGTAATATGTTTGATGTAGTTGTCCCATTTAGACCAATTTATCATATTTCTATTTTTTGCATTAGACAAACTATAAGCGTTGGAAGTTAGGTCCCTGTTGTAACAAATAGTATTGATTTACTCTCTAGTTGTAAGAATAACAGGGGTTTTCCAGTATTTTACTAGCAAGAGGAAATGCAAAACCAAACGCCTTTCCACTGGGGGGAGAAACTCCAAACCCTTGTGGAGGATGGCCACTTGAGGGGTACAAGGATTGTGTTTATCTAAAACTCTAGCTAGAAGTTGACCAATTTCTAACCACATATCTGAGATCTTTTTACACTTCCACCAAACATGGGAGTCATCGCCTGAAGAACCACACTGTTTCCAGAATAGGGCATACCCTTTTGTTTTGAATATTGACATTCTAACCGGGGTTAGGTGCCATCTGTGTAAGATTTTAAAAAAGAGTTCCAGATAAGCTGGATTTATATCGGATTTCTTAATCAGCTTTATAATAGCCCTCCAATTGTCTTCATCAAGGACCAAATTAAGATCTAATTCCCAGCCTATGATTCCCTTACTTTTAATAAATGGAGTGATCTTGCTTAGAATCTTATTACAATTTGAAATAATATGGTGATTCCTTCTCTTTATAATTAGTTCTTCTATTTTGGTAGGTGAATTTATTTCTAAGATTTTAAATCCACAGGAAATTAAACCTTGTTTTAAGCTTTCGTAATTTAGCCATGAGAGTTTTTCCAGGTTATATTTTTTCATTAACTCAGAGTATGTCAAAAGATTATTGTTATTATATAATTCTGATACCAAAGAAATGCCTCCTCTATACAAAAGATAAAGGTTCGGAGGGGTCACTGGAATAGACCAATTAAAGATGGATGATGTGTTATTTGCATTCTCTCTTTATTCTTATACCACAATTTTACTAGAGATTGTAGATTTTTTGGTAGTTTACCCAGTGAATTGTTATTATAGTGCAGTAACCATAGTAGGTTCTTTATAGAGGAGTCCCTTAGAATAGCCTCTTCAAGGACCAGCCATCTTGGTTTCTCCTGGAGGGTGTTCCAATTTATAAGTTGCGCGAAGCGATAATTTTATGCATATAAGTACTTTTATACTAGTGGCCATTTAAGCCTCCTTTTTCATATTTCTTACTGACCACGCCCTTTTTATAATTCTAGCTTTTTTTCCCACCATAACTATGTCTTTAATCCAAATATCCTGGATGATTATCAAGATAAATTGTTTGATATTCTGTCAGGTATAGATCTTAACACACAATAGGTGATTTTCGGGGACAATACATCATGTTGATTTGCAGCGAATCTACTAGCAGACCAGGGTAAGTTAAGAGAATTTACATGAGAATAGGTCTGATTTGGTTCATGCCATCCGTCCAAGTTAACTTTGAGAATATCCTTTGACCTCCAAATGACAACTTTATGCCCAAATGGACGATATATTCGGCATTACCAATTATACGAGAATAATTTTTTCCAATCTATTTTTAACTTCCGGTTAAAACTCTAATTAAGGTATTAGATTTTAAATTATTTATCTTGAAATATGATAATCTTCCGAACTCTTCCAGAATTTCTTGTAGTTTTGGGCATGCCTCCTCGGGGTTAGTCATAGTTATGACAATATCATCTGCAAAACCCATACATTAAATTCATCCCTATTAATGATTAACTCATCTATTGCTCTACACTCTCGAATATAAATAGCTAAAGGTTCTAAAAAAAGGTGATAAACAGTAAAGGGGATAAGGGACATCCTGCCCGAGTGCCATTTCCAATTCTTTAAACTTTTTTGACTCGAAATCTGGATTTGCTATATATGCCATAGGATTGGCATACAGGGCTTTTACGGATCTTGAGGAAAAATCGTTAAATCCAAATCTCACCAGGACCGCCTGGAGAAATTCCCAATTGACCCTGTCAAATGTCTTTGCCGCATCCAGAGACAGGGCCAATAAGGGTATATCCTGTTCTACCACATAGTTTAAGATATCAATCATTCGTCTAGAATTATCCGATGCATTGGCGACCAGGGATTAAAGCCGTGTTGTGGTCCTATGACTCAACTGGTTAATTATGGTTTTCAGTCTATTTGCCAATATTTTGGCGTAGATTTTTATATCTAAATGAATCAGAGACATTGGTCGGTAGCTCCCGCACTCCAGATTTTTACCTTCTTTCAAAATGTTGATTATTTTAGTCTCTGACATCTCAGGGGGGATATCCCCTGTTTGTTTTATTTCGTTAAATAGGTTGCATAAGTGACTCTTTAATTCAGACAGAAAAGATGTATAAAACAGAGAGTCAAATCCATCTACCCCAGGGGATTTGTTGGATTTGCCGCTATTAATTACTTCAGTGATTTCCTTGATGGTTATCTCACTGTGTCTAAGTATTCACTATCCCTTTCTGAAATCCTAGGGAACTTGATCTTGGCAGATAGACATTAACCAAGGTTATCAGTCTATTGTTTATATGGCCAATCCATATTATATATCTCCCCAAGGGATCTATTTTTTTAAATTCTTCAGCCACCACTAACCTTTTGTTAAAAAAGATAGAGACTCCTTTTGATTTGTTGTTATATGTGGAGTCAATTCTAGTTGGATAAGATTTATTGGACATATATTGCAATGACTCCCTCTTTAGGTGGGTTTCTTGGAGGCAGAGTATATCCTGAATCTTATTATAATTCAGAAAGGCTATTTTCCTCTTTGTTGCTGAGTTCAGACCGTTTACATTATGCGAAATAATTTTTAATCCTTTACCCATTTACAAGACTTTTAGATTCCTTCCATGTCATATGTAATACAAATTCCACTTTGCATTGCCTCAAATAGTTCCAAGATAAATTCATCATTTTTTTCAACATAAACATTCATACATATTGAACCAAAGTCAACCAACATCCTAGACTCTGGTTAACAGGGCAGTAGCCTGATATAGGGAAATGTCAGGGGTGGCTATCCACCTTTGGTAGGGAGACCTGAAGATATGGGAAAAAGAAAAAAAAAGAAGGAGAGAGGAGAGATGGAAACGGGGGGCAAAACCTAGACAGATAAAAAAAGAAAGGATCCCGAAGTACAGAAGAAAAAAAAAGGAAGAAAAAAGAGAGGAGGGAATGTACCATTAAAGAAATTGGCATGTTAAATAGTGGGGTAAGCAAACATTTATGCCCTTATTGATCAGATGTAGACGATTATGGACCTCTAGTAGAAAATATTAACCCTTAACACTCCTCCCCCAAGGGGAGCAATATAAATCACTCCCTATCCCCGCCCTACCTCCGTTATAATTTTGGGAAACTTATTGCCTTATTAATAATGTCCAAGGTTTTAAGATATTGCTGGAGGTTTAAGGACTTACAAATTTGGAAAAACTTTTACTTATCTGTCCGAACACCTTTTTTTTAATCTAATTTGTATGGCCTTTGGCCCAAAACATTGTGTATTTTCGCTCTAGATATGGGGTTGGCATGTTAACCAATGAAAGAAAAAAGTGAGGGTTATTATTACCTCGCTGTTGCAGGCCCCAAAGTGTCTCAGGGAGTCTGGACATTTCTTTATATAAGTTTAACATACCTCTTGAATGTCCAGATCGTTTCCTGTTTTCCAATTTCTTCACCTTACCCTCCAGCAGCCAGACTGGCCATTCCCAACTATATTCAGAACTCCAATAGGGCAATATATATATAGGAACTTCAACTCCCTCGATGTTCATGTTGTCACTAATCCAGTGTAGGGGGAGCACATCGTAGGTCAGGCATTATCAGCAAAGGCATCTGCAAGGACCTCTAGCTTCACTTTGCCCTCTCAGGTTGTCTCAAGCTGCCTTTTGTACACATCAGTAGGTACCCTCGGGCTTCTCACCAGATCTTGGGCTGTCTGGGGGCTTGTAACAGTCGCCAGCGAGATCTCTGGGCGTCTGCGTGGTCCTGGGACCTGTCTCCGGAGTCCTCTGACTCGTGTGTTGGAAGTAGCGGGGTTTAAACTATGGAACTCTGTGAGCCTCCACGCTTCTCTCGACGTCTCCTCCCCCAAGACCCGCGAGCACCGCACACTATGCTACACTCTGTGTGGCAACCGCTCCCCTATCAGCACTGGCTGCATTGCCGTGGATCCGACCTTCAATTACGGAGGGAGTAGTGTCGCTCCCGATCTGGACACACAAACGCGGTTATCCCCTTTCAGCTTATCGGCTCAGCTTATCAACTCAGCTGTGCTGCAGTCTCCCTGCCATCCTGAAGCTAGCTGTGAGCTAGCACGACTCCATTTCCTGTCACGCCCCCAGTTTACATTTTCTCATTGTGATAATATTTTACTTATATGTTTATATAACTTTTCAATTATTATACCCTAAAGATCCTATATGTCTAATGAAAGGGCTATTGCTGCCATACTTTTTTTTCTTTGTAAAAAAGCAAATAAATCAATACATTTTCTGTTGTTATCCACTCCTTGTTTTTTCTTGATAAAACCTGTCTGGTCTGGGTTTACCAACTCTGAGGTTCAATCTTTCCGCAAGTATACTTGCATATATTTTCACATCTGTGTTGAGCAATGATATAGGTCTAAAGTTTTTATAATCAGTATGATCTTTCCCAGCTTTAGGTATGGGGACGATTGCTGCTTCGAGAGTTTCCAAAGGTTCAACTCCTGAATTTTTGATTTTGTTAAACAAAATTTTTTTAAATGTCTCATCAGAGATGGCATAAAGGTTTTATAATTGATGTTAACAAAACCGTCAGGGCCTGGTGCTTTATTAGGCTTAAGTTTTGCAATACAGGTTTCTATTTCTTTTCCCACTATATCTTCCTCCAATGCCAATAATTGGTCCTCAGATATTTTTGGTAATTTTATTTTAGAAAGGAACTCTTTTATCTGATCTCTGGTTGGTTTCTTAAATTCAGGGGTATTCTCTAGATTATATAGCGTCTTATAGTATTCTGCGAAGCATTCACCTATTTTTGTTGGATTTAATACTATTTTACCTTTTTGATCTCTCATCTTTTCAATTCAATTGTTAGTGTTTTTAGGTTTTAAATAACTGGCCGTCCATTTACCAAGCTTATTTCCCAGATAGTGTTGTTTCTGTTCTAATTTCCATATATTATTGTCCACTTGGGATTGTAGAATCTTCTTAATTTCTGCTTTTAGTCTTGAAATTTATTTTATTAGCTTTTCATTTAGAATTCTTATTTGCTTTATCTAAATTACCTAGTCGAATATGAAAGGTCTCTTAAAGAATAGCCCCTAGATTTTGTTCTTGCTATTGCCCAAGATGTTAGTACACCTCTGATCACTGCTTTATGGGAATTCCACAAACAGATCCTTGAATCTCCAGAGTTTACATTTAATTCAAAGAAATTGTCAATTTCTTTTTTTAATCTTCCTCTATCTTCTGTAGATTCAAAAAGAGTTGAGTCCATTTTACATATATTTAACCTCTTTATTTTAGAGGATTTTTTAATGTATAATTTTAAATAAGCGTGGTCTGACCAGCTAGTTAGACCTGTTTTGATATTTTGTACTAAGTTGAGTAGATTTTGATCCATCAGGAAATAATCTATCGTAGTATATGTGTGTTGTCGCTCTGAAAAAAGGTATAATTTTTTTCTGATCTATAAAGTGTTCTCCAACTGTCAAAAAGATTGTATTTTAGCAGACTTATGTTAAAGTTATTTGCTTTCCTTATAATATCTTTATTGGAGAGCAATTTCTTTAAGGAATTCCTATCTAATGAAGGATCTGAACACATATTGAGATCTCCACATATAACCAAGTGGCCCTTTTTAACTTTATATTTTTATAACAGCTTATTGAGAAATGTGTTTTTGTTTTGGTTTGAGGCATAGGCATTAACTATTGTATAGGGTATACTGTTTAGAGTGCCAATACATATAAAGTGGTATACTGTTTAGAGTGCCAATACATATAATGTAACGTCACTGTGGATCTATTTCTATTAGTTCTTCCTTATATATGACATTTTTGTTAAAGAGGATAATAACTCCTCTAGCTTTTGTTTTATAAGGTGCTGATATTTTAATATTAAAGATATTGTTAGGCAAGTTTGGCTGTTTATTTTCCACACAATTTGACTCTACAACGTCAGCTCTCTCTTTATGAAAAAAATGCATTGCTTTACTTTTAAAGGTGGTATTTAGTCCCTTTACATTATGGGAAAGAATTGTATGTCCTGTATCAGTCATTAACTTTATTAGGATTTATAGTTCTTTTCTCAATTTGTGTCAGTATCCCTCTAACCCTCCAGTGTCTTTCACATAAAAAAACATTTGACAATATATAATACACTTATACATACAACAGCATTTATTCTAAAAAAACAATCAGATTTGAGACTAAGCATCTCAACATTCTCTCTATACAGTAGATATTGCATTGATACTGTAAAGGTAGTTGATGTTTCTCAAAAATAAGGTGAAAGAAGAACCCCATCTAGAGTGACCGGAGGCATAATAAATATTTCTGGGAATTTCTATTCATTTTGTCTATACTTCTGTCCATTTATCACTATCCCTTCGTTCCCCACATGCTCATTTGTAAAAATTGTATTAAAACTATATAAAAAATAATAAATTGTGCTATATTTATATACATTTTAACTGACCAACCTGTATTGTTGGAAATTGTGTTCTATTAAACTAAATACACCTCTACTAAGTTGTACAAACTCTATTGTGCTTAAGTGTATTAGCACAAATGCCAGAGAAATCATTAATATAGATAAGTCCCTTTATATAATTATACATAAAAGATTACATTTTCAACATATAGCTACCCATAAAGATTATGATGGGAGATATGTCCTATTATATAGTACCATTAACGAACGTAAGGTATCCTTATTAAATGTATATGCTCTAGACAAGCAGCCTTCTTCCATAGAATCTCAGATTTAATGACTGATTGGTAACATTCCGCTTGCTTGGGCTGGAACTTGAATTTGGTTTTATGTCCTTCCAAAGACAGATCAGGAATGATTACGACCCATGTAATCCCAGCAGCAACCAGGTCCCATAAAGCTCTCCTTAAAAAACACTGTATAATAAACACCTGGAGAGAATTGCATCTGGATGAGAGAGATTACACTTATTATTCAGCAAGATATATTTCATACTCCTGTATTCACTATATTCCCATCCAACAACGCCTAATCTGGAACCTATCTTGCAATCCACCCATCTCCTGGTCAGATCATGAACTAGTTTGTATTTCCCTGAAAGACCTACTCCCTAAGGGGCCTACATCTTCCTGGACACTAAACACAGCCTTTTTAAATGATGTTTCATCACGTGACAAAATTCAAAAAGAATTAGTAAACTATTTAAACTTAAACAGTGGTAGTGAGTTAGACCAGGTGGGGTATGGGCAGCACACAAAGCGCTACTGAAAGGTACCTGTATTCAGCTAGGGGCTTTAGCTAACAAAATAGAGCGCTCATGTATCAAATAATTGAATGCTAAGATATCAGATCTCAAGAAATCCTAAAAACATGAGGTCTCACAAGACGATGAAACAAGAATGTCTTACAGAGTACTGTCTACATTTTTTACATTTGCCAACAAGCCTGACAAAATGCTTGCCAAAAAGTTAAATCAGCAGAAAGCAAATTCATATATACCTGACATCATACTTGAAAAAGGCAAGTCTATCTTCCAACCAGGTGATATACCGAACGCTTTTGAAAAATATTATGCTACATTATATTTGGCATCCCCCAGTCAAATACACCTAAGCATAGAGATCATATTAATTCCTTCCTCTCTACAATCAAATTCCCCCAAAGTGACAAAGACAAAATTGATTCCCTAGACTCCCCCTATAACCAGAAATTAAAGGAGAAATTAAAAATGCTATTAAAGAAACCAAGCCCCACAAGGCCCCTGGTCCGGATGGATTTACTAACTACTATTACAAACAATTTAAAGATATCTTATCTCCCCACCTTCAATCCTTGTTCAATGGCTTTCTTACTGACCAACCAATAAAGGGTAGAATTTTGATGAAGCTAGAGTGATTTGATTTACTTATAGAAGGGTAAAGACCCATCTCAATGCCTCAGCTACAGACCCATTTCCCTAAATAATAGCGACACCAAACTGTTATACCAAATATTAGAAAACAGATTAGCCCAATTGTTACCTATGTGGATCCACCCGGACCAGGTGGGATTTATTTAAGGTAAAGAGGCCCTAGACAATACCAGACGTATTCTGGATCTTATGGATGTCGCATTGACAACAAAAAAAAGCGCTTTGATGCTGCTTTCACTAGACGCAGAAAAGGCTTTTGACCAGATATATTGGGCTTCCATGGTCTGAATGAGGGTCTAGTGGGAGGTATATTAGAGATATATTCAGCACCGAAAGCCTTTGTAGCTTATCCGGGTCTCAGCTTTTTCCAATTAAAAGAGGAACAAGACAGAGCTGTCCCCTCTCCCCCTGTTAATTGCCCTATGCATAGAACCATTAGCAATTGCCCTAAGAGAGAACCAAAATGTGAAAGGAATCCGATTAGCCAATAAGGAGTACAAACTAAGCCTTTTTGCTGATGATATCATGCTCACTGTTACTGAGACCCTAACAAGCCTCCCTAATGTGTTCAACATTTTATCAAATTTTGGTAACATTTCAAGATTTAAGGTAAACTCTAGCAAAAGTGAAGCACTAAAAGTTTATTTGACAAAGAATTTATAAGCTTTATTGACATTTCGTTTATCTTTCAAATGGGCTCAACACAATGTGAAATACCTGGGTATCAATATTCCCAAGCAATCCAGTTTACTATATAATGCAAACTATCCTAGAATTATAAAAAAAAAAACTCCTGCAAGATATCAGCGTTTGGTCCTTATATAAAAAACTCACGCCATTAAAATGAATCAAATTCTCAAAGGACATGCAGAAACTCCAAATGGAGGTCTCTCGCTTTGTTTGGGATCATAAAAAAAAGAGTAAACAAAATGATTATGTTGGCTTATAAAAGCAAAGGGGGTTAGCTCTTTCAGACCTCATACAATACTTTAAGGCTTCTAGATTGGCACAACTATCCAAATGGTTCATTAAGGAACACCCACCAGTGTGGGTGGAGATTGAGAGCAAAGCTCTCAGAGATCAGAATGTTTTAATCAGCCAGGTACTCTGGACAAATCTCCATTTTAAAATCAATCATTGTCTGCTCCCTGGCAGTGTGGCCCAATCTCTTTCCCTTTGGAACCAGATGAACAAAATAGTTCCCTTGACAGAGACAGGTTCCTGGCTCACCCCTTTATGGCTACCATATAAAAATAACTCATTCAACAAAAACTACCTGTGGAATTGGTGGACAGGTAAAAGTTTGACTATTTTAGGTGATGTACTTAGAACAAACCAAAAATGATCACCCATGTCATTTAGTGCACAGAATCAGGTATCGGTTAAAGAATGGCTTAACCTAGCACAAATTAACTCAAATGTTTCTAAAATATTGCAAGTTAATAATTTGGCTAACAAAGCCCCATTTGATAAATGCTGCATTTATAATGCTGATGGCAATAAAAATATTTCTATTATTTATGATTAATTGTTAGATTAGGCGACCCCACCCAGAGCCCACCATCAATCCTCTTGGGAAAAAGAAAAGGGCATCACTAAAAAAGGAGCAATGGAACAAAATTCACAAAAATGCAGCACAATCTTCCCTTAACGTAATCCTAAGGGAGAATTTTGTGGTGGTACCTGACCCCAGCAAGGTTGAAACTATCAGATCCATCCTCGGTGGGGAACTGCTTTAGGGGTTGCAGCTCTGCCGAAACACTTTATCACACTACATGGGAGTGCCCAAGAATTGCTCACATTTGGTCAGAAACGTTTGATACTTTAGAGAAATTATGAGGCAGTAGATTACCTCAGAGGCCTTATTAGGTCTTCCCATAACCTGTCTTACCAAAAAGGCCCAACTTCTCACTTACCAAATATTCCTAGCAACAAGAATTGCTATTGCTAAATCTCAGAAGAAGTCTATTCCCCTGTTTAGAGAGGTCCTAGCTAAACTCAAACACTTAAACTCGGCACCACGTCGATAGCGCACGTGGGAAATGCGAGGTACACCTGTGCGCGCCGACAATGGTGCACCGTCAATCGAGCACTGTATTGAAAGTGACGTCAAATGCATGCCGACAAACAAGCTCAGGATACACGTTCCAGTGCAGCGAGGGAGAGCAGGATACACATTCCAGTGCAGAGAGGGAGTGACCACAGAGAGAGAAATAAAGTTTAGAGAGGCACTGACCAAAGAGAGAGATAAAAAGTGATAGAGGTAAAGAGTCATAAAGAAAGAGAGAGAAAGTGTGGATGGCAGGATGGATGGATGGATGCCAGGATGGATAGATGGCAGGATGGATGCTAGGATGGATAGATGGCAGGATGGATGCCAGGATGGATGGATGCCAGGATGGATGGATGGCAGGATGGATGGAAGGATGGATGCCAGGATAGATGGATGGATGGCAGGATGGATAGATGGATGCCAGGATGGATGGCAGGATGGATGGATGGCAGGATGGATGGATGCCAGGATGGATGGATGGCAGGATGGATGGATGGATGACAGGATGGGTGGGTGGTTGCCGGGATGGATGGATGACAGGATGGATGGATGGATGACAGGATGAAAGGATTGATGCCAGGATGGATGGATGGATGGACTCTCATTCCAGTGCAAAGAGACACTGAACAGAGAGATAGATAGATAGATAGATAGATAGATAGATAGATAGATAGATAGATAGATAGATAAAGAGTGGCACTCACCAGAGAGAGAGAGATCTAACCTTGTGCAGAATTTGCTTCAAGTAATACTATTAACATGTCCCTAGATCCTCTATTGCCAGATGGATATATTAAATGAAATCCTTCACTAGCAGGCACATTTCCAGTAACTCAATGGAATGTTGGCCTCAAGAACTTCACTTCTAAGGGTCAAGTCACAGTCCTACCAAGAAGACATAGTGTACCTTTCATGGCTCTGATTCTTAGCTCAATAGGCTTACACTATTGGCAGCAGCAAATTTCAAACATTAAATAAAAAGAACCATTGAATATGGAACAAGGGAAAGGATTTATCTTAGGAGGGTTGCCTTCCTTAGGAAACCTGAGCTACAGCCAAAACCAGTATTCTTCATCTGTCACCTGAATACTCCAATAGCCCAAAAGTAAAATAAACTAGTTATGCAGTTGATTAAAAGTTTTTTTTTATTGATAGCCAGGTCTCTGCAGAGTCTGCTTTGGAAATTGCAAAAGGTAATATGTTCTTCTAAATCTTTATACATTTTGGACAGTTTCCTTCAATGCCACTACATTAGGGTTTTATTTTTTCTAATCCAGAACTCTTTGATGAGTGTTTTATTTTAACAAAAACACAGAAATGCTACATAATGTATTTTGTTTCAAAATGTAATAATATTTAAGATATTACAAGGAAAAGGTCTGCACAAATCTTCACATTTGCCTCCCTCCTCCATCCATCCTGTCATACATGCACGTGTGCGTGTTTGTGTCATGCACAATTTTGTAACGCACGGTTTTGTCAAGCACACGCTTTGGGCGTGCAAGCTTTTGGCCAGAGTGCATTTGTCTGTGCTCGCGCGCATTTGTCATTTGTGTGCGCACATTTGTCGGTTGGGCAATGTAGTCGTGCGCGCTTTAATCGGGTTGCGGTTCTGTTGCTGTGCTTTTGACCGCGCACTTTCGACGTTCACCATTACTTCGGGACACCCATACACTTTATGTGTATGATATCTGCAGAACTGGATGTTAATTACAAACAAATGGGCTTCCTGCTGGGATATGTGGGAGCTATGAAATGGTTGGTGTTAACCCTCAGCAGTTTTCATTTCATTTATTATCTTTCATGTTTTTCTCTTTTCTCTTTCTTCTCTTTAAGGCTAATTGGCTCTGGCATATTATGTCCTATATTATGTTAAATGTATGCAACATTAACAAACAAGCAAAAACAAAAATATGAGAAATGTTGGGAAAAGAGTAAGAACAAGCCTTCTACATTGACATTTGTATCTTCTTCAGGATGAATTCTTGTTTTATACTATGCATTTAACATGATGTTGTTCTTTCTTCCCGTTCATAAAAACGATAAAAAAATAAATAAAATAAAAAAGTGGGAAATTCAGGGATTTCTTGATACAAAGCCAAGGTCAGGTAGACCAAGAAAGATTTCAGCCACAACTGCCAGAAGAATTGTTCGGAATACAAAGAAAAATCCACAGGTAACCTCAGGAGTAATACAGGCTGCTCTGGAGAAAGACGGTATGGTTGTTTCAAGGAGCCCAATACGACAATACTTCAACAAAAAAGAGCTGCATGGTTGAGATGCCAGAAAGAAGCCTTTACTGCGCCAATGCCACAAAAAAGCCTGGTTACAATATGCCCGACAACACCTTGACATACCTCACAGCTTCTGGCACACTGTAATTTGGAGTGACGAGACGAAAATAGAGCTTTATGGTCACAACAATAAGCGCTATGTTTGGAGAGGGGTCAACAAGGCCTATAGTGAAAAGAAGACCATCCCCACGGTGAAGCATGGCTCACTGATGTTTTTTATTTGGGGGGGGGGGGGGGTGGTGAGCTCTAAAGACACAAGGAATCCTGTGAAAATTGATTTCAAGTTTAATGCAGCATGTTATCAGAAAATACTGGCAGACAATTAGCATTCTTCTGCACGAAGGCTGTGCATGGGACGCTCTTGGGCATTCCAGCATGACAATGGCCCTAAGCACAAGGCCAAGTTGACCCTCCAGTGGTTACAGCAGAAAAAGGTGAAGGTTGTGGAGTAGCCATCACAGTCTCCTGACTTTAATATCATTGAGCCACTCTGGGGAGATCACAAACATGCGGTTCATGCATGACGACCGAAGACTTTGCATTACCAGGAGGCATTTTGCAAAGATGAATGGGCAGCTATACCACCTGCAAGAATTAGGGACCTCATAGACAACTATTACAAAAGACTGCACGCTGCCATTGATGCTAAAGGGGGCAATACACAGTATTAAGAACTAAGGGTATGTAAACTTGATCAGGGCCATTTGGGTGATTTCTGTTATTATTATGATATAAAAAGGAGTCAAACAACTATGTGATAATAAATTGCTTCATATGATCATTATCCTTCAATAAAATACTTTTTTTTATTGCATGATCAGTCATATTTTCTAAATAAATGCAACATTTTCACAATTTCTGCCAGGGTATGCAAACTTTTAAGCATAACTATACATCAGCATTGTGTATGGTTTATTATGGGTAGGTAGTAATTCTACACCAGTGATTTATTTTAATGGATCCTATATGCTTCCTTGCTCCTAAATACTGGTAGTGATACTGTTGATCTGTATTCCTGCAATTCCTGGGTACGGGTATGCTGTGCTGTATTCATTACTGCTAAGAAGAGGGATTTTCCAAAGAACCCTAGGTCCTACAGGAGCAGTAGGATCTTAACAGATTCCATCTTAGAATCCTGGAGTGACTGTATCTTGAATGGGAGGGCCATCCTATGGGGCCTTACTTAGTCACTGAATACTATTGTCTAATTATCCTATATCTGTCCACTGTTTTTCCAAGTTTCTAAACTTTTTACAAACAAAGCCAAAATGTCCATCATCAAAGCAAAATGGAATACAATAGTTAAAAATAAAAAGCCGTAATTATTTGTTTTAAGCTTTGTAAGCACATTGTGTCCCTTATCAAGTCAAGTTCTTCAAAAGAGTAATCTATAAATATTGAACGGCAATTGTCCTTTAAATAGTTACTAACCCTCTCAGATCTACTCTCTCTCCCTACCTCCCTATTTTTCTTCAATCTTTGCCCTCAAAAATGTTTAACTTAACCCCTCTCTTTTAACTCACTCCACTTCATAACCCAGCATTCTCCAAAACATCAAATTACTTGCTCACCACCAAGTTCAAGGACTACTTCTCTCTGTTTGTACATCTTGACATATCTTCTAGACATAACCTCTAGAACTATGCATAATGGGAATAAAACTAAATCTCTCTTAGTTATAGAAATTAGTACATACCATATTTATACTCATAGCTAAGTGGTAGTTATGTTTATTAATGCTTATTGAACTACCTGTTGCTTTTGACAACCTTTATCACCGTTTTTTTCTTCAAATGCTCCAATCCATTGTTTTTTGCGACACATAATTGTTAACTCTTGGTTCTCATCTTGCCCCTCTTCAGTTCCTTCTCAGGGTCTTGTTGCTTCCTTTACCTCTTACATTTCTGGTAACACAGGGTCAGATTTGGGTCTCTTACTGATTTCTATTTACACATCCTCTTATAGACTTTGGGTTTCAGTATCACCTGCATGCTTATGATATCCAGCCCTGTCTCTCCCTCTGAGACATATCAATTTCTTCGGCATCTGGGGACACAACCTGCCAACTACAAATGTCTTTCTGGACATCCTCTTACGACAATACGTTCAACATCTCAAAAACGTAGCTACTTTTGATCCCCACCACCTTCAGCCACAATCCCCACATTTAAAATCTCCCTTACTGTTGATACCTCAGACTCGCTGCCTTGGGGTGATGCTGTGCTCTGCAATCTCCTTTCACATCTTCTGTATTAGTGTCCTAGCTAAAATATGCTTCTTCCACTTCACCTCTCTGTTGGCCCTCTATTGTCTCCATATACCCTGCAGAACAAGATTCAAAATATTGACCTTAAAATAAAAGCCCTCAATCCCTTTGCATCCCCTAAATTTCTCCTCTCATATCCATGTATACCCTGAACCCCTTCTTTGTTCTTCTAAGGAGTAGTTTCTTCTCTCTTATCTAATAACCTCTTGCTATTCCTGCCTGTAGGACTTCTTTCTTGCTGCTCCTCTTTCTTTTTTGAGTTCTTTACCCTGCTCTATCAGTCTTTCCCATCTATTTCAGAGCTTTAAATGTGCTTTAAAAATTATAGTTTCAAAGAAAATTATCACCTATAGCATAACAACTCATGACACTCTACAATGGTTACTATATATACTATAGAACTAACAGACCAACTTACCTGATTGCCCTGTCTTCACCATGACACGGAGCCACCACTTACAACATTCCATTTAACATTCATCTCCTCCAATCTTTTTGGTATCACCTACCCATTTGATTAGTTAGATTGTAGGCTCTCAGGACATATAACATATCATGTACTTACACTGTTCAATGTGTTTACCCCGTTTATATAAATGTGTGTAAAATGTTTGAGCATTATAAATTTCCTGCAAATAAACCTTCAAATTATATTTTGATGTATTGCTCTGATGCCACATCTACCTGTTTAGTGTAGAATATGAACAACTTTGAAAAATGAAATCAGAACTTTGTTTTATTTTTTTAATTAGAATTCCTTTGAAAATGTTATGTCTAGTTTCTCATTAGATGACATTATTAAAAACTCTGTTGAATAAATTAGTATTAATTCCAATCCAAGTATTTAGGAGCAGTGACCTGTGCTGGAAGACAGTAGGTCTAGTAAATTTGATATATTGCTCACAAAAGATCACACCAATAACTGAATTGTACTTGCTGGTGATGTCTGCTGTCTGCATAAGTCTAAATAACTCTTAATTAAAATTAGATCATAAAGAGAGTCTGTTGTTTTAAATCTCTACTTGACTTAAAATGCAACTGACTAATTCTAGCTGAGGTTGTTCAAGGACTCCTGTATGTTCCACCACTTGGTACAGTGTGGTTCTTGGGATCTGTGGAAATATCCCAAAATATACTATACCATATACAGTATTTATAATGAGCCCTATCTAATCAAGCAATATTCTATCAGTTCCTATGAATTTATATTTATTCTCTATTCTTTCCAGCTACAATGGTAATGTGACAGTAAAAGCTTTTTGATTACTATTGGACACTAATTAATGACTGACCACCAATGATATAATACGTATTAGATATATAAAATGATATGTAAACACTAGAAATCTACTGATATCCTTTGGGATATTTACTAAGCCATCACAAGTGCAAATTCTCCACATAGCAAACCTAATTTCAATCTTCAGTATGTCACACGTTTATGTTGATTTCTTGCTTGGTCCCACCCATGTGATGTCATTATAGGCACTAAGCCACTATGTATTGGTAACATACACAGCACCTGTACCACCATAATGACATTTTAAGGGAATTGACAAGCAAGGAATCACAATGCAGTATATTCTTGACAGAAATCAAAGTGTGATAACATTTAAATATTTAATTACAATTACAAAAATATCTATTTCAGATAACATTGTTACTGATACTTAAATTAGCAATTTGTTCTCACACTACAATGTTCCCCTATAGGACAATGATAGATTCATATTTACAATATATTCTTCTAAAACTAAATAATAAACTTTATAATATACAAAACATTTTTAAAATACCTACAGCATTTAATTTAGTCATTTTTATACCAATTTTTTCTTTACTGTGAGCCACTCTCACCTCTGTGTTGATTTAAACCTGATTTCTCGTCAGGAGGTACCCCCATAATGAAAAAAAAAGATCTCTGTTTGTCCTGTTGCAAGCATTGGCACCTTGAATTGCCATATTTTCTTTTGGATCAGTGGAAACTTGTGTATGGAAATACTTCTCCACCTGCCAAAGTGTAACAGCAGAAACCAAATGGCAGCTTCCACTGTCTCATGAATGCATATGTTAAAAGTTCCACCTTTGGTATTCTAAAAACATCATGAAATGCAGCTCTTAAAAAGAACATATTGTAGATAGGTGACCATATTGTCCCTGTAAGAACTGATTTGGGAGTGGACAGGAACACTGACCCCAGGAAGAAAATCAACCATGCAGTATAAAGTGAACATCGTTACTATACCTCACCATTTTAGCTTCTATCAGTGTATCAGTTGTCCTCATCTTAAAATACTACTACTGGTGTTAAATGATAAAGGTCAAAGTGATCATGTAATGTCTCTCATTTCCTATAGATATCTAATGCTTTATTTTAATTTCCCAATTATACACAATGACTCTTACATACCTATAAATGGATCATTATTTAAATGGTATCCTTTATTTTTTCAATGTAAACGTCCTTCTGTGTAACTTTCTTTTGCTCTTTTTATTACAATGATGTCGTATGTACCAATAAAAACATATATATTACAGACCTTGTTGAATATTTAAAAAAATATATTAACCCTGAGGAAGCCCAGAAGGATAAAACGTGTCAAAGACCTTCTACGAATTTGATACATGAGATGCTTTCTTATGCACTATTTTTACATACATAACAGTAAGTAACAATATTGCACTATACATACGTGTGTGTTTTTTTTTTTAGAAATGTATACTCAGTTTCACTTTTGAATGTAATGTTTTGCAAATAAGTTATTATTTGTTCAATTTTTAGAGATGATGTTTTATCATCTAGATAGTCTTTTCAGTTTTGGGATTGCCTTTTTATGTTTTTTTTCCATGTTTATAGACTTTCTTGTATCCATTTTCTTTGGAGAATTGGAGGAGGAAAAGCCTTTTATGTGTTTATCACAAATCTCTGCCGCTTCTGAAGAATATAAACACTCTTTTTATGGCTTTTCTTTGAACACCACTAGCTTAATGAAGCTTTGGCTGCATCAAAAAAAGATATTGAACTTGTTCCTATTTCACAGAGGTAAAAGTGCCACCATATTTCAAATAGTTTTTAAAGGGCCACTGTATTCAAAAAAATGCTAACATGAACTTAAAAAGATCACTTTTTAAACATTATAAAAAATGTTTTGTATGAGACACATTTCCATTACATTTTGTGTTATATTGTTGTCTCCTCCTCTGTCCTGATATATTACAAGACAGTGAGGCTTATGGATGCCAGAACTGCAACATATTGTGCTATGGTTCCCATTGGTTTTAACGAAAATGAAATAAGAGAATGCAATTGACAGTTTATCCAGTTTATACATGAGACCTTGTTCAAACGTCCTCTTAAATCACTGGTAAGATAAAGGTAGAACAAACATACTGTTTTTTTTATCTGCCTGTCTGTTAGAGTTACATTTCTTCAATTAAAGGGATATGGTAGTTTCCTTGTTTTTAATATTTAAATAAAGTGTTTATTTGCATATCTGAACATTATTTTATTAACAAGTGCTTAAAAGCTCTGTTTTCACATGCACAAATCTGCCAAGTAGTCCCTGCAAAGGTCTGCCCCCACAGCTCATGCATACAATGAGCCCGATTCAATTAAGTTTTCACAAGTTACTGGACCCGTAAGTGAGGTTGCAAGTTAATTTGCTATTCAATTGGAGTCTTTTTGCAGGCTCCGAACGGGTTACGAGTTACGGCCTTGAAAACTTTGCAATGGTTAAACTCGTAAATTACAGCCTCCCGAAGCCTTTGATCTTTCACTTAGGCAAGAGTTACGATTGCTAAAATTGCAAATCGCTATTCAATTGCTCCTATTCCCCAAACCCGCAAATGTTTTCACACCCATAAACGGCAAATGTAGGAGAAAATCCTATGCGTACTAGGGGGATAAACACCTATTCGTAGCACTGTAAATGCAAATAAAAAACAATACTGCACTGTAAATAACAGGGAAAGCTATGATAAACATTAGAATTAATTGCACAACAGTCTCAAGCTTGCAAATGGGCAGGAAATAAGATTTATTTTTATTTTTCATTTTGGGGGTAAATCGATCTCGGGTATCAATGAATTAACACATGTAAGGCCAGCCATATGGACTAGAACAGTATTAGCATTCATTTTCATAATTCTGTATTTTGAGGGATGGCGACTCTGATCGCATATCGGACCCCGAACCTAGTTGATTGACATGTAACCTCCATGTTTTACTGCCGTAATAATGACGGTCTCATTTTCTATTGGCTGTTTGGAAATGGGAGGTTACGGGTTTTGCTTAATTGATCATGTTCTCGCTCTGAATTGCTACGAACCAGTGCCTGGTTTACGGAGTTGGCTTTGGGACAGTAACTTGCGGGCTTGAGCAACTGAATAGCTCCAGAATCGGAGGCGAACGGGAGCCCGCAGCACACCCACAGACATACGGCCTACATCGCGCCAGATGTGAGCTTGCAATTGAATCGGGCCCTATGTTTCTATTGTTACTAGATCTAATAGCAACTTACAGATTGTCTATCAGCAGCATGTCAAAAAAAAACACAGGCATAACCACACTCCCTACAGCACAATTGAATAAACTAGTTAATAAAATATAAGGCTCTATTTATTTTTTTACATCTGAAAAATATTTTACTCATTTATAGAAAGTACCGTTCTTCAAAAAAAGCATAAATGGAATACAGTACTCCTTTAAGTAGGGAGCAATTGCAGCATGTACCTTTAAGGATGTTACAGAAATACAGAGCCTTGCAAAAGAATTTACCACCTTTGCACATTTTGTATTGTTACAAGCTGGAAAAATATATTAAACAGACATTTGTTTGATAAGTATTCAGTCAATAATGAGCAGTACCACCTTTACTTGCAATAACAGTTACAAGTCTATAAGAGTTCTGCACATTTACAGCCTTATTACCGGTAAATTAGAATTTAATTCAATTTAAAAGGGCTCTATATAAGCACATTGCATATTTTTTTACAGAAGTTTTTAGTTAGTGAAGACCTTGCTTTTGGATAGAAGTTCACTAACTAAAAACTTCTGTAAAGAAATATGCTGTGTGCTTAATTAGAGCCCTTTTAAATTTACCGAATCGCAATTTAATAAGGCTGTTAGACCCTACAATTTTGACCATACTTCTTGGAAAAAATGTTCAAGCTCTGTCAGTTTGGATGGGCACCGTTGGCTACAGCAACTTTCAAATATTGCCACAGGTTCTCAATCTGGGATGTAGCTGGGTCATTCTAAGGCATTGCTTTATTTCAGTTTAAGCTACTTCAGTGTAGCTTTAACCGTGATTACTGTGATTTTCTACTCAAAGGTAAATGTCAACCTCAGGTCTCTAGAATTACCCTATATTTGGCTCTATCCCACAATCCTGACCAGTTTCCTAGTCCATGCCAATGAAAATCCTCCCAAAAATATATGTGGCTACCACCACCATACTTCAGCATGGAGATTGTGTTCTCAGGGTGAAGAGCAGAATTGGTTTTGCTTCATAAAAAGCATTTAGAGCAAATTCCAAAAGGTTACATTTTTATCTCATCAGAGCAAAGAACCTTTTCTTACATGTTTGCTGTGTCTCCCACATGCTTTTGTCAAACATCAGATGGAATTTGAGATGCTTTTGTTTTTTTTCCCCATTTGTCCAGGATATAGTTGTCCCATACACAGCTTCTACCTTCAGATTTAACAATTTATGGTTGTATTTCTGACTTATTTCTTATTTTGTGGATGGACTTCTCTAGGCACAGCTGTGGTTGTACTTTTTTCCAATTTAAAAAAAAATAATGATGTTAACAGTGCCCTGATTGGTGCTTCTCTACAATGTTATCATGACCTGTTTTGATGATAGCACGTTGGCCTTCATGATGCTGTTCATTTGGATATGTTCTCTTTCTCTGACAAACTGTGGGGGCTTTCAGAAATAAATGTATTAATTCCAGTTCATGTGACACTTTAATTGAACACAGGTATACTCCATTTGACTAATTATGTGACGTCTGGAGGTTATTGGTTATACCAGAGCTTATTTAAAGGTTTAACAACAAAGTGGTGAATACCTATACAATCAAGACCATTCACTTTTTTATTAGTAAAATATGTTTGAAAATTGTGTAGATTTGTTTTATCGACTTTGACATCATTGACTATTTTGGGTAGATTAGTGACATAAAATTCCAATGAAATACATTTTAATTCCAGGCTGAAAAGCCCATGGGTACTGTAAGCAATAAGCAATATCTCACTTTAGTTCCTATATTCCGTAGACTGCTTGAAGCAAATGTTGATGTTGTCATGGTATGTTATACAAAATGAATTAAATTGTGGTGCAATAAAAATCAGGTATTTAATCATAATATATTATCTATGCAGAGATAGTGTGTCAGAGAGCACCTCGCAGTCATATACCTTTTTACATAACATGTCTGACCTTGATGCAATTTGTCTCACGTGCTTAGACAGGCAATAAAGGGATACTGAGAGAATGAAATTTTTAGAAATCTACCAATCTCTCAGTAAAGCACTTCAATGGTTTAAGTCCAATTTCATTTTCTTCTTATATATTTGTGTGTATCTTTATTTGCATAACTCCACTGATGGACGATGTGCTGCTTAGAATTGCCCCTTGTATTTATGTAAATTGGTGAATCCACTTTTTCACGGGCAGAGTTGCTGGGTCCAAAGTGTGGGCAAATTAAAAGACGTTTGTTTCTGGGGAGGAAAGCTATGACAAGTCAGGAAAAGCTATTAAAAAGTAAATATATTACACTATCAGGAAAGGTATTCATAGTTAGAAGTATGGTATTCCCAGTATTAACATATTGATGTGAGAGCTGACCATGAAGAAGGCTGAATGCCATAGAATTTACATCTTAGAATTGCAGCATTGAAGAAAACTTCCTAGAGTCCCTTGAACTGCAAGAAGATCCAATCAATACTATAAAAAAAATCAAGCTTAACTGTTCACTGGAAGGTTTGGTCATGAGGCTAAACCCCAAATATTTTGGGTATATCATGAGAAGGCAGGACTCCCTTGTGAAGACTCTGTTGCTGGAATAGATTGAAGGCACCTGCAGAAGGGGACGGCAAAGGCAGAGATGGGAATTCATTGAAGAGAGCTCAGAGGGGCAGTGGGTAACAGATGTTCCTGGCATGCTTCGGTGCAGAGGGTCATGGAGAGTTGAATGACAAAATAACAAAAACACTATCTGTGCTGCAAAACTTCTAATCCACTCTCTTATCTTTAGCGATTTGAACTACTGCAATACACTCCTCACTGGTTTTCTAGTTCATGCCTACACCCCGATCCAACAACCCCATGTACCTCTGCCCTTATCATACCCATTGTTCCCCACACAACCCACCCCTTCATTCTCCTGTCTGAACCAAAATGTCTACTACCACTGCCTTTTCAAATTCCTAAACCTTGTCTACAAATCTGTACAAGGCCTTACTTCTCAATATCTTGCCTCACTAAGCTTACACTTTGCACCATTCACACATTGTCCCCAGTCCTGTTTCTTTTCTTTCTTCCTCTTTATACACTTTTGACTGCAATAAACATCAGCTCCACATAAGCCAGTCTTCCAACCTAAAAACATTTTAAGTAAATCCTAAAAGATGCACTTCTTTTCTCGTTCCATTCCTATTACAACTTAGATTTTCCCACCCTACCTCTCCCGATATCTCTGCTTGATATTTGATGGATAATGCCATCAATTCCAACCATTTTGTTCCTCCAAGGGCAATGTTGTGCTTATATAAATAATAATAGCATGAACACTGATAGATTTGTTGGCTACCAATAAGCTTAGTGATAAAAAATGTCAGTAAAAAACAGAGGAGAAACTACACATGAGGCCAGTAACAGAAAGCTGCAATCCTTGATCATTTCCCAGCTTTCTATCCCTTGATACACTACAGCTTATCCCAGTCCGTATATTAACCTCATGGGTAGTTATTCTGTTAATTAAATTCAAATTTTGTAACAACTTGAGACTTCCCCAGAGATGGAAAGAAGCTGTTTGAGTAAGTCTGACGATTTCAAGATCTATCAAGCTTAAAAAAATATACAAAAGCTTACTATACTGAAATCACATTGGGTTTTAATTTAAGCATACCATTTTACAAGTCTGGGTTTACTGTGATCTGTTTTATTTAACTTCTATATTTTATTTGAATTTGATATGTCCAAGAAATATCCATTAGTTTCAGTTAAAGATTTGTTTCCTATACATCAACTAAGGGTTAAGTGTGACAGCATTTGAGGGTTTATGTATGGATGTGTTTTTGCCACAAAGGTTTTCTGATGTAATTGCAGATATGATCATATTTGCAGAGGGATTTTATTTTAATAACTTGAGAAATTTGACTGAATTTGATTATTATATGTAGACACTTTGTTCTTGAGTAATAATATAGGTTTAAAAAACATCTATGAAATGATGATACATTTATATAAACATATCAAATAAAACACCTTATTTTAGCATTACTGCATTTGTTCCTGATAAACTGCTGAATTAATCAGATAAAACCATACTTATTTGTTTGTCAATGGTGATTAAATTTAATATTGTCAGAAATTAACCATAAAGCCAATTTTGGCAGATATTAAAATACTACCCAATATTAAATTTAACAAAATCCTTATCTATATTAGGAGCTATAGTGTTTTCATTCCATTACCCAGCCCTCCTTATCTTTCTCAGTTTTTTTCTCATTACATAGTTACATAGTTACATAGGCCCTCATTCAATTGCAATTCGGCCAATTGAATATGGCTCTATATAACCACATAACATATTTTTTAAATAAGTTTTTAGTTAGTAAGCATCTATCCAAAAGCAAGGTTTTCATTAACTAAAAACTTCTGTAAAAAAAATATGTTATGTGCTTATTTAGAGCCCTATTCAATTGGCCAAATCGCAATTGTATGAGGGGCATAGTCATTAAGGTTGAAAAAAGACTTTCAGTCCATCAAGTTCAATCTGTTAAGATCTCCTCTGATCTGCAATATGCAGATTAGTTATTAATTAATAAGTCGTTAAAAAATTATTAATAGTATAGTATTTGAGGATGAATAAAGAGTTAGTCCATCAAGTTCAACCTTTTTAGATCTCTATTGATCTTTTTAATATGTGGACTATGTATTATTAATTGTTAATTGATCCAGATGAAGGCAAACAGAAAAAAAAAAAAACATTGAAACTTTGCCAATTGTCTCATAAGGGAAAAGAAAGCAAAACTCCTTCCTGACCCCAGAAACTGGCGATCAAATTTCTCCCTGGATCAATATTCCTTCGCTATTTATCTAGGATAACCTTGAATGCCCTCTTTATTCAAAAATATATCTAACCCCTTTTTGAAGTTGTCTATCGAATTCGCTGTCACCACCTCCTTTGGTAGAGAATTCCACAGTTTAACCACCCTAACTTTGAAGAACCCTTTTTTTTTGTTTAAGGTGAAATCTTTTTTCCTCTAACCTCAAAGAATATCCTCTTGTCAGTTTAAAATCCCTTGCTACAAAAAGTTCACTTGACAAAGCCTTATATTGACCCTGGATGTATTTAAATAAGGTAATCAAATTCCCTTTGTAGACGCCTTTTTTCTAGCGAAAATAAGTTTAATTTGGTTAGTCTTTCTTCATAACTTAGCCCCTCCATTCCCCTTATTAGTTTTGTTGCCCGCCTCTGTACCTTTTCCAGCTCTAAAATGTCCTTTTTATGAAGTGGTGCCCAAAATTGTACTCCATATTCCAAATGAGGGCGTACTAGAGATTTGTATAGTGGCAGAATTATATTTGCTTCCCTGGCTTCTATACCCTTCTTAATACATGCTTATATTTTATTTGCCTTTGCAGCTGCTGCTTGGCTTTGAGCACTGTTACCTAGGTTGTTGTCCACAAGCACTCCCAAATCCCTTTTAATATCCGATACCCCTAGATTTGCTCCATTAAGATTATAAATTGCATGGCTATTTTTCCTTCCCAGATGCATAACTTTACATTTATTCGTATTAAATCTCATCTGCCAATTTGATGCCCATTCCTCAATTTTATGTAAATCTCTTTGGAGGGAAAGCACATCACTGTATAAAAGACACCTGGGAGCCAGAAATCTTTCTGATTGATAGGGGATTAAATACTTATTTCCCCCACTGACCAGCAAATCAACTTATAACTTTTTTGACATGCGTTTTTCTTGTTTGCTTTTTTTGTTCTTTTTATTATTTTGTCTCTCACTGTTAAAATACACCTACCATTAAAATTATAAACTGATCATTTCTTTGTCAGTGGACAAACATTCAAAATCAGCAGGGGATCAAATACTTTATATACATCACCTACGATGGGATATGATAACCTTATATAAATACATCTAGTGTACTTTTTGTGCCATGAGGTTTTCCACTGACAAGAGGACATCCCTTGTGGTTAGAAGAAAAAAAGAGTGTACCTTAAACAAAGAAAATGGTTCTTCACAGAAAGGGTGGGTAAACTGTGGAAATCTCTATCAAAGGTGGTGGTAACAGCAGATTCCATAGATAACTTTTAAAAAGGGGTTGGAAATCGATTGCTAGTATCTGGGGTCAGGAAGGAATTTTACTTGTTTCCCCTTTTCTTTTGAGACAAATATACATATATATATATATATATATATATATATATATATATATATATATATACATATATATATTAATTTAAAAAAAATCTAAATACTGAATAAAGTAAACAAGTTCTAGCATAGCATTGTCCAAATCTGGTGAGCTGGCAAATATACAGCAATAGGCCTTATTTATTCTAAAATACTTCCCAGACTTTAAACTATTGTATCACCCCATCCATGCACAGGAAAATGCAGGCCATAGAAAGAAGTTATTCTGCATTTTATATTTTGCATTAGCTAGATTATTCAGACGTTTTCCAACACAAAGTCAGCTGAAGACATTTCTAGTTATATTTTCCTCTACACATATATGCATGATTTAAATCTAGTTGTGTAGTCCTTTAAAAGGTCACAGATGTCACCAAAACGGCTGTACACTGTCGGGTAGAGTTTTGGGAGATATTGTCTTTTATCATGCTCCTGTATAAGTAATTTAGACACTTAACATACATGTATTAAACACTTCCTGTAAAAGAATGTAACAGCCAATTGTTTATGGTCAAGTACAGAATAATATACTAAATATAGGCAGATTGCAATTGTTTTCTCCTCCTCTTTCCTGATAAATTACAGGAAGCAGAAACCAAAGTGAGTCTTAAGAATGTCTGAACTACTTTTGTCCTCATTGGTTTTAATGGAAGATGGATAAGAAAACACATTAACAGGTCTCCAGGAATCATTGACTTCACTTACTCTTAACTCACTAATAAGATAAACAAGTATCAAACACATTGAGCCCAATTCAATTGCAAGCCCGCATCTCACAGGATCCAGGTCGTATGTCTGCGGGTGTGTTGTGGACTCCCGTTCGTCTCTGATTGTGATTCTTTTCAGTTGCTCACGCCCGCAAGTTACTGGGCCAAAGCCATCCCACTAAACCATGCACTGGTTTGTAGCAGTTCAGTGCGGGAACATGGTCAATTAAGCAAGTCGCAACCTCCCATTTCGAATCAGCCAATAGAAAATGAGACTGTCATTATTACGGCAGTAAAACATGGAGGTTACATGTCAATCAATTAGGTTCAAGGGTGCGATATGCGATGGGACAAACCCTCATAAAACAGAATTATGAAAATTAATGCCATTACTGTTCTAGTCCATATGGGTGGCCTGACAGGTTGATTCCAGAGATGATCCTGAAATGACACTTAAAAAAATATGATTTTTTATTTGTGATCTTGAGACTATTGTGCAATTAATTCTAATGTCTTTCATCACTTTCCCCGTCATTTACAGTGCAGTATTGATTTTTTATTTGCATTTTCACTGCTATAAACAGGTGTTTAATCCCCCTGCGGGTCCTCTCTAGGATTTTCTCCAACAGTGCCTTAACATTTTTCGTTTTTTGTTGCCTCACAACCTGGAATTAAAATGGATTGTTTGAGAATTTGCATCATTTCATTTACAGAACATGCCCACAACTTTGAAGATGTTTTTTTTTTTTATTGTGAAGCAAACAATAAATATGACAAAATAACAGAAAAAGTCAATGTGCATAACTATTCACCCCCCTAAAGTCAATACTTTGTAGAGCCACCTTTTGCGGCAATCATAGCTCCAAGTCGCTTTGGATAAGTCTCTATGAGCTTGCCACATCTTACCACTGGGATTTTTGTCCATTCCTCCTAGCAAAACTGCTCCTGCTCCTTCAAGTTGGATAGTTTGCGCTTGTAAACAGCAATCTTTAAGTCTGATCACAGATTTTCTATTGGATTAAGGTCTGGGCTGTGACTAGGCCATTCCAACACATTTACATGTTTCCCCTCAAACCACTCAAGTGTTGCTTTAGCAGTGTGTTTGGGGTCATTGTCCTGCTGGAAGGTGAACCTCCATCCTAGCCTCAAATAACGCACAGAGTGGTACAGGTTTTGCTCAAGAATATCCCTGTATTTAGCACCATCCATCTTTCCCTCAACCCTGACCAGTTTTCCACCATGTTTCACTGTGGGGATGGTGTTCTCTGGGTGATGTGATTTGTTGGGTTTGCCCCAAAATTAGTGTTTCCTTTGATGGCGGAAAAGTTAAATTTTTGTCTCATCAGACCAGAGCACCTTCATCCATACATTTTGCCTTTTCGCAAACTCAAAACATGCCATTTTGTTTTTTGCTGAAAGTAATGGCTTTCTTCTGGCCACTCTGCCATAAAGCCCAACTATATGAAGCGTACGGCTTATTGTCGTCTTATGTACAGATACTCCAGTCTCTGCAATGGGAATCCGCAGCTCTTCCAGGGTTACCTTAGGTCTCTGTGCTGCCTCTCTGATTAATGCCCTCCTTGCCCGGTCCGTGAGTTTTGGTGGGCTGCCGTCTCTTGGCAGGTTTGCTGTTGTGCATTGTTCTTTCCATTTAGTTATGATAGATTTGATGGTGCTCCTGGGGATCATCAAAGACTTGGATATTTTTTTATAACCTAACCCTGACTTGTACTTCTCAACAACATTGTCCCTTACTTGTTTGGAGAGTTCCGTGGTCTTCATGGCAGTGTTTGGTTAGTGGTGCCTCTTACTTAGATGTTGCAGCCTCTGGGGCCTTTCAAAAAAGGTGTGCATATGTAATGACAGATCATGTGACACTTAGATTGCACACAGGTGGGCATATTTTAACTAATTATGTGACTTCTGATGGTAATTGGTTGCACCAGAGCTTTTTATGGGCTTCATAACAAAGCAGGTGAATACATACGCACATGCCAATTTTCTGTTTTCTATTTCTAAAATATAGTTTTATGTATATATTTTTCTCATTTCACTTCACCAACTTAGACTATTGTGTTCTGATCCATCACATAAAATACAGATAAACAAAACATTGAACTTAAGGCTGTAATGTAACAAAATAGGTAAAAAGTCAAGGGGGGTGAATACTTTTGCAAGGCACTGTACATTCACCATTTATGGGTGTGAAACCATTTGCGGGCTTGGGGCATTGTAGCAATTGAATAGCAATTTGCGATCGTAACTCTTGCAGGCGGGAAAGGTCAAAGGCTTTGGGAGGCTGTAAGTTCCGGGTTTAACCACCGCAAAGTTTTCAAGCCCATAACCCGTAAAGTGTTTGAACACAGCAAAAAGACAACAATTGAATAGCAAAATAACTTACGCCACATTTTCGGGCTCCAGTAACTTACGATTTCTCAATTGAATCGGGCTCATTGTTTGTCATTTGACTGTCTTTTTTAATTGTCTTCAATTTAAATATTAAAAAAAAACTTTTGGAATGTATAAAACATGCTCTAACATGCCAGAAAGTTTTGGACAACGGTGGCTCTTTAACCAGCTGATACTCTAAAAATTCAACAGAGTTTCTAAAAATAAGATGCTGGTAAAATTCCATTACTAGTATTTGACTAGATATAGTGGAAATGTCTATTTGAGATCATCTACAGACATAGAGCCCTATTCAATTGCAAGCCCATAATTACCTCCAAACTAAACTTTTTGCTGCAGGTAAAAACATTTCTGCACAATTAGATCTATTCAATTGTCACTAACCCATAATTACAGGCTCACAGCCTGCATACGCAAACCATAAGTAGCATAATCATATCATCTGATAATATTGAAGCAAGCCCATAACTTACTTCTTAAACACTCGCAATTCTTATTAGACACAGCCAATAGTAAATGAGACCATCATAATCACGTCAATAAAGCATGGCGTTTATAGTACAATTAATTAGGGATCGATATAACGTTAGTTACAAATAATTATTTGTTATTGCAGATTTGCGAGCTTGAGACTGTTGTGCAATGAATGCTAATGTCTTTCATTGCTTTCCCAATATTTTTAAGTACAGTATTGTGTTGCTGCTGCAGTTATATGAACAGGTGTTTAACCCACTTGCGAGTCCTATCTAGTACTCATAGAATTTTCTGATACATTTGCCATTTACGAGTTTGAAGGCAATTGCGGGATATAAGAATATTTGTAATTGAATATCAGTTATGTGTCTTTAGCACTGGTAACATTTGTGGGCTTGAAAAATCAATGGAGGAGATAGAGTGGAGTTAGGTTTTTGACAGGCCAGCAGTGCTATTGAGCTTGTTTTTGAGCAATTGGAATGCGAGAAGCAAAATGTATTCAATTCAATATCCGTAACATTTACGAGCTACATTACGGGATCAAGCAATTGCGATTTGAGCAATTGAATAGGGCCCATACAGTATATATATTTTCCCCACATGCCTAATCTATTTATTCTACTTGAAATGTGTACCAATTATGAACAAGTACAACTCTTGTAAACACTCAGGGTGGAAATCTAGCTAAATAATGAATATTATAAGCTGATAGCTAGATTGTAATAGCAGTAACACAGAACATCAAGGCAAGTGACATTTACATAAGCATTGAGATTCTAATAAACTTAATTTACATAGCTGATTTTAATCAACACCTAGGCAAACGGCTACAATTTTATTTAAACTCATCACATAAATTCAGCTAGTACACTGCTAATTTGATGACAAATCTAATAAATGTTTTTGATATATATATATATATATATATATATATATATATATATATATATATAAATATATATTTTATAAATCCTATTTATTCTTAATTTAGATGTAGCAAAATATAACCTTTATTTCTTAAATGATGTTTGTTAGCTGCCATATTTGTTTATGCATATCTGCTTCTAAAAGTGAATATATTAAATAGGTTGGTCATATTTCCATATTTAGCAATAGCCATCATTGAGCAAGTGCAGTTTATCTGGAAAAACATTACTGAAATTTTGACCACAGAAAATATCAGTTTATTTCAGCTGGCATTTGTTTGTTAGAAAGCTGTTGACACATTTGTCCAAAACAGTGATATCTAGCTCTTTGATAGAGGAGATAACACAATAGACAGACTTGTTTTTAACATTGTACCGCAGTCAATAAGGATAAGGCTACAATATTTTGTTATAATTATACTTCTGGAAAACACCTATCAACATAAATCACAGCATAGACTACAGAATTCTAGACCTGAAAACCAGTGCAGTATTAATTGCTATATATACAGTATATATATATATATATATATATATATATATATATATATATATATATACACAGTTGTGCTCAAAAGTTTGCATACCCTTAGCAAATTGGTAATATATGTACCATTTTTAGAGAAAACATGAGTGAGCAAAACACATTTCTTTTATTTCTTATGGGATTCATATTCACCTGTAGGTTATAACAGAATGACACAATCATAAAAATAAACACGGCAAGAAAGGAAAAAATGAAATGACCATGTCCAAAAGTTTGCATACTCTTACTCACCCAAATGGCCCTGATCAAGTTTACATACCCTTAGTTCTTAATACTGTGTATTGTCCCCTTTAGCATCAATGACAGCGTGCAGTCTTTTGTAATAGTTGTCTATGAGGCCCCTAATTCTTGCAGGTGGTATAGCTGCCCATTCGTCTTGGCAAAATGCCTCCAGGTCTTGCAAAGTCTTTTGTCGTCTTGCATGAACCGCATGTTTGTGATCTCCCCAGAGTGGCTCGATGATATTAAGGTCATAACCTTCACAACCTTCACCTTTTTCTGCTGTAATCACTGGAGGGTCAACTTGGTCTTGCACTTAGGGTCATTGTCATGCTGGAAAGTCCAAGAGCGTCCCATGCGCAGCATTCGTACAGAAGAATGCAAATTGTCTCCCAGTATTTCCTGATAACATGGTGCATTCATCTTGTCATCAATGGTCACAAGATAACAGGACAGTTACTTTCGACTTTGAAATGTCATCTTATAAATCACGTGATACCTTGGGACTTGAGCTCCAATCCTATAGGACTGAAAATGTATTCCTATATTATTTTCTGAGCTTTTAAAACGGAGAAGGGCTTTTTCGACAAATATAGGATTTCAACTATAATTACAAAATTCCAATTTTAATTTAGAGCCCTACAAAGTAAAGTGGTGATGTCCAGTCTATAAAAAAAGAAGCACACTTTTTCATAGCAGACATTTTAATGATTTCATTTAAAGAGCTCTGCATCTGTGTTTTTATCTAAATAGTGTGAGGTTTATACATAAATCTACATATTAATTCATAATTCAGCTTAATATGAATGGTAATTACCATTAATAATATAATGTAACATAATATATAAACATTAAAATGTATTCCAATAAATACAGGTATAGATTCAATCTAATATGTATTCTTAAAAATCAATATTGATTACAAATTATTCTAAACATATATAAACTAATATCTCTTCAGAAATTAGAGAGAGGGGTCTGATATCTATATTAGGGTTTTCATATAGCAAAAATTATATAGAAAATAAAAAATTATAATGCCTTAAGAATATTTAAATATGATCTTAACCTATTCATTGTGTTTTGTAAGAAGAATAACAAGAAAGTCTTGTAAATTATTCTTGATATTCTTTACTGTATCTACTTTGGTATAGGATTTGTTCTACTACGATTATATTTTGAACCTTTGTGCAATTGTTGGTTAATATCCTTATATCCATATATATTTATTGCAACTTTATAACATTTCAATAAGGCATAGAAGAATCTAATATGATATATATATATATATATATATATATATATATAGTATATATAAAAGGAAGCCAAGTTTAAAATGGTCTATGGATTAAAGAGCGAGGCATTTGTGGGCACATCTTCTCTTTCTCTTCCTTTCTCTCTCCCTCCATCCCAGTGACCCAATGCCTCTAACTCCATTCCTCTCTCTCTTCACCTCCCTCTCTCTGTTTCTCCCTTCCTCTCTTTCTCTTCCTCTTCCCCTCCTCTCTCTTCCTCCCTCACTCCCTCCCTCCCTTTCTCTCTCTCCCCCTCCCTCTCTCTCCCCCTCTCTCGCTGCCTCCTTTCTCTCTAGCTCCCTCCCTGTAACCCACTGTCACTTGCGCGGCACTGCAGCACTATGCATGAACAAAAGGGCTGCGTACCAACGCATGTGTAACAGCACGGCTTTGTCGCACATCCGCACTCACACGAGAATACACCGCAACTGTTGCACAATTTATGCATAGCAGCTTATGAGTAACGCCTCTGCAGAACGCATCTCGCAGGTGTTACAACAGAAAGCTATTATACATTATGCAGAATATGTTGGTGGTTTATAAATAAAGGATAATAATAATAATAATATATATATATATGTACACAATTTCAGCACCAATAACTTTTAAAAACTCTAAAACTATACATATATTGTACAAAATCTTATGTATTTCAAGCACCAATTTATAAGACAGAAATGCACTTAAATTATACAACACAGCAATCATTAATTTGACTGAAGTGTTTATAATATCATCAAAGCAGTGTTTTTTTCCCCAAAAGCTGGCAGTTTGTTAAACCTTTAATCATTTTGAAGGCTATTCAACATAACATATTGACATTGATTAGCGCTAACACTTACAATATATTGTGGTGAGAGTGACACACATAAATACCAATGCATCTGAAATTCTCCGGAGAGGCAAAACCGCATGAATTCTCTCATTAATATGAAGATTACTATAGTTTTATTTTCTTCAAGGGGTGTTCCAAGTAGCAAAAGCTACAGGGCTCGAGCAGATCTGATTGAGCTGGTAAAATGATTTTTAAAGCTATTGTTGGAGGAGTGTAGGTAGGAGCAGATTATTACTATTAAACGACTGACATCTAAACCACACTGGATACAGCTTGATTAACAGGCTGGCATACTAAAGTGAGATTATGAAGATTCCTGTGGATACTTTGATTATATCTTATGTAGCAGTATAGTGAGACTGGTATTAATTTTACTTCCAGATGAGATTCTAGTGGATTTAAATACACTTTTCTTTGATAATAGTAGGATAAGTACCCATATCTAAAGCTCCGGGTCAGTATTAGTGTTTCCATAATGTCATTTGTTAAAACAGATTATCTACATGTCATCTCTGTCGTTTGGCAAAATCTTTCATATTGCAGATTAGATCGGTATAATATTTCATTTTAGGAAATAATTGTGTGTGGCCTGTGGTGTGCTTTTGTGATTGCAATAAACCTTTCATTAAGTATACCAATGGCTGTCCATAAAATTACATAGAAATTAAATTTATAAACTTCTTCAGTCTTAAATAAGCTACATGAATCAGACAAGCATTGGGTTTACTTGTATAGAGTCACGTTCTACGCTCCTTGTCTCGTGTATTAACACGTGTTTATGTTTCTTGGTTGGTGTCATGATTTAATTGTTTAAGGACTCATTTTGCCAGTAATTTATCAATATGACCAAGGGAGCATGACATTGTTGCATTGGGATTATGTGTTATTGTGTGGTTATATTTTGCCATTACATGGTTATTATGTATACTAGTTATTATCACATATATAGTTGTGAGCATGCGGGTTGTTGCGGGCAAAGCGAGGGCCACAGTTGCTGACAAGGAGCGCCGAAGGCACCAGCGAGGGGCACCAGCGAGGGGCCGCATTTACAGAGGTGGAGGCTCACTGCAGGCGCCTCACAACCGGTTACAAATCACCACACAAGCGGGACTTGCAAAAAAAAACATAATCACGCAATGACTAATTACGGACTTACAGAAAAATATACCAGTAGCGGGACTAAGAAAAAAATAAATTGCGGACTTACACAAAAACAATTACGACCTGCGGAACTTAGAAAAACACCATTACGGACTACGAAAACGAGGCTACACGACCCCTAAAACCGCAAAATAACACAAAGCAAATACGGCTTTTACAAAAACCTGTACGACCTACAACATACACCATTAGCAAGGACGCTAAATCATACAAACCTGCCTACCACATACACATTTGCCGCCATTTTACAACACTAACTTACAGAATGCGGAAGTACCCAGCTACACTAACGTCTTTCCCTCGCGCACGCAGCCGATTTACACTACACACTGCACACATTGCTGACACTTGCACCTCAGGTCCACAACAGTGCAAACCAACATTGTATGCTGCAGGAACATCAAAACAGATTGTCAGCTCTTCAGCACAATGCTTCCTGCATATATTAGTTCCAAACAGGAAAAGAATATATATATTTATTTATTTTTTTACTTATTTAATTAGCATACAAAAATACATATACACAAAAGCCATTCACTGCGCACCTCACAGCAAGCGCCAACGCTGCTCATAGCCAGCAAAGCCTTGCAGTTAGCGCAAAAACCAGATCGGCACCGACCAAACAATAACAGCAAAAGCGCCTATCAGAAAAAAAACAACAAACAGCCTCGCAATGATCGCGGAAGGCGCTCTGCGCGAGGCTCGCAATGAGCGCAGAAGGATCTTGGACCCCACAAAAAATGTATGTCTGTACCAAACAGCATTACCTGCCTTGTACCAAACAGCATTACCTGCCTTACAATTGCATTACTTCCTTAGATCTGATACATGAGGGGCTCTTTTTGCTCTAACAGTGGAGGGAGATTATTTCTTAGATAATTAGATCTACTTGAAACTGATAACACCCCTTCTCCCTTAGATGAATCTACATAGACTTTCCAGCAAAAATCACAAAGGAACTGTAACCCATTTGGAAACCACTTTTAACAAAATAACCACTCCATCCAAAACTCCATCCAAAAACTGAAAATCAAAATACTCAGAGGTAATTTTAAAAACATACAGCAAATAAATCCCTTTGAAATGAAAATGATAACACTCGTTAATACGAAAAATACAGACCTTAATGTAAATATGGATTTTTTGTTGCATCATCTAACCTTCTTGTAATCTTCAACATTCCTGATGTTTTTTTTTTTTTTTTTCTCTGATTTCTTTCCGGTCTGTTCCGTTGTCTCCTTAGAGTATTATGGTACCTCTACTCCTTAACATGTGTACATTTTTACAACCTTGTTTATTTACTCTGACCTACACTTATGCAGACTTGTGCACAGCTGACTTTATTTCAGCAGGAATCTACTATTAGTATTGCTCCTGACTTGACAAAGAGAGGAAGCTCTTGAAAGCTCTGCATAATATTTATGAATATTATTATATTATTTATGAATATGTTTGTCCAATAAAAAATTGTATCACTATTTACTGTAATACTCTGATAATTTATATATATATATATATATATATATATATATATATATATATATATATATATATATATACTAGTGAATTGCCCGTCAAAAAATGACGGCAATAAAATTGTAATGCAGGTAATACTGTTTATCTTTAGCGCTCATTGTGAGCCTCTCGGTTGGTGCATTTTTGGTTATCAGAGCCCCTTCGAGGATCATTGCAAGGTCTGCGCTGATCGCATTTTGGGGCTCATTACGAGCCTCTCCCCTGGTGTACTTTTCTCCTCTATGCACCCTTGGCGTTCATTGTTAGCCGCGCGCTGAACGCCTTTGGCGTTTATTGCAATCATGTCGTCTGTTCGTTTTTTTTTTTTTTCAATGAATTTTTTTATGTTAATTAATTAATTAATAAAATCATAAATTAGTATACTTTACCTATTTGTAATTAATATATGCAGCAAGCAATATCCTGAAGAGCTAACAATCTTTTTTGATGTTCCTGCACATACAATGTACATTTGCACTGTTGGTGAGCTGAGGTGTTAGTTTCAGCAATGTGGGACGAGTGTAGTGCAAATAGGCTGCGTGCTCAAGCCAAACTGTTTGTTTAGCTGTGTAATTCTGCATGTTGTAATGTTGTTATTAGTTGCAAGTTAGTGTTGTAAAATGGCGGCGATTTGTATGTGCTACGCAGGTGTGGATAATTTTGCATACACCCTAATAGTGTATTTTATACCTCGTACGGGCTGTGTAAAAGTCTTATGTGTCTGGTGGTTTTTTGCGTGTGTATTGGTTGTGTAGCCTGTGTAGTATAAGTTTGCTGCGTGTGCAAGAGCAAAACGTTTGTGTAGGTGTGTAATTTTGCATTTCGGATTGGTAATGTTATTAGTTGCAAGTTAGTGTTGTAAAATGGCAGCGGTTCTCTATGTGTTAGGCGGTTGTGTTGCATGTCGGGTCCTCCCTAATAGTGTATTTTATACCCCGTACAGTCTTGTGTAGAAGTCTTATGTGTGTGGCGGGTTTTTGCGTGTTTATTGGTTGCGTAGCCTGGTTTTCGGCCTCCATTTTGTATTTCAATTGTCATGCAACCTGACTCCCAGACGTCGTGGCTTCCCCCGTGCTGTGAGTAATGTTTTTTTTTTTTTGTATTTTTGTTAATTTTCTTGGTGTTATTTTTGATTTGTATGTGCACGGTTTGGCCGGTAAGTTCGTATTTTTTGGACCTCCTATTTGTATTTTTTTTCTAGGTGCCGCGGGTTGTTTTTTTTTGTGTAAGTCTCGCTTTCCTTTTGCAAGTGTTACGGGCCGTAATTTTTTAAAGCAATCTTTTTCAAACTGCTGCGGGTGTCGCATTCTAAATTGTGTAATTGAGTTTTGTGTTGATGTGTAGTTCCGCGGGTCATAGGGATGAGCGCCTACAGCGCTCATCTCCACCAGCACAGAGAGCGCCTTCGGCGATCCCTGCCTAAGTCTTCGGGGGTCATAGGGATGAGCGCCTACGGCAAAAGAGCGATAGCCATCACCAGTACAGTAGCGCAGTAAATAAATAGTTCCTATGTGTTCACATTTGAATGTCTAAAACAAGTTAAAAAAAAATGTTTCATGTCCAGAATTCTGATAAATACAGTTATTACACTGCATTCTGGGAACCTGGGCAGGGACATGCAAATTTGCACACAAAGGCTTCACTCTTGCAATCCATAACCTCTACACTTTGCTCAATGGGCAAAAGTTTAAAAGAAAAGCTTAAAGCAAGACACACAGGAAACCGGGGACCTTACAGTTCAAGAGACAGAGGAGCAGAAGGTGATGAAACAAAATATTTACATTAACTGTAAAGGTTCTAGTTATAGGAGAACAACTTATATATCCATATATAGTAGACACCATATGTAACAAGCATCATGATTTAGGATTTTGCCTTTTTGGGTACCTGACGTTGTGTCTGATGGAGAGTAACCAAGAAACATGTAATTTTTCCTGATACGTCTGTAAAAACTATGGGGTGCAGACATCTGATAAGTTTGGGATTCCTTTCTTTGACCTATACATAGAAGAGCGGTTTGGTAGGATGTGGTTGTGACAGTCTGAATTAACAGGGTTATCCTATGCCTTATAAACATCCTAGGAATTCACTTATTACACTAGCCCCTTCTTTTTTATAAGTTAAGGGAGAATCAGGTCAAGAGGAGCAATGGCTTTACATCCAATGTATCTATGTTTGCTCTAACACACCTAGATCATTTATACTTTTGTTCGACGATGCCAATTAAAAATATCATGTCAAAGTTACTCCTGGTCAAGATTTTCCTGCTTTATATAAACATTTAATAAGGATTATTACATTAATTTTATCCTCAATGTAATTTTCATATTATTGTATTAGATATCAATCTTGTAAGGTCCTTTAGAGAAATCTCTACGCACAATATATTCTAAACTCAAAGACAGTGCTCTCCTCTCTTTGCAATGTAATTTTTTTTTTTGCCTTGTATTTAAACCATATATGTTGGCTTGTTACAAATAAATACATTAATAATTATTCCCTTACTTCTAACAAGGCAACCGACTAATGTCTTTCTTTCTGTTTACTCATGTGCAGGCTGCCTCTCTTCACATCAATGATCCAGTGGCTTTGCATACTGAGAGCTAGAATAACTTAAGCACATACCTACAAGGATGGGGATCCCCACTCCCAGGCTGCCATGCTGTTTTTTTTTATTTTATATCACAATATAATTATGAATTAAATACAATGATTAATACTAAAATGGAGAGATTCATTTAAAAAAACCCTTACAAAAATGTATACAGTACTTTTAAAAAGTCATTTTAATTTATAAAAGCAAACCTCTACTTCATACCAAAAAATATTTGCCAGTTGAAGGCTATGAATGAGAGTGATCTAATTCTCCTATAGTTACTGCTTCAAACACTTTGAGAAAAATCCATCATACCACTTAAATTAACAAGATTAGCAGCCTTATTAAATTGTAATTCGGCCAATTCAATAGGGCTCTATATAAGCACATAGCATATTTTTTTACAGAAGTTTTTAGTTAGTGAGGACCTTGCTTTTGGATAGAAGTTCACTAACTAAAAAAAAATATGCTGTGTGCTTATATAGAGCCCTATTCAATTGGTTAAATCGCAATTTAATAAGGCTGAAAATGTTTAAGGAAAGATTATATCCACATAAGATGCAGATGTTTAGTACAAACACTGGATATTTTGCACAGCAATAATAATTTTTCAATAACTTCTTCACAATATTACAATTTGCATAATGAAAAGCTAGAGGCATCTTGTTCTCTAACAGAATATTTGCTGAACTGTTTGTACCATATCTGTTTATTATCTTAAATAAAGTAATTGCAATGAATACTATACGTGATATGGTTACTGTATATTAAAAAGCAATACATATAAATATATACATAAAGGAAACAATATCTATTTTGCAAATACTGATGTATTTTGCTGAATTAAATATAAAATGAAGCCTTGGAACGCAAATAATAATATTATATCTAAATAAGTGGTTTTAGAGCAAATTTATTCAAAGTGAATAAATTAGTAAAATGTGTCTATTATATATGAAATGTTGAAAGCAATTTTGTTGTGTTTTTCACAGCATTTGTTCAAATTTAACTCAAAAATGAAACTAAATGCTAGTTTATTTCTGAAAGTCATACATGGATGGATAAGAGGAGGGTCAAACGGTTATCCTGAGTGCTTTATTGGCTGTCTGCCATTTCCTCAATGATGGCAAAAAAAAAATTGGAATTTGTATAGCACAGATTTTGTGCCCCAATTAGCATTGTTAATTGGGGCACAGAAGTAAATTGAACTTTACCCGGTGGAAATTTTCAGTCATTCAACCAAGTCAATGAGTCATAAAGAACGTAACTTTTACCCTTACGCACTGTCTAATTAGGTGCAAAACCAAAGTCCCTCTAGGAAAAATATATGTATGGCTGGGTGGATGTTTAAGCTATGCAAGGCTGCAGTTTACCTTTTGGTTTTCCCATAAAGGTCTGATTTAGTACAATTATATATGCAGTTTATTGAGATGATGTGTAGTAGATTGTTAATGAATTTTAGTAATAATCTCTGATATTAGATGATTAAAGGGACACTGTAGTTCAAGAGAAAAACACTTGTTTATGAAGTAATGTAACAAACTAACAATAAAAACAGTGTAGACAAAGCTATTTTTGGTGAAAACCTACATTTTTGAAGGCAGTGTTTATGAGTTGATGAGTCCCCTTTGACTTTTTTACATCACATCCTGAGAGCTGGATCATGGGGGTGCATTTCTTTTCTATTAGTTGAAAGATGAGTAGAGAGGGGGGACAGGGAGGAGAATGGATCCTTTGTTAGATAATTGGATCTGACTGCAATTGACACCACACTCCTTCCCCCTCATAGGCCCAGAAGCAGATTGCTTGCTTCAGGAAATGTAACCTCTCACACACATAATCTTCACCAATATATCATAGATGCATCCAGGATCATTTTTTTTGTTCTAACTAAAAATTATGTTCTTAGTCTGACTTAAGGTTTTCCAACATATATATTATTTCATTGTACAATGATCCTTTACATTTAAATTCAATCTAATACATAAATAGTTTGACTGGAAGACCACAAAGGGAATGTTAAATATGCATTTGAAAGATATGGAACTTTTCTATGTCATATTATGTATTGTTGTTTGAGAAGCCAGTGAGCAGCCATTTATCATTTTCTTTGGAAGCTAAGATGCATTAGTATATACGGTATATATATATATATTTACAGGCTACATATCAAAGCAAAAAGTGCATTTATTTTTTGTATATGAGACATGGATTTGTATTACTATTTTTCTAAAGAAAGTGGTTTGTATATTTCAGGAAAAATATTATTTCTGTGTAAAATGATTTGAATGATTCTGAGTCTATAAACTGATTGGTTCTTGGTCTTATGAGTCATGCTCGTGTTTAGATAATGCAACAATACAATATGGTCCAGATGCCTGACCTCAAAAAAGAACACTAATCAATACTACTTCTGCTACAATTGCTTTTATCTTTTTGTGCGTTTTGCTAGAATATATTTAGAGCATTACAATATAATCATTTTATGTTATTATGCTAGTCGAATAATGCAAGCATTTCTCTACAGGTTTGGATAAATACATTATTAATAGCTTAAACATGCTTTACATTTACAGATATCTGTAGTGTTTAAAGGAACAAGGTCTTAGAAACAGTCTCTGAAGAGTAGTTAGGTAAGGCTTCATTTTTATTTAACTTGTATTGTGCATTTAAACAATTACTGTTTTCAAGTGATCCTTCAGGCTTTATAAGCTCCAGATCTCTCTACCTGTGACTTAAGTATTTTGGCTGGAGAAGACCTAATATCTTTAAAGCACACATTAGTAGCAGGGAGCAGTGTAACCTGATCTGCCAGTCATGTAAAAACACACTTTCTGGTCACCACCCACTATCATACTGCGATTATGGTATGCCCCATTAGTGGCTCCACTCTAGACACAATACTTCATTCAGAAGATAGAGAGATCTAGAGATTATATAGCATGGGGGCATGGTTGAAAAATAGTAATTAATTGTTTAAATGCACAATAAAAGTTTCTAAAGGTTGCCTTCGTGTCAGGCCCTGTCTAACAATTCTATAGAGACCACTTTATAGGACCACAAAAGAGATCCTTTAAATAATTATGAAATAATAATAAAAAAAGAGATTAGGAAATCCCATTAAATACATATCAATAAGACAAATAAGCTTGATTGAGTAAGTTAGTAACAAACCAACAATCAAAATAACTTGTGACCTCCACTTGCGAGTCTGGATCTCCAAAACGGCTCAATTGAATGAGGGTCATAGTATATGCACTATACTACAGTAAAATCTGTTGCACTTTAGACTGTATATCTGCAAGTTTCAATCCTGCAGGGTGCTTTAAGGGAAAGCGCTATAGACACTGGTTTCCAAGTTCAAAGACAGGGCCCTCCATTCTTTGCAGTGTGTTAACTTTGAATTTGTTGTTGCCTGTAACTTAACTTATGTATAGCGCTACAGAATATGTTGGGGCATTACAGATAAACAATAATAATAATAATAATAATACACTAAAACTTGAGCAAAGGGATGAATAGATAGTGGCAACAGTCCGGTGTGCATTAGGGGATGTAATATGGAGATTTACATTGGATTGACCATCCTCACAAAATTACATGGAAGGAGCAAACAAGGTTAACACTACAGCCCCATGAAGTTTAGCTGAGGGATGTAACTTTTTTTTCCCCCCATGATTTGTCTTATTAATGTATTGTCTATGTAAAGTCTCTGTGATTAGCTTCTCTGAAAGATTAAATTAAAGGAGAATTTGAATCTATGAAAAGATGAAGTTAGGCAATTAACTCTGTAGAGCACGTACAGCTTATGGAAAGTCCTGGAGCTGAGAGGGAGATGAGATAATGATAATGGAGAAGAAAAGTATGTCCGGAACGAGATTAGGGAAGCAATTGAGAAAACGGCCAACATATAGAAGATGCAGTGTAATAAAGGGCATTTTATGTTAAGTGTAGGATGTTATATTTTATTTTGCAGCTTATGTGGAGCCAGTAGAGGGACTGACACAGAGATGCAGAAGATAAATATTGAGCCTTCCAGAGGTATTCATGATGAATCAGTTGACACAAACATTTTGTGGGGATGTTTAGAATTACAATGGTTGTGGCATCTTATGGGTGAATCATTTTCTTATAAAAAAAAGTAAGATGTATAGATAGCCATGAATATCAGGGCTAGTACAAGGCTAGTCAACAGTGATCTGTAACAGGAAGGGAACAGCGCTAAAAACAACATGCAAAGACAGTCACAAAAGAGTAATTTCACAGGTGTAAGAGTGTAGGGCTGGGAGTAGTTAGGAGGCTTGACTGCATAAAAGACAGAAAATTGCTTTAGAGCAATTAGGGTGGAGAAGTGACCCTTTCAACTTGGTAGTTAAGGAGTCATTTCCAGGGGTGTTGTGGCGACAGGAGCCATATTGCACAGCTGAAATACAGTAAGTGGGTTAATGGGACAAGTAAGGTTTCTGGATTTTACTAGGTATATAATATTCCTATGTGTTTATTTTCTTGTATATACTTTATTTTATAAGGTAGTGTTTATGAGCTCTGTTTTTAATGCTGGAAATTGTAAAAATAGTATAACCTGCTTGGGCCTCCACAGCTCATGAAGACTCAGATTCTGTAGTACTGGTTATGTAGTGTCTTATACCAGTCAATCATAGGCAAAGTTTTAGCAACATGCTGAAACATACTGCTGAGACATGCAGCCCTATTAAATTTGAAGCCCAAATTATTATTATGAGTACAGTAGTGTGTTTATATTTGCATTTACAGTGCTACAAATAGGACTTTAACCCCCTTCCGGTTCCTTTCTGGCACCTGTTGGCTTTTTGTCTCCATTTGCGGGTTACGAGATTGAACGCCAGTGAATTTGTGGCAATTTAATAGCGATTTTCAAATATAACAGTTATGGGCTTGAAAGAACAAAGGATTTGCGGCCGCGGAGTGCAATTTTCAACATCCCATAGGGATTCCTAATTCATCTCCTGTTGCTGACTTTGGTTGTTCCTTTGTGTTGATCTCTGGTTCTCTGAAACATCTTGGCATTGACTTGGATTTCGCTGCTCTCTCTACTCCTGGACCTTGCTTCAGACCCTTTTCTATACTGGACATCCTCACTGCCACTGCAATGGTATGCTGTTGCTGTGACAAGTGTGCACCATCTAGTGCCAATTTAAAGTATCGGCAAAGGAACAAAAACGATTAGTTGTTTAGAACGGTGTTTGGTGTTCCTTTACATACCTTATTGTATCCATGATTTGACCTTGGCACCTTTATTTGATTTCTTTGCATTCTGTAATCTTGATTCTTCATTCATTGGAGTCTTCGATGTGCCCAACCATTGGACTGTCTCCTAACTCTGCTTCTTGCCTCTATATTTGTTTAGTTGCCCTTCTCCTGCCACTGGGTTCCAGTCTCATTGGTCTCATTGACAGTTACTCAGGTTCATTCATTGTGATTGATTGACCTGTACTCAAGCTGAGGGATATTGAAATCCAGGACTGTTGGAGGACCTGATAGGACCAAATAGCACACAAACAGTATAGGGTATGTTGGTTCTTTTCATTGATACTGCAAGACACTACAGTACAATTTGAATAAGCATCTTGATGGAGACAAATATATTCACGTGAAATATATAAAATTAAATTACATAAATACTGATAGTTTTTTACTGAATCCCAGACCAAGAGTCAGCAACTACGGCAGCAGCAGCATGTAGCTTTGCTTGGCAGCATAACCTAATACTCGATTCTCTCAGGCTTGGAGATGTCAGATGTAGCAGAGGAAGTGAGAAAATGCAGGATCCTAGTGTTTAACTCTTAAATAAAAACCAGTGAAGAGTTTCATGAACATGAACAAAGGCATTGATGACAATGGCAGGAATTATGTAAAAGCAATATAATATGACAGGATACTGCATTATTTAAAAATAATCTAAAACTTATACGATTGATACAATATTACAATAATAATTGCATATAAAAGAGAAATATTTAAACACTGCTAATCATTTTACTTTATTTATCATGACTTTTTTAAAGCAATATTAAATTGCCCGCAAGATATATTGAACAACACAAAGTACAGTGGTAGAGTAAGTCCATTACAAACCCTATTTGCTTTTTTATACTTTTTTTTAAACATGTCTTAAGCTAATTCCTATATAGCAGTTTACAAGAGAGAATAGCAAGGACTTTGATAAAATAACAATCATCAAAGCAAAGCAAAGTGAAAAAGTAACCTGGTAATCCTGAGCCGTGTAACCGGTCGCTATTATGGTCGCCTTACAAAAAAACTTATCTGAACATTATTCTCTAAGGATTTCCTTTACCAAATGAGATAAGATTATACCTACAGATAGTAGAGGCTTTGTTTATTTAATTGTATTGTTTTGTTTATTTATTGCCTTTTTAAAATGTTTTGACCACTTCAGTGAGTCTTTAAAGATCATGGAAGCTTGACCATTCCAGTAGCCATTTAAAGAACCACTGTACAATGAAAAAAATATTTATCAGAGAAAAAGTCATAAAGATAATTTTTAATAAAAAAATGTTTGATGCCACTGCTGTATCTTCATGGCCACCTTATTACGCTGGTGGAAGTTGTGTATATGAGAGGAACATTTACATTTTTCCAGACCAGTTCTTGCATCTGTTGATTCTGTGCTTGTGAGAGGGACGGGTGCCAATGTCAATCTTATCAGTTACCTAATAAAGACTCCAGACCTCACTCTCTACCCCCTCCCTGAACTAATAGATAAGGAACCAAACCCTCCTGATCCAGCTCTCTGGAAGAGATTTAATAAATACAAAATGAATACCTGAGTCCTCAAAAGTTAAGATTTTCTCTTAATTTTTTTACGGTATGTCCATTGCTTACATCGCTGTTAATGTTTCTAGTTTATAATATACCTCACAAAAAAGGTGCCTTTTTCTTGTGCTAAGGTGATCCTTCAAGTACTGATAGGATTGAAAAAGTAGTTAATACATCAGATAATCATACAGAGTAAAGAAATATCCTCTAACTGTAAAGTTTGCTGTTCTTCTATTTATACACTAGATGGTAGCAGTTACCATGATACTTACAAAACCAAATTGCATTATTGATAGAGCACCAACAATTTTTTTACCTAATATTAATATAAACCTGAACAATATTTTAAATAAAACTGAATCCTGACAGTGATAAATATGCTTGACTTTGGGCCAGTATTACTCACCTCTAAGCATTAAGATGTTTTGTCAGGACAAATATCAAACACAATGAGTATGAATCATTGTGGCACATCTTAAACACAGATCAGAAAGTAAATTAACCCAGCGCTATCTGACTCATCATGGTTTTTTATCTCATGTTATAAATGAACAGTAAACAACATTTCGGCAATTTTTAGGTTCATCATGTAGAACTGATTACTTGAGAAGAATGCCATTAACATTTAGTCAATTTATATGCCACATTGTAACAAATTAAAATTAATGTTGCTGTTTTTGAGATATCAGATGGGTTCATAGTGCTGCGAAAAGTTATTGTTATTCACTCAGTTGATAAAGGTTTCTATTGAAAAAGGCGTGAGTGTTAAAATGAAAGGACTTACACAATGGGCTGTTACAGCTAAAACAGCTGTAATATTTAGTCTTCATAATAGCTTCCATTATTGGTGTATATTGTAGCTAAGTGTCATATCAGTATCTAAAAAAAATTTCAAATCAATTTCAGTTAGCTTATTTGCATCATAATTAAATACTGTATTTATCGGCATATAACACTCACCGGCGTATCACACGCAGCTCATTTTAAGAAGGAAATTTCAGGAAAAAAAAATTAAAATAAAGAACTTTGAAGCAAAATCCCCAACCTCAACCTCCCTCCTCATCCTCCCTCCTCAACCCCCACCTCAAACCCCCCATCTTCAACCCCCTCCTCCACCCCCCCAATCTCATCCTACTTCCCCAACCACCCTCCTCAACCTTAACCCCCCTACTCAACCCCCCGATAAATACGGTAACTATTTACATCATAATTTGCATCATAATTAAATAACTATTTTTTAACTCCCCTTTTAATATTAAATATATTGTTTCTCATTTTTTAATAGGTTATCTCTCCATCTGTCTATCTATCTATCTGTCTATCTATCTGTCTATCTATCTATCTATCTCTGTCTATCTATCTATCTATCTATCTCTATCTATCTATCTATCTATCTATCTATCTATCTATCTATCTATCAATCTATCTATATGTGAAAAACAGCTTCCTGCCACAGTGATATTTTAAGTTCCCCAGAACATAGTGCACCATGTAGGCTCTATAAGAAAGTAGGATGACCGATTTACCACCGTAATGTGAAATAGGTAAAAGATTTATGATGTGGTTGCACTACCAGTTGAGGTGCCATCTATATGATTATGAAGTCCTAAAAGCTTACCCTTTTTGATGGATGATTCAATAAAGATAGAGTTGGTTGTGATACATGTTTCAGGGCTGCCCTCCTTTATATCTAAGGTTCCTGTACCAAGGAGGGAAGTTAGGAACTGCTGGTAGTTCCAACTATGTTGGTGAATCACATGGTCTAACCAGGCACTCCCCAGTTCTGGTCCTACTGACCATGAGCCACATTCAATTGAGCAATTTTGAGATCTGGTAGCCCGTAAGTGAGTTTGCAAGCTATTTTGCTATTCAATTGGCGTCTTCTTGCGGGCTCCGACTTACGGCCTTGAAAATATGGTGCTGGTTAAACTCGTAACTTATAGCCTCCAGAGGTATTTGTCCTGTCATTTTCGCAAGGCAAAAATTGCAAATCGCACATATATTCACACCCGTAAATGGCAAATGAGGGGAAAAATCCAACGAGAGGACCCGCAAGGGCTTAAACACCAATTCTTAGCACTGTAAATGCAAATAAAAAATCAATACTGCACTGTAAATAATGGGGAAAGCGATGACAGACATTAGAATTAATTGCACAACAGTTCAATCTCAAGCTTGCAAATCAGCAAGAAATTATATTTATTTTTTATGTTCCATTTCGGGGGTTAAATCGATCTCGGGTATCAATGAATTAATGGATATCAGGCCACCCATATGGACTAGAACAGTATTGGCATTCAATTTCATAATTCTTTATTTTGTGGATTTGCGAGTCTGATCGCAGATCGGACCCCCGAACCTAATTGAATGACATGTAACCTCCATGTTTTACTGCCGTAATAATGACAGTCTCATTTTCTATTGGCTGATTTGTAATGGGAGGTTACGGGCTTGCTTAATTGATCATGTTCCAGCCCTGAAGTGCTCCAAAACAGTGCAAGGTTTACAGTCTTGGATTGGGGCCCGTAAATTGCGGCCCTGAGCAATTGAATAGCATCGAAATCGGAGATGAACAGGAGCCCGCAACTCACTCGCAGACAATCGACTGTCTTCGATCGTGTTGCGAGTCTCAAATTGAATGGAGCCACATTTTATTTCACTATCTATCTATCTATCTATCTATATTCTATCTATCTATCTATCTATATTCTATCTATCTATATCTATATCTATTTATAAAAATGAATGGAAAATGTCCATTGTATATGAAGTAAATAAATCACTATTACAAGCTAGTCATAAGGAGATTAAAAGTTGCTGCAGCATGATAGTTAAGGGTTTACATAATACTGTCCCCTGTCTGTTTTCTGTGTATATGCAAATCTTAGGTTATATAAGACATATTTGAGTCAATGATCTCAAGGGTTTTGAAAGGTTTTCTCAAAGTATCTTTTTTTATTGTAGTGATTTTCTTTGGTAAACTTAGTGTTAGGGACCATGGGGGACTATATACCCCATAGTGATACCTAATTACAAGCCCATGGGATCAATAAGGACTCCCATAGGGCCCTCTGGGGATCTATACAGATGCCCATGGGAGATCGTGATACAGCCATTGGATAAAAATTACAAAGACTCTATTTATGAATATAAGAAAACTTAGCTTTTTTTAGTAAAATAATAATAAAAGTAAGGGAAATTAGATAAACTTAAAATGAGACATATTATGAGTTACAACCACCTCCTTAAAGGGATATGAAAGTTTTATAGATTAATACATTACTGAACTCTACAGGCAAAAAGCAGCCTATTTGTATGCAGCACATCTCAAAAACATTTTATTTTTTTATTAATATAAAAAAATCTCTCTAATGAATATGTTAACACCTCCAGGGGGTGTCTACACAGGCATCTGTTGCCCCCCAATCACCATAAGGGGAGCAATATTAACCCACTATTTACTTGCTATTGCTTGCTCAGTCAGTCTCCTTGCAGCTACCTGTCTGTATGTCAGCAGCAATGCATAGCACATGTCAGTGATACACTACATATGCAGCACAAACAGGAACCCAGAGTTACTTCAAATGTTTCAGCTATCCTGATTGGCCAAAGCAAATCATTGTAAATGTGATGCTAATTTAGCTTGGGTTTGGAGTGTGTTATCCCTAATGCTCAGCTGTCAGAAATTACAAGAGATTTTGCTGACTTCAATGTAAGTATTTAAATGTTTATTTTGGATTTTTTCATGCAAAAAGTGTTTGCATACCCTACTGGTTCTCTTCTATCAGATGCATTCATAATCCAGCAAACTTACATATATCTTTAAATTATAAAATATAAATGCCTCCTATCACTGTTCAGTAGTGCATATATTGCAATGTTGTCACAGTTTGCAACGATTAACCACATTTACATGCGGTCAGCTAACCTGCCACAAAAAAATCCAGATTAAGGATACTACATTTCTAAATAAACATCCATTTTATCTCCAATTGCTGAAGCCCTATTGGTAGTTTGCGTAGTACTAGAAAAATAGAACAGTGATAACTTATTTATAAAGCAATTTTAGCAGGAGGTACAGTGTCTTATAAGAAATGCGTTTCACCACTGTTTATTGCCTTTATTGACTCATACAGGTAGTGTGGTATTCTTACCAACATAGCATCAATTGTGAGCCTCAAAATTGCCTGTAACCCAAAATTTTGGCTGCAGGTTACATTTTTTTAAACATTTAACCTCATGCAATTGTCCCTAACCTACAACTGCCCTCTCACAGCCTCCACACAGAAACCATGCACTTGTAAGTAGGATTTCAGAGGGCATGATCATATGATCTGACAAGATTTAAGCAAACCTGTAATTCTGCCATCATGACATCAGTAAAACATCGAGTTTATACTACAATTAATTAGTGTTTAGAAGTAAAATTAGTGATCAGGATCACAATCCAGCAATGAAAATCATTAAAGCAAATGTTCAAGTTCGTGCGGGTACCATGATATGTATTAACCCCTTGATTCCCGGGATCGATATAACGTAAATAAAAAAATACAGATTTGCAAGCTTGAGAATGTTTTGCAGATAATTCTAACATCTTCCCATGCTTCCCCAGTAGAGTGTGTGTAATAGCTGCTGCAGTTGTCAGAACTAGTATCTAACCCCCTCTGGAGTCCTATCTAGAATTCGTAATATTTTTTGAGACATTTTCAGATTTCATTTGCAAGCTACTTGAACTTTTCTAATTGAATATCGATTTGGCGTCTTTAGCACTGGTAACTTTGCAGGCTTGATAAATCAATGGAGGAGATTGGGCTGAGTTACGTCTTTGGCTAGACCGTAGTGATAGTGGGTGGGTAACTCGCAATTGGCATGCGAATACCTAAATGTTGCCAATTGAATATCCATAACCTTTGCAAGCTGCTTTTCAAGCTCAAGTAATTGCAATTCGGCCAACTAAATGGGGCCCATATTGTGGTCTCTATGGATCTTCATGGTTGTTAATTATGGGGTTTATAGGGCCCCTCATGGTGGGTTAGGGGTTGATGTGGCTATAAGTAGGTAGGGCTATTAGGAGGGGATATCCACCAACCTTAAAGTAAAAGGATGTAGGGGAGCCTCATGGCCCGTGGTTTGGGAGTGGGTCCTCGGGGATGCATATATTATCTATATTATTGTAGGGGGTGATGATAAGACAGAAGAGGTCATAAACCCTTCCACATTCTTATTTATTAGTGTTAACCATTCCCTGCTGTGGGAGGATAATTTTTTTCATAAAAAATATAGGTAGATAGGAATTGGTTGGGAGGAACTGTTTAATGTGCTCCCTTCATTTAGTTGGTGGTGTTGCTATGGAGACTACTGTGTTTCATATTCAGAATATCTTATGTGTACATGCTAAGCACATTACAAGTGTGCAATTAAGCAACCAGTTAATGATCAACAACCCCTGTCTATGTGAATAAAAAAATGACGTGTGATTATTAGTGAGCCACCCTTCTGCATTGGTACCTTGTCGTGGTCAAGATGCTTGTGTACTTCAATGATGGGCAGGTCGAAGCAAAGAAGTCAAACAAATCACGGTCCACTGGCGAAGGAACTGGCAACCCACTCCAATATATTTGCCAAGATAACCATATGGATAACTGCCTGGTGTGCTCCAGACTATAGGGTCACAGAAAGTTGGACATGACTGAACGACTAAACAATAATTAGTGAGAGCTATGTAATAGCACTGCTGACATGCAAGTAAAGGTGCTTGCTAAGTTAAGTAACTTAAAAACAGCAAGTGTTTTAGCGTGTGAAATATAACAGAGGCCAGTTAATTTTCAGGAAACGCACCAGCACTCCTTCCTACATTCATTGTTCCTAAATTAATATGTGCTTAACATTTCACACCATATAAAAATATATTTTACGTCAGGTTAAAAGAACAATAAGGAGACATATTAAATAAAATCCACTTGCCAAAAATGTTAAAGTTATTACTATCATTTAAATGTAAATGTTACGCTAGAGACACTTAAGATTTTATATGAGTCCTTCAATTAGCTGGGGGCAATTTTACCTGTTTCCAGTCATGATCCTATCTTTCAGAGAGCCATAGTCACATAATACACTCTCCTATTAAACTGGTAATGTACTAGCTAAGATTAAAAAATGAAATAAGTAAATTCATTAAGAGGCCATTGAAGGAATTTTTTCTGCATCTGAAAGAGGGCATTTGATAATGTTGAACAGCATGTTTCAGTTTTGAAAATGAAGCTCCTGGAGCAGAATATACTGCTTTACATATATAACTGCCTTTGGGGGGTTGTCCCTGTCACCATAAAACAACACAAATAGCACTTGTGTTTTATCCCAATTAAATTTTAAGATTTAACTTTTATTAACCTTATAAAGAAAATGATGGTTAAAAAGAATATATTTCTCCAATAACAGAGAGAGATTTTGTTATGTTAGGTGACAATTGATTTATCATAATTTATCATTAATTATCATTAATTAACAATGTAAAAAATGTTTTGTTAAATTAAAAGTACTTTGATGTAATATACCAGGTGTGTTTTTAATAACACCTTTGAATTCCCCTGGTTAACCCTTAGGGTAAAAAGATCCCAAACTTACACAACATAACACTGTTGCCATCTATAGTATATCTGAAATTGGATTCTGATACTTTGGTCTTACTAACATAATTCCTACCCAAAGTATTCTATTTCCATAGATAGCTGCTATTTCTACTGCCATTTTATAATAATTACTTAGTATATTATTTAAAGTTGTAACATTGTTTCTTATCTTGCTTCTCCCACAGATCCTGACTAATCAGCCTATAATCTATTATTAATAGTGAGATAATTTGGTCATAATGATTAATAAACTTGTTGTTCTGGAGCTATCATTTAGATAAAAAGAGGGGGAACCTAAAATCCAGGTGCCCTTACTATTCTGATGCACTTTGCAAATCTGGCTTTATTAAAGAACTACTTTAATTTTCTTAGTTATCAGATAATGCAGAGAGATGATTAAAACACATTTTCTCCTCTATGTTATTGGAGAAATGTATTATTTTAGCTGTCTTTTTCTTTTTAAAGGAGGATAATAAAGTTTTACTAAATATTTTTTTTCAAATATTTTATTAAATGTTTAAAGCTTTTTTTAAAAGCATGATTGAAACATTTACATTCCAGAAGCCACATTCAGTTGAGGTTTTGGGAGATCCGAAGGCCCGTAAGTGAGGTTGCAAGCTATTTTGCTATTCAATTGACGTCTTTTTGCGCTCTCCGAGTTATAGGCTTAAAAATATTGCGATGGTTAGACTTGTAACTTAAAGCCTCCAGAAGCCATTGATCTCTCATTTTCGCAAGGCTAAACTAGCATATCGCTATTCAATTGATCAATTTCCCCAAGCCCGCAAATTTTTTCACACCCGTAAACGGCAAATGAAGGAGAAAATCCAAAGGTGCTAGAGAGGACCCGTAAGGGGCTTAAACACCCATTCGCAGCACTGTAAATGCAAATAAAAAAAACAATACTGCACTGTAAATAACAGGGAAAGTGATGACAGACATTAGAATTAATTGCACAACAGTCTCAAACTCGCAAATCGTCAGGAAATAAAAAATATTTTTATGTGTCATTGCGGGGTTAAATTGATCTCGGGTATCAACGAGTTAATACATATCAGGCCACCCATATGGACTAGAACAGTATTGGTATTCATTTTCATAATTGTTTATTTTGAGGGTTTGCGAGTCTGATTGCATATTGGACCCCCGAACCTAATTGATTGACAAGTAACCTCCATGTTTTACTGCCTTAATAATGATAGTCTCATTTTCTATTGGCTGATTCGAAATGTGAGGTTATGGCTTGCTGAAGGGATCCGGACCAGTGCATGGTTTACGGTTTTTACTTGGGGCCCGTAACTTGCGGCCCTGAACAAATGAATAGCATCGCAATCGGAGACCAATGGGAGCCTGCAACTCACTTGCAGACATTCAGCTGTCTGCGATTAAGGTTGCAGGCTTCGAATTGAAAGTGGCCCCATGTCTGTCACAACCCATTCTTCATTGGGCATGAAAAGGCCAAGAAGACCAATCCTACCCGCAGGTTGTATAGATTCCTTATCCCCATACACAGGACTGCTTAACAGAGGCTAGGACAAGTTGACAATTTTCCAGACCAAATTGCGTTTGCAGGGTCAAGTTGCAGAGTCTCAGGATAAGTTACAAGGTATCAGGACAAGTTGCAGAAATTAATTAACTCCTTCCTCTAAATGAAACACACTATGCATATGTGTCCCAAACAGAGCATAAACTTTATTTTTCAGTACACATTTTTATATAGTTTTTGCACCGATCACCAATGGGCCACTTCCCTTGATAAACACAAGTTTGACACCTTTTGCCCCATTTAAACTACCCAAGGTCACTCTCCAAAGACATGGTGACAGCCTTTCTACTTCCCCAACTAGGTGCAGAGCAGTCTACGGCCCCAGCTGTTAGCTACCTCTGGACAGGATCTAGACCTCGGGGGTTGATTAGGTAGTGTGACTGCTGGAGACAGAGTGTCTGAGTAATGGGTCTGGGTATAACCCAGGCATATAACCAGGTCATATAACCAGAGCTTTTGGGAAAAAAACATCACATAATAACATAAGCCATTATAATAGCCATAGGTTCAGGTAGCCACTTGGCTAGTGTTTATCAAAGTCCAGTTGCTGGTTCCAAAAGTCCATGAGTCCTGAGGGGTCATGACAATGTCCCTTTAAGTTACTGTGTCTTTTCAATCAAATTCAACCTGCATTCCTATTTAATACAGATAATAAATTGAATTAAAAAAGTGTACTCATGAGGGCAGCAGTGTCGTGCAAATACATCATCAGAAAACTTGGTGGCCATTACACCTATTACAGTCAGGACTCCGCAAACAAAGGGCTGTTACATATGCAGGACCCTAGCAGTTGCATTGGGGGCTCTGGCTGCTCCACCCAGATAGAGTGTATATATGTTATAGCATTGACATATAGCCAGAATCTCACACATCTGGTGATACATGGATGCACAATCACACATAAAATGGTACATAATTAAACAAGTCCATGTATGCAACATGAACCACAATACTTGTGTTGAAATGTACTTAGGGCCTTATTCAATTAATGGGCGTAAAATGGCCGCAAAGCTGTGATCACTTGCGAGTGTGCGATCCCTTGCGGCCGTTAGCTTTGGCAGGCTTGGACCTAATAGCGGGCTTTAGCCCGCAGAACAGGGTGCAAGCCCACCAAACTAACGTTTTAAAAAATAAATTCAATGCAGCACTGTACAGCGTTGTAATTGATAGGGGACATTTGGGGGGACATGGGGATGACATGTTGTACATTGGCTAGCTGGCACATCGCCACTAGCCAATCCTGTCATTTGTGGCCACAGTCCAACGGGCCTGAAGATCGAGTTGCTGCCTTGGAGGTCATACAAGCCCAGGACTATGGGCTTGGATGACCCACAATGCAGTAATCCGTCCTTCAAGCCCAGCAGACTTATATACTTACCCCTAAACATCCGCCCCGGCCCCTTAAAGGGACAGCGGCACACAATGGTTATCCCAAGAAGCGGGGGTACTGTAAGTAACCCTGCGGCAACTAACATTAACCCCCCCATGCTGCACAGTCCCCATCGGGACCCCCGGAGGGTCCCCACATTAACCCCTGCAGTGGAGTTCCCCATTGGTGCCCCAGTTGCCTTAAAAACATCCCGCGCGGGTCCTTAAAGGACCTGCGATCAAAAAAACGATTAACCCCGGCCGCGAGACACCATGAGACATATAAACCCCCTCAGTCCAATAGGTGTCTATATATCGACCCCTATAGGATACTATTAATCCCTAGGTTAACCCTACAAGTGCCACAAGGGTCATACAGGACCCTCATGACAAAGTTTAAGCCCTAACTATACCCCTTTAACCCCTTAACCCTAACTATAACCCATTAACCCATACCAAACAATATGTAACTCTAACTGAGCCTATCTAACATTAACTAGGCCTATTTAACCCTAACAGAGACTGTTTAACCCTAACTGGCCCTATTTAACCCTAATAACCCTAACTGGTCCTATTTAACCATAACTGGGCCTATCTAACCTTAACTAGGCCTATTTATCCCTAACTGGTCCTATTTAACCCTAACTGACCTACTTAACCCTAACTGGCCCTATTTAACCTTAACTAGGCCTATTTAACCCTAACTGGCACAATTTAACCTTACTGTACCTAATAACCCTAACTGGCTCTATTTAACTCTAACTGCCCTATTTAACCCTCACTTGACCTATCTAACATTAACTAGGCCTGTTTAACCCTAATTGGGCCTACTTAAGCCTAACTGGATCTATTTAACTCTAATTGGCCTTTTTAACCCTAACTGTACCCCATTAACCTCTTAACCCTATGTTAATACCCCATTAACCCATACCTAACCCTATTTAACCCTAACTGGGCCTACCTAACATTAACTGGGAGTATTTAACACTAACTGGCCCTATTTAACCCTAACTGCACCTATTTAACCCTAACTAGGCCCATCTAACATTAGCTAGGAATAATTAAACCCTAACTGGGCCTATTTAACCCTAACTGGCCCTATTTAACCCTAACTGTACCCCATTAACCCCTTATCCCTAACTATACCCCATTAACCCATGCTTAACCCTATTCAACCCTAACCCTAACTCTATGAAGACCCTCATTGGACAATTAGAACCCTAATATTAACCCCATCAGTGCCATGAGGGTCCTCCGGGACCCTCACGACACTAAGTACAGACACTACATTACACTATCCCCCCAATAAACCACTAAATTTAAACTACCCCTCTCTACCCTAACCTATTAATCCCTACCTACGTAACGCTACCTACCTAACGCCCTATTAAACCCCCCACCCCACTAATTACACAAAATTAAAAAAAGCTCATTTACAAAAAATAAAATAACCTTTTTATACCAAAAAAATAAAAAGACATTAAAACACCCCCTACATAAAATAAAAAAAGAACATTACAACCACCCCACACTACAAAAAATAAAAAAGAACATTACAACCCCCCACTACAAAAAATTAAAAAAGAACATCACAACCCCCCTACTATAAAAAATAACAAAATAACAGAAGACGCAGGTTCTTGTAGCCAATCAAAATGGGATACACCCCCATGGTGTGCATCTCATTCTGATTGGCTGAGGGGAAGGTGCAGATGCCTTCAGCCAATCACCCCGTGGGAGTGTATCCCATTGTGATTGGCTGAAGGCAATAGTGCCTTTTGATTATTTAAAAAAAGATTGACAGGTTTTTCAGCCAATCAGAATAGGATATAGGTGTGTATCCCATTCTGATTGGCTCATACCTTTGGCACCTGCTGATTGGCTGAAATTTGATTGACAGCCATTTAAGCCAATCAGAAGGCACCATCCCGTTTTTTTTTTACAGGAAGAAGCACTATTTTATTTTTATTTTTATAGTGGCGTCTGTTTTAAAGGGCCCAGCCGGGGCAGAAGATAAGAAAGATGGGGACATCGCGGCAAGGTTAGTTTAATGTATAGTATGTTTAGTTTATCATGTTTTGTGTATGTGTATGTGTGTCTAATGTGATTGTTCTTTTTTCCAGGGGCCGAGCCGGAGAAGACAAGAAGAAGGACGGGGACATGGTGGAAAAGTACGTTTCATATTTAAAATGTGTTTTATTTTATGTTGTGTTTATTTGTGGCTAAATTGATGTTTCTTTTTTTCCTAAGGGGTGCGACCTACTGAAGGGACATCCGAGCATGGTAAGTGGTTTTATTTATTCTATTTTAGGATAGATGTAGGCTTTTTAATGTATTGTAGATTGGATTTGATGTATTGTAGATAGGGGGTAATGTTTAAAAGTTAGGGGGTAATGTTTAATAGATAGGGGTACTGTTTAATAGATAAGGGGTAATGTTAAATAGATAGGGGTTATGTTTAATAGATAGAGTTTAATGTATTTGTAGATAGGGGTGATGCTTAATAGATAGGGGTAATGTTTAATAGATTGGAGTAATGTATTGTAGTTAGGGTTTAATGTATTGCAGTTAGGGGTTAATGTTGGTTAGATAGGGTATACTTTTTCATAGATGGGGTAATGTTTTATATATTGGGTAATATATTGCAGTTAGGGGTTAATAGTATTGTAGTTAGGAGTATATTTGCAATGTATTTATTGATGTACTTTAATGTTATGAATATATGTGTATGTCATATCTTTGCAGGTGTGTAATTATTTTATTTTTTTTGTAGTGGGGGAGTTTGTGATGTTCTTTTTTATTTTTTGTAGTGGGGGTTGTAATGTTCTTTTTTATTTTTTGTCGTAGGGGTGTTGTATTTTTTTTTTAATTTCCTGTAGTGGGGGGTTTGTAATATCATTTAATTTTTTTGGTAACAGGTTCTTTTATTTTTTGTAACTTAGTTTTTTTTATTTTGTGTAATTAGTGAGGTGGGGGCCCTCGTGGCACTTATGGGGTTAATAATAGGGTTCTTATTGCCCTATGAGGCTTTTCATAGACTCTTATGGGACTAATTGAGTTACATAGAGGCTTACGGGGGTCTGTATGGACCCCCATAAGTGATGGGGTTAGATGGAGACTTATGGGGGTCTGTATAGACCCCCCATAAGTGATGGGGTTAGATGGAGGCTTATGGAGGTCTGTATAGACCACTATAAGTGATTGGGTTAGATGGAGGCTTATGGGGGTCTGTATAAGTTTTGCGGGGTTGGAGGAGGGATTATCGGAGCATTGGAATAGGGTTGTGGGGATTCATGCGTCCCGAATCCCTTGCGGCCGATGGGATCAAAGGCTTTCCCTACAGTAAGCTGCGGCGGGGGTGGCCACAAGGGAAAGCAGGGCGCCGGCCACAAGCTGGCCGGAGCCCTTGTCCACAAGGGAATCGAATAGCTAAGTAGCTTGCAGCCATCTCTTGCGGCCACACAGCTCCTACGGCCATCTATTGAATGAGGCCCTTAGTGATTTACACCCAGTAACATGTTGGAGAATGGGATTTAGCACATATGTACTTCATGTAAACCATGAAGCTATGCAGTGTTGGGCCTGGTCAGAACTTGGATGGAAGACCACTTAGGAATATGTAGTGGCCTACTAGAGAAAAAACTGGCGGCCCACTCAGTATCTCTGCCATGAATACCAAGGGATCAGCATGGTGTGTTGTGGTCCATAAGGTCACGGAAAGTCATTCAAGACTGTATGACGCATACACACACACACTTAGGCCCTCATTCAATTGTGATTTGGCCAATTGAATAGGGGTCTAAATAAGCACATAGCATATTTTTTTAAATAAGTTTTTAGTTAGTGAAAACCTTGCTTTTGGATAGATGCTTACTAGCTAAAAACTCCTTAAAAAAAGTATGTTATGTGCTTATTTAGAACCCTATTCAATTGGCCAAATTGCAATTGAATGAGGGCCTTAGTGCACAATGTCTACAACATATAATCCTTATTGCTTAATTTTTTTTTCCAGAAATTGTTTTTTATTTTATATAATTATTATATAGTGAAAACATATTCAGTTAAATATTAAAATTAAATTGTACAAATTTGTGGAATCTAAATGCAACTCAAAAGAGAATAAAGTAATCTCTAGTTATAATATGTAATGATTTGATATTTAAATTTTTTAACACAAAATCATGTATACTTTAAGTAGTGCAATCAACAGAAACGTATCCACATATAACTAAATTCATAGACATAACAGCCCCACAATGTTTAATTATAATATGTTATTAAACATACATACAACATCTTCTTTAAGTAGCACATTACAGTTCAAAAAGTTGCATTGCAGTGGTGAATTACATTTCAACAATTTCAATTTGCTGAAAGACAGTAAAAATAGTAAAACATTCATAAATAAGTAAATTGATAAACATATTTTAGCCTTTGAGATTTCAAATTCTAATGCTTTCTGCAAACTTGCAAAGAGCTCAACTTGTCCTTATCACTAAGAGGTTTAGAAGTGATTAACAAACTTTTTCCTATAATACATTGTTATCATCCTTCTGTGCTGCACATGCAGTGCATGCCGCCTAACATAGGTTCATGTTTGAGCATGTAACAAATCTCAGTATATGTGTGTAGTAACTCTGCTATCCCATGATGGCAGCCCTAGTATCATGCTCTGCTTGAAAGGAACTTGCAGTCTATCACCCCAACAGGAAATGAATTTCATTTATAGAGCAATCAAAACTGGCTATACATTTTACTAGCAGGTTTTGTCTACAGTAAATCATTTCTGAAATATTCCTGTATACTTATGTGCAGCACAGCATGCTTATGTGCAGCTTAAAGTACTTGATAATGGTGGGATTGGGTTCTAACTGTCAGATAACTTTGCGGGTCTTTATTTTGGAAACTACAGAGACAGAAAAGCAGACTGAAATCTTAATTAGCACATCAAAGCTTGAATAATAATTAATATCTATGAGCTGCTCATTTGCATATAAATGCAGCAACAACATGGTTGATTTTAGAAAAAATGGATACAAATAACTTAAAAAACAACTTGATTTTCGGATGTCAGAATCCCTTAAATCACCTGCACTTATTAGAGTTAATTAACCACCTCATATAAAGTTATGAGCAGTGGAGGATAATTTTTCAGGCAATTTAAATTTAAAATACTTTACTGTGTAGCTCAATTATTTAACACTTTCACTTAAAAAGTTTAATAATTATGTTTAACTGCTAGACTTACATATGTCTGACTTAAATATCGGAACTCTCATTCCCTACAAACATAAATGGACAATTACATTGTTAACGGGTTCTGTGAAAACAGCCATCACAGCCCCTGACAAGATTGGTGCATCAAAGTATATTCAAGTAAAGATATATGGACCTTTCTTGTTATCTCCCCGCCAGTGCAGTTGCGTGCAGCGGCCAGTGGATGGTCCGCTGGTGGTGTAATGAGACTTTGTTGAATTTGTTCTTAGGTTTAGGGTTAGGGTGAGGATTTACGGTTAGGATTTAGGGTTAAGATTGTGGCAAATGACAAGCTTTACATACTATTTTTAACCCTAAAACCCTAATCCTAACCCCTAACTCTCACCCTAAGAACAAATTAAACAACGTATTGAGGCGCTACCGTTGAGCCACCTACTGACCGCTGCATGCCGATGCACTGGCGGGGAAAAAACAGGAACAATCAAGATATATTTTTAACATGTGTTATTAAATATATAAAACTATATGCATTGTTTTAAGAAAAACGTATCAACTAGAGTGACAATATTTGAAATCATTTTAAAATATATATATATTTGTATAAGGTAATTGTTTCATATCAGGATTTGTGAATGTTACATTGTATCCTTATGAAGTGCAGATGTTTCTATTTATTACAACAAATCTTCTTGTGCTAAATTAGGTTTTCTATTACAGGCAAATGGTGTTTTTGCCTAAACATATTCTATTAGCAGAACATTGTTTTCTAATATAAAATACTTCCCACCTCAATGTTTAAATGCTTTATAATGCTAAGTATCACCTGTCAGAACAGATAATCTGCTTCAATTTAATTAACAGGGAATGTTCTATTGTAATGTGGGAGTTAATGGGTTATCTGTAAGCTTAAGGTTTAAACTATAAGCAAAACAAGAATGAGGAACAATTACTATTGGAGCTGAGCTGCATTTTCTGTTTAATGCAAATGGATTCACACAATATTGGAAATAATACGCATAGACTATAAATATACTATGATGGCATTAGTATGAAAATAAGAGCCATTAAAATAATTATGACATATGCACAATATTTAAAATCCAAAAGCTATGCAATAATGCACCACAATTCCTTTTACTTTATCATGGCTGATTACAGTGCTTTAATATTCTTATTATCAAGTGAAATGTGCACATAAAAATAGATATAAATGCAATTGACTCTTATTAAAAACTTTGAGTGTGTTAGATAATTGAGCTTGAAAGAAGAATATTTTAAGCATAATTTAAATGAAAAGGTCATCTCACTCTCATATGATTATCTCTCACATGAGTATGTCCAGTAGATATAGTTTATAATAATGATAATACTGTAATACTTAAAAGTCTATATGACTATTGATATCTATCCAATTGTGCATGCTCTTGTGTTTTGTTTTGTAAAATTATGGGTCAAAGCTTTCATGGGAAAGACATACTACTCCGTAGAGCACTCTATTGGCCAAATCTGATAATGCATGATTAAGTTTAATTTTGCTATTTTTTGTGTCCCCTATTCATTTAATCTGGGGAGGGGGCAGGTTTTTCCCCCCATCCCTCCAGTTCCTATGGCCCTGACTGGAAGGATCCAGCTGCCAAGTGCACCTCAACACAAAATGTAATAACTACCAATTATATTTATGTTTCTTTGTATGTGTAATTTTTATTTAAGGATTCCCTGGTGGTCCAGTGGTTAGGATTCAGTGCTTTCACTGTTGCAACCTCGGTATGATGCCAATCAGGACACCAAGAGGTCACAGCACCCTGAAGCCATGAAGAGTTGGGCCTGGTCAGTACTTGGATGGGAGACCACCTAGCAATACCAGGAGCTGTGTGCTGTGGCCCACTGAAAAAGGAACTGGCAACCCACTCCAGTATCTCTGCCATGAAAATCAAGTGGATCAGCATGGTGTGTTGCAGTCCATAAGGTCACTGAGAGTCAGACATGACTGAGCGACACAAACACTGTTTTCATTTATACAATAATTTGGACCTTTACGCAATGCGTGGCTTGATCCAGGTACAGGACACAGTGGAGGGAAAGTGAGAGGGGGAAATAAGACACAGGGGAAAGGGAGAGGAGGAAAGAAGACACAGGAGTGGGAGAGGGGGGGAAGGGAGAGGGGTAAAGGATGTACAGGGGAGGGAGAGGGGGAAAAGGGAGAGCGGGAGAAGAGGCACTGGAGAGGGGGAAAGGGATAGGGGGAAAGGAGGTACAGGGGAGAGAGGGGATAAGAAGACACAGGGGAGGGGTAAGGAGACACAGGGGAGGGAGAGGGGGGAAGGAGACACAAGGGAGGGAGAGGGGTGGAAGGAGACACAAGGGAGGGAGGAGGGGGGAAGAGACACATGGAAGTGAGAGGGGAGAATAGACAAAGGGGGAGGAGACAGGGGAGGGAGAGGAGGGAATTGAGACACAAGGGAGGGAATGGGGGGAATGAGACACAAGGGAGGGAGAGGATGGGAAATAAAACACAAGGGAGGGAGGAGAGGGAGAGGAAGGGGGAAATGAGACACAAGGGAGGGAGAGGAGGGGGGAAAGCATACACAAGGGAGTGAGAGGAGTGGGAAATGAGACACAAGGGAGGGAGAGGGGGAAGTGAGACTCAAGGGAGTGAGATGAGGGGGAAATGAGACACAAGGGAGGGAGAGGAGGGGGGAAATGAGACATAAGAGAGGAAGTAGACTGGGGGAGAGAAGGCGCTCAGCGCCAGGCTCACAATGAGCGCCGAAGGCTTACAATTTTATTCCCATCATTTTTGATGGGCAAGTTGTTAGTAGTTACATAATAATTAAGGTTGAAAAAATGTTTTAGTCCATCAAGTTCAACCTTTTTAGAGGATAAAATAAAATTCCTGTCTGACCGCAGATACTGCTAATCGGACTCCTCCCTGGACCAGTACTACTCTAGTTATCCAGGATAACCCTGAATGCACTTTTTCATTCAAAAATACATCCAATCCTTTTTTAAATGTATCTATTGAATCCGTTGTCACCACCTCCTTTGGTAGAGAATTCCACAGATTAACCACCCTCGGAATAACCCTTTTCTTTATTTAATCTTTTTTACTTCTAACCTCAAAGAATGTCCTCTTGGCACAAAAAGTTCTCTTAACAAAGCCTTATATTGGCAGTGGGTGTATTTATATATCAGAATGTAGTATATACAGCATGGGCGTATTTAGATTTTATGCTGTCCTAGGCCTAGTCAGGCTTATGTGAACCCACACCACATATACTTAAAGATATATCTAAGTTTCCTGGATTATGAGTGCATCTGAGGATAATCAGTAGTGTATGCAAACGTTTTTGCATGAACAAATACCAGAACAAACATTTAAACACTGACAGTTGAAAATTAGAGTTAACACCAACTTGAAACCCAGTCTAAATTAAGTTCATAATTTGTTTTGGCCAATCAGGAGGAGGCTTAGGCAGCTGATACATTTGTATCACGCTCTGGGTTTCCTGGCTGTGCTGTAAAGTCTCTCTACCAAAAGGTTCAAACGTATCTGGCTGCTTCTCCTTTGCGTACTTGGTTATGTAAGCTCCCTGTGGGTGTGCAAAGCTGTATTTTGGTTTCCTGCATATAACTTTTTTAATTACACTGAACTTTTCTATATAACACATATTTTTATGATAATCACTGCCTATTTCTTACCAAACATTTGAAATACAGGAAATGTTTATATACAGTGTACTTAACACGTTTATATACAGTGTGCTTAAGTGCACCCATGCCCCCAGCAGCCCAGTTATTGCACCTCCTATAGCTTTGCTATATTCCGAATTAAAACTTTTCGAGCATTTCTGTATACCAGAAAGTGTTAAGTACACTCACGGCCAGAAATGTCACATCAAGCAGGCATTTCTCTGTGTATTCAACTGGTATTCTATAGTCCTGCAATGGGATATTCCTGGCCTAGGCCTAAACACACCACTGATATACCGCCCATGATATCTATATTTACGGGCATATATTCAATACTGCAAGTCAGTAATCCACCCTGTAATCACACAGAAACCCGCGAGTCCTAACTAATTTCTGGTTTGTAATTAAAAGTTAGTCTATACTGTAGATTTGTAACTTTAAATGGTATTAATAAATTTGAATGCATAATGCGTCATTAATGGAGATTATCTGTGCACCTCACTGTAAAGCTGTTGACCTTATGTTCAGTAATTAATATTTAATTTCCTAGTCATATCAAGAACTGTTTAATTTTCTTGTTGCTATATTTAGTGATATTACTAAAGTGGAGTCATTTATAAATGGCAACTGTAATGCTCTGCTTTTGTAGATTTTACATTGCACTTTTATTGTGCTTAAAGGATATTATGTTCCTATCGAATGGCTCCCATTGGAACTCTTGGAATGCTGACTTAAAGCTACAAGAGTTTTGAAAGTCTATCTATACACTTATATATGCAAATACTTTATCACCAGTTACCCCTCATGAGATGGGTATCTCCCAAGATTCCCCCTCAATACCCTCTGACCCTTCCTTCCACACCTTGTGCAAAGGGGTGGGGGGTTATTAACTCCATGTGGGTCCTTATGGCCAATTGAATGGGGCTCTATATAAGCACATAGCATATTTTTTTTACAGAAGTTTTTAGTTAGTGAAGACCTTGCTTTTGGATAGAAGTTCACTAACTAAAATCTTCTGTAAAAAAATATGCTATGTGCTTATATAGAGCCCTTTCTAATTGGCCAAATCACATTTGAATGAGACTCTCTGTCCTTATGGACACCATGTACCATGTGCACACTACGGGCCTCATTCTATTATCGGCCGCAGCCGTTGCGGGGCCGCAAGGACCGGCCGCAAGCTATTCTGCTATTCTATTCCCCTCTGGCTGGGGCTTCCGGCAGGCTTGCGGCCGGCGCCTTGCTATGTCTTGCGGCCGCTCCCGCCGGTGGAAAGCCTTTGATCTAAAACGGCTGCAAGGAAATCGGCCGTAAGAAAATCCTGGTTGCAATTCTATTGCTCCGGGAACCCTCTCTGCAAGGCTAAAAGCGAGCCGCAGCTTACTTGCAGGAAAGAGGTCTCGCTAGCACCAATTAAGCACATAAAATGGCTCAAATAAAGCCATCCTGCACTTAGAGAAGACTATAAAGTGATTTTAGGTTTTAGCAAAAATAGCACAAATTTCCCCTATACTCAAATCCGTAAAATATTTTTTTTAAATATATGTCAAATATCCATGTAAAAAGTCCAGAGTGCTTGGAGCACCTCAGACCTGGCCACGCTGCGGCCGGAAAATAAACAGTTAATGTAAACTCGTATTTGGGCTGATGTGCAAGCTTGAGAGGGGGTTACTATTAATCCTCATGTCCCCCAATATGATCCCTAGCATTTACAGAGCTGTACAGTGCAGGCTTGAATTTATTTTTTACTTTAAAAATTTTGAGGCTTACGGCCGGTTCCAAGATATGCGGCCGGCCGTAAGAGGAGATCCTTGCGGGGCCATATAATTGAATTGCGAGTTAACAGAACACCCGCAAGGAATCGCAGCCTTACGGCCGATTTACGGCCGATAATAGAATGAGGCCCTATATCTTTAAAACTAATAACAGAAAATAAAAAATAATTACAGAAAATAAAAAAGACTATACAAAAATAAAGAAGAGACTACAAAAAAAACTACACCTATACAGGGAAACATTAGACTTAAACCTCAACATTGACACCCCTCCAGAGCCCTAAATAGGTGAGTACTCCCATGTTGATTGAAGAATCCACCCTTGCTTGATGGAAACACTTGACTGATTGTAGGACTTGCCTGATTGAAGCATTTTTTCCTTATTTTCAGCCTGTGTAAATGGGACTCTTCATAAAAATTGTGGAGCTCTTTCAAGAAAAAATGCCATCTAATGGAGCTCCTCCTCCATGGATCTCCTACAGTGACTAACTTTTTTTTGTCAGCGCCGTCACCCTATTTACTATTTTTGGTTGAATTATGCATCAATAATATTTCAGCCAATGAGAATAATTTTAATACATAATTATAGGTGGGTGAAATATGATTGACACATAGTTCAGCCATTCAGAATTAGCAAAAATAGTATATAATGAAAGGGCATTGCAAATAAATGATAATAATAATAATAATAATATTAATAATAAACATTAGCTGGAGTGGGAGCTTTTCGGTGGAGAAGCTGCATTTCTAGTCAGAGGCCTATTTCCAAAAATGAGGAGCAAGAGCTTTAATCAAGCAAGAAAAGAACAGGGCTTCAAGGATCATCGTTAGAGGGTCATCAAGGTGGAGGTTACATATAATATCACCCCCTATAGATATTTTTTTTGTAGTGTCTTTTTATTTTATTTTATTTTTTTAAATCTCTAATTCTTTTTTTTATTTTAGGGTAGTCTTTTATTTTCTTTAATTTTTTTTAAGGAGTAGTGTTAGTGTCTATGGGGTCCTTTTAATATCCCATGGGAGTCCATAAGGATCCCAATGGTAGAAGTTATTGTCCCATGGGGATCAATAGGGACCCCCATGGCAGGGGGTTAGGTTTAGGTGCCATGGGGGTCCATAGGGACTCCCATGGTTTAAGGGTTTATTTTAGGCACTATGAGAGTCCATGAGGACCCTCATAGTTATAGTTTAGTATACAACGCGGGTCCATAGGGACCTCAGTGGTATTGGAGTTTATTTTCCCCATCCACCGCCTATTAAGGACTCTGATTCACAATTCAGCATACTGAGCCACACATTAAAATAAGAGAAGTATTTGCTTTACAGGAAAATAGATAGTATAATATATAAAAAGTTTTTAACATCACCAGTATTTCAGTCAGTGATACTGGATAGCTGTTATATAATTCTGTGATGCAGCTAGTGTTTTTAAAAGAATCCCTGAAACACCCTTAAAATGTCCAGTGATAGCTCATGATGGAATATAAATAAATTATGTGTGTGATGTATTGCAGCCCATCTCTGCCCATTGCATTGTTTTAATGGCTTATTTAATCCACCATACTGTTAAGAATTCCTCTGCACCAACTGAGTTATAGAGCTCTAAGGAGAAATCCTTTATTCCCTCAAGATTAGTTAGCTGCATCTCCAAATTAGTATTTGTCAGAGGGAGGTTAGATAGTGTTGCAAAGATGCACTGTCAGTTAGTTTTATAATTCCGGCAACACTATTTTATCATGAAAAAAGGCTTTAGTAATTTGTAAAACCTAATTTTAACAAATATATTAGTTTAATGTCTCCTTTTTACATGAAAAAGGAGTAAAATGTTATTAGTTAAAAGTTTCACTTAATAAAAACTTCAGATCACTTAATTGTAATGCCAAAAAATGTCAGAATGTGCAATTTAAATTAATTAAAGAAGAGTGGGAGTCTGTGCCCCTTTATGTTAAATATTGGATTTGTCATCTATACACCACATTAACATGTAAAAAAACTCATAACAGTGCATACAGATGACATCACTCTACAACTGTCCATTGATTGATTATATGATCTGCAACTTAGTCACTTTCACTGAATAATTAACCTAAGATCTCACAATTAGCATTTTGCATTGTTTTTCTTGAAGTATTCATTTATATTGTCCTGATAGATCACTCCAAACTACTTAAATTAACATGTAATAATATCATTATTTAAAGGGTATTGTCAGTAGAAATGTATTGAATGACAACTAGGCTCCCATAATTGCCATTTACTGCTTTAAGAACAAAAGTTTAAAAATGGAAACATTTTATTAGAAAGAAAAAAAGCCTAAGGGCCTCATTCTATTAGCGGCCGTAAATCGGCCGTAAGGCTGCGATTCCTTGCGGGGGTTCTGTTAACTCGCGATTCTATTATACGGCCCCGTAAGGATCTCATCTTACGGCCGGCCGCATATCTTGGAACCGGCCGTAAGCGCAGAAATCTAAAAACGCAAAAATAAATTCAAGCCTGCACTGTACAGCTCTGTAAATGCTAGGGATCATATTGGGGGACATGAGGATTAAAAGTAACCCACTCTCAAGCTTGCACATCAGCCCAAACCCGAGTTCAAATTAACTGTTTATTTTCCAGCTGCGGCGTGGGCGGGTCTGAGGTGCTCCAAGCACTCTGGACTTTTTACATGGATATTTTACGGATATTAAAAATAAAATATTTTACGGATTTGAGTATAGGATAATTATGTGCTATTTTTTCTAACACCTAAAATCCCTTTATAGTCTTCTCAAAGTGCAGGATGGCTTTATTTGAGCTATTTTATGTGCTTAATTGGTGCTAGCGGGACCTCTTTCCTGCAAGTAAGCAGCGGCTCGCTTTTAGCCTTGCAGAGAGGTTTCCCGGAGCAATTGAATTGCAAATAGGAATTTCTTACGGCCGAAACTCTTGCTGCCGTTTTAGATCAAAGGCTTTCCTCTGGCGCGAGCGGCCGCAAGAGGAGATAGCAAGGCACCGGCCGCAAGCCTGCCGGAATCCCCGGAGGGGAATAGAATAGCCGAATAGCTTGCGGCCGGTCCTTGCGGCCCTGCAACGGCTGCCGCCGCTAATAGAATGAGGCCCTAAGTCTTTAATTTGTTAAGTTCTAAATGCAATTATTCTTTACTATCCCCTTCTTTATCCCTACCATGTCATGGTGAAGGGGCTTGTGTACCTCAATGAAGCTGTGAGCTATACCTTGTATGGTCACCCAAGATGGGCAGGTCAAAGCAGACAGGTCAGACAAATCGGGGTCCACTGGAGAAGGAATTGGCATCCCACTCCAGTATCTTTGTCAAGAAAACCATATGGATAAGCACAACCAGAAACAAAGACAGATGTGCCTTAGCGTGATGCGTCCATATGGTCACCGAGAGTCGGACATGGTTGAAGGACTGAAAAACTAATTATTTACTATGGGCAGGTGTTGCTGTACTTGTTTTCCTGGATCGACACCTGGGAGGGTGATCCTGTTGCTATTTGACTTCATTTGACAATCCATTAATGACATTTTAAGTTGTATATCATTGTGGAAACACTTTCAATAGAACTGAATGGAAATCTTATCTGCATCCACATCCTTTCCATTTTAGAATATCTGCCCCAAGTTTCATATAATAGCTAATAAATTAAAGGAAATAGTTTTTTTTTACTTTACAAACACATTTTACCCATATCAAATTCTTCAAAAGAGCATACTTTAAAATATATGTTACTAATTACCCCCACCTCTATCCTTGCTCGAATACTGATTAGGTGTTGCTTTACATGTAAAAGTGAAAACCTCAGTTTTATCAAAGTCTCCATTTTTCATTGCTGCACAGCATTGACATAAATATATGTTACTCACAATAACTGCATCCAACGCAATAAATAATGTAATAAACAAAAGAGGAGTCATTCATGAAGCCCTACAGTGGGTGAAACACATAGCAGATTGCTACAGTGATTGCTACTACCACGTGTTCTTGGCATTGCCAACACTCAAGTCATCATGCTGTAACTCCAAGCACAGTAGGAACCAAGGGTCGCAGCTACCAACTGAATGGACTAAAGGATTACCCCAGAACAGCAGTGACTTCCCACAGCACATTTTAATATAACTATACATAAGCCAACTACTTAAACTCAAGCACTTCAAACACATATGGTTAAAGTTTTACACAGGCAGTGTAGGGAGACAATATATCACATTTCATGCATTCACACTGAGCTCTAAACCACCACCTGCAAAGCAAGTTATGAAGAATTATAGATACATCAATATCATAATATTCATATCATCATTTTCATAAAAAGTTTTAAAAAAATACATCGCTACATGAGCAAAAAATAATAAAAAAGATACATCATTCCATGAGCACCAAGTGAAAGTGTAATTATTAAAATAGTTAACCTCTTTTTAATATATGTATTGTAATTATAAATATAATTGTCTTGTTTTTCCTTTTTAGCCATGTATATATTTAGTTTTTAGAAAGCATTTTATTATTTATAATATCCACAAATCCACAATCTTTTTTGTTATTTTCTCTATATTAAAACACTCACACTTTCATTAAAATCACTCAAGCTTTACAAGAAAATCTATATTTTTTTCTTGCTAACTGTAACCGCAGCCAGGCCTATATTTGTATGAAAAGAATGAGACATTTTAATATGTCAGTCTTCATTTCCACCCCACTAAACATCTATTTATTAACAGTTTTGAAACAATCTTCAGCTTGGTCAGGTAAGGAATATTTCAAAAGTATAAAAAATAAATTCATTTAACATCACTGCCAAAAAATGAAAGGGACATGAATTATGAGTCTTACTGTGTTGTTTCGAGTTGACTACGACGATATGATTTGGAAAAAAAAATAGCGCCGCTGTCATTGTCGAAGAGTGTAATAACAACTCAGGGACACGATCCATCAATGCCGTTCTTGGATGAGAAGGAAAAAAAGTTGATCTATTTCACTGGTCATCATTTTCAGCATATTTGACGACAAATAATTGTACATTCATCAATAACAATAGATTAAAGTTGAAATGATTTATTGCTGCTATATCACAGATATGATGGAGAGCGGGTCGCTCAAGCGGTGATGAGGTCTGTATTTAATTTTCACGGGTCTGTTAGCAGAAATAATAGACAGAGCTCAAACCACCTGAAACAAGGTAAGATCAGAAGCTGGTGACAATTGATTTGTAGAGTTGTTCTTCATGAGTGGTATTGAGGGAAAGGTGCAGAAAGAGCAACCCCTCTTCTGAACCACTAAATCAAACATGGAAGCCTGCTTTTGTTCAAATAAATTTCATCAGTTGGTGATAAATATTTTTTTTGCGCAACAGAAACATAGACCCATAAATAAATAGTAATATTAAAATAAAAATAAAAAAATACAATGAGTTACAAAAACAATAGTAATAATAATTAAAAAAATAAAAAAATAATAATAAACGTTTTGTCAAAATGTATTCCTGATAATGATGAAAATCCATACAACCTGATTTCTAGAAAATCAAACACTCTTTTAATAGATTCTGTCTTTTATTACTATTGAACAGTACTACTACTGAACACTACTATGTGCTGGCAGATAATTAAAAAAGAGTAGGCAAGTGGGTGCTGGTTTAAGTGAGGTTTATAATAAACAAGAATAGTGAATACTGCAAAATGAAGACAGGCGCTGTTTTTCCAAATCCTCAACTCATCTCATCAGAATCGAACAGCCCTGAAAATCTCGAACATAGAAACAAGGGACAGGGCATTTGTTGTAACATGATTTCTTGCATGAGCATGTGGAGCATGATTGACTGCAGCAGAAAAAAACAAGTTACTGGTACTAGGCAAAAGATCCTCCAATACTATTTATCTGTATGGTAACATAACTGCTTGCTTAAACGTCTGGGCCCCTATTCAATTGAGAAATTGTTGGTTACTGGAGCCCGTAAACTAATCTGCTATTAAATTGGGGTCTTAGCAAGCCGCAAACGATCTGCGGGTTACAGGGTTAAAATCATTGCGGATGACAAAATCTTAATTTACAGCCCATCTAAGCCTTTGATCTTTCAATCCCGCAAATGTTACAATTGCTAAAATCGCAAATTGCTATTCAATTGCTACAATTCCCCAAGCCCGCAAATGTTTTTACACCCGTAAACAGCAGATGTAGAAAATCCAGATAGGACTCGCAAGAGAGTAAAACACCTGTTCGTAGCACTGTAAATGCAAATAAAAAAAAATCAATAATGCACTTTAAAAGAAAGGGAAAGCAAAAAACACATTAGATTTAATTGCACAACAGTCTCACACTCGCAAATCTGCAATCAAAAATGATTTTATTTAAGGTTTTATTTCCTTGTTATATCAATCTTGGTAATCAATGAGTTAATACATATCAGGTCACCCACATGCATTAAAACAGTATCGCCATTAATTTTTATTATTTTGTACATTGCCGGATTGCGAGTATGATCGCATATCGGACCTCTAAACGCTAATTGATGGATGTGTAACCTCCATGTTTTACTGGCGTAATGATGAGGGTCTCATTTACTGCTGGCTGTTTCTAAATCGGTAGTTACGCCCTTACTTAATTGATCATGATCACGCTCTGAAATGCTACTTACGATTGCATGGTTTACGGTTTCGGCTTTTGGTCCCTAACTTGTGGGCTTGTTCAATTGAATCGCTCTGTAATTGTAGCAAGTTTCAAGCCCGCAGACATACAGCCTGTATAACGTAATCTATGGGCTTGCAATTGAATTGGGGCCATGGTCTGAATCGACAGAACTTATTCTAGCGACTCCCGGAGGAATACTTTGAGGGAAGGGAGCATGACTGCAGGAGGGAGGGGAAGCAAGGAGGAGAGAGTGAGGAGATGCTGGGGGGTGTTTTGAGGAGCTGCCTAGTCTTCTCTCTCACTTCCCTTCAGGTGCTGCTCCACTCCACTTTGCTCAATCAGCAACTATGGTCTCTAGAGGTAGTTGGTCATTGTTATTGTCTTAGAGCACACTATGTTACCCTATTCACAGCTTCTGTGGCTGGCGGTTTTGCTACCAGAACGCTAAGTAAGGGGAGTGACCTGGGATCTGAGTTCTTTGATGGTCCTCTGGGACTAAACCCATTCCATTTAAGGATAGTAGGTGAAAGCGTGCCTCTCACTGGTCAGTCCATGTGGGTACCTAGCTTGCAGCAAAATGCTGGCAACTGAACCTTGATGATGGTCATTTGTCAGGTTATGGTATTCTGTAATGTTGATAGCTTTATACAAACAATAGGGAATACATTCTAATAATATGACAACTTTTATTCTATCTATTTCTAGGACGTCGAAACGCGTCAGGCGTAGGTTAGAACGTGCGTCATTACGTAAGACGCACGCTTGAGTCACATGAGCGTGAATCAGGAAGTGGGGTTGAGACAGGGAAAGTAGCATCCTGAGCATGGCAGAGAGCCTGAAATAGGCCATTTTGGACAGATGTTAATGCATTCTGAGTGGGTCTAAAGACATTCTGTTAGACTGCAGTCTATAGAGAAGGTTTTCTTAAGAGGATTAAAGTTATATAACGTCTGGTAAACGGAGATAGATTGCACTAAGTTCTATACCCTTAAAGAAGCCATAGACTTGCCACCAAAAACCTTTGTGGCATAATCTCTTATGACTACCTCTTAAACTCTATAGTATACAATTAACAAGATCTAGAGATATAGTAGATTTTGTTTGTCTGTTCCAGGTTAAGAGCAATGATAGCTACTTTTTGTCTCTGTAATCTATAGTGGTACATAAAGACAAGTAAAGACCCACCTTATTCCTAGTGTAAGGAATCCGAAAGTGGGGTTGTGTATTGACTTTTTTTCTCCAGTACTGCAATTTATCCTGTATATGCCCAGATATGTGTACTCATATTAAGTAGCTTTAATACTAATAAGAGGCTGACTAGCCCAGACTATATGTGGTACAGGCATTAAATGCCAAGAAATGTTCCTGCCAAATTAGCAAATCAATGCTTTTGTTTTTAAACTGTACATTTGAATAGTTTTTATTCGTCGTTGTTCCCTTTACTAAATAAAAGTTGTCATATTATTAGAAATTATTCCCTATTGTTTGTATAATGATTGATGGAGTGGGAAACACTCATGGGAAACTAACTCCCTAGATTGTACTACATGATGTTGATAGCTAATTAATACAAGTGGATGTGACCCAATTTTCCCAAATATGGTGTTTTTATTATGTAGAGGTAAAAGGGGACAGGGTTGGTGAGTGACCCCAGCGACCTCTCTACTATACCAGATCAAGCTCTACACCAGGGGAGTGTTTCTTTCGCGGCCCATGAGCCCCAGCGCAGCACATATTCGGGGCAGCAGGTTGCAGTACATTGAAATTGGTTTTGTATATATGCATGAAAATGTCTATATGCAGTGATATTTGACACTTTCTGACATACAATATAAATCCTTAAACACACATAGTTATGGTCTGAGATGTAGAAAGGGGAAAGAAGGAGATGCAAATAGGGTGTCGGTTGTCTCACAAATCTGAATGGCCTAGGGCAGCATAAAACCTAAATATGCCTGTGCTCTACACAAAAATGTAGTATAAGACAAAGCTATAAATCATCCTGATTATTTTGAAAGACTCCACCAAACGATAAGAAACAGAATGGGCATTACTGCATTCACATCTACCCGCATCCTCAGATTCCTTGTATCTCTTTCAACTACACTTTAATCTACTTCCTTTATAAAAGATAAAACCTTAGATGAAGCTGTAATTTCTCCAGTTCAGCATTTGATTACATTCACACATGGCCAGCCAGGCAGGTGCCCCTGTGAGCGAAGCTTACCTAGGCAGATGCCTAGTTTATTTTTTAATGAACCACTGAAATGTTATATTTATAGTATCTTCTTATGAAGAACAGAAACTAATAATTGTCAAAATGTTGCATTCAATTTTGCTTCAATAATTTAATCATAACAGATATTGCCTTTGCTCAACACTGGGTTAGAAACCTGTTTGGATTCCTATAAGATCTCTTTTCAGTTCTGTTGAATGACTGCCACTGTAACAATATAACTAAATAGAAGAGTAAGCCCAGTAGGATAACCATCTGCTTAAGCTATAGTATGACTAGAATGTCATGTAATGACATTAGCAAAGTCTATTTTAAAATATTCTGTAAAAAACTTCATAAACATGTGACATTCTCCCCAAATTACAGTGATACTTTAATTATAAATACAGTCCTGGAAATATTTAATTATATGGAAATATATCTAGTTTTTATTTTAAAAAAATATATATTTTTCCTTAAACATATATTTTTTTGTTAAAAAGTCCAATTTACTATTTTTAAATATAAATAATGTTTTTTTTTTTTTTTCCTTTGTACTAGTGTTATCGAATATAACACAATTCTTTACTCATGGTTAAATTAATTTCTTATTCTTTAACTAAGTTACATAGACAGCTGATGTAGTCTTTAATTTTTCCAAATTGAAGACAAGTGCCATTTCTTTTAAAACATATTTCAATAGGTTCAATTTAAATTTAAATTATATACTGCTTTCAGAGCAGGCATATCAAGGTAACTGTTGAGAAGCCAATCTTACAGAATTATACTTAAAAAACATTAAATATCATTTAGACGTAATCACGAATCAGGTCAATCATATCATTGTTTTTTAATTAAACCTAAAACCAAAAATTCACTTAGTTTCTAAGTACTTGTAGGCACATAAAGCACAGTGGGATTTATTACATTAAAAACTGACATTATAATTATTCTTTTTTAAAAAGAGAAATAACTAAATAATTTCCCAGGTACGGCTTTTCCGAGGTACAAAATATGCTCATAATACAATCTATCAGCATAGATGTGACAAGTACACAATGTAGATTATAGGGTCTATGAAAATAAATTAACTCATTTGTATATCTTAGCTTTACACTTGTCAACAAGTCAACAAAACCTGGTGTCACGAAACGCAAAAAGCTTTCATTTTCTGGCCAGTCAAACACTGGCGCTCAGTTTTCCTTCTCAGTAATCTAAATAATCTCCCACCTTGCTCATGATGAATCACTTGCCAGTTCCTACTCTGTACTTCCACTTTATGTGACCTAATTAAAGAAAACATTCCATGATTGCCTATTTGTCCTCATGCATGACAACCTATTATTTTTGCTACCACCTGATTAGAGCATTATTATCCTTGGATTTAGATTGATTTGCTAGGCAGTTTAATAAAACACTACTTAGTTTGATTTAAAGGACTACAGGTTTCCTTTATGCATGCAATTACTCTGTAACTAAGTAGTGTATCACAATTTTAAAACTACGTCTAACTGATAAAGTCATATATTACAAAATGTGTATCGCAGGTGACGTTCGTGTTTAGTTTGTTGATGTGTCGTTGGATACTGTGAGTGATGATTTTTTCAATCTGATTTGTCAAAAATGATAAATCTCTTTCATCATCCTTGTCTTGAATGTCTACTGCACATTGGAAATATCATATATTTTTTGCCGTAGATAAACCCAAACAATCACATGATTAAGCCGTTCTATGCTTATGATGACAAATTGCCTCCAAGGGTTGTCAGTGAAAGGGAAGGTAGCCTTGGTTGAAATGAGTAATGATCAGTTTTGATTGGGATTTACGCCTGGTTTGATGTAACAGGTGACCTAAGAATGGTGCTGCATTGGAAATGATCTGTTCACTGTTTCAATGATGACTCATTGACAACTGGAGAGTTTTTTAGGCTGTGGTTCCTGTTTGTCAGATTAGAACTTTTTGGCAACATGAGTCTTCAGATAGCATTAGACCAAGGTTCACTGACCTATGGCATGCCTGTGCTGTGTAATTTATTTTTGCCTTTCATTTTTATATCTGTAGTGTAGGGGCCACTTAAGGCCTCTTACCCCGGCCAGACCCACAAAGGCCCCCTGGTCCCCCTGGACTCCGTGGCCGCAAACTTCGCCCGGCTGGAAATTGGTCCATGCATGTTTAAAAAAGAGCATTGCTACAGAAGCTTCCAGAGGTGGCAGCATTGAGCAATTCAGCACACTGGGATTGTGTATCAGGGAAGAGATGAGAGAAAGAGTAAGCCTTGATGACAGCAACGTACATAAGGATGGGTTCTGTGAAGGGGGGAGCAAAGGAGATAGGGATAGGTGGTATCTGAGTTGAATGCTGGAAGGGTTGGGGACTGTGTGGGGATGGATTCTGAGAGGGGATGAATGCTGACAAGGTCTAGATGCTAGGTAGTGATGTAGGGATGGAAGCTAAGAGGGATGGATGCTGTGTGGGGGTGGATGTCACGGACTGCTTTTTCAATGGGGCTTGACAAGAACCTAGTTCAAGCCTATCCTAGCAGGACTGTGTAGTTTTTACTACCTCTGGTACAGAAGATGGCCTCGGGATATCAGGAACACCATATAATCCCTTCGATTTAGGATTAATGCACAGAAAGACATTTACACCTTCTATATGTATGTAGATACCACCCTATAAGTTTATGAATTGGCACATTTTATACAATTTTCTGGCACACAGACTGGCCAATCAGTAAGCCTCTTGCTACTGGGAAAACCCTGTGCCTCTGATGAGATCAGATCTCATCCAGTTGATTGTATTACCTCTCACCATTTGCTGCAAACACTAAGACTTTTAATCTGCTCAAGACCCCCTGTGTTTGTTTATTTAGCTGGGGCTGAGTACATCACTAGATAACAATATTGTAACATAATAGGCCTTAATCTTATTTAGGTGGGGGCTGATGTAATAGTCTGCAGAATAGGTAATATGTTTTTTTACAACAATTCGTATAACATGAAACATAATACATATGTTCTGCAGAGCATAAACCAACATACATACAGTATAACAGTGTAATCATATTTTAGCCATCAGCACTAAGAAATTCATAACCATAATAATAAAAACAGGGTAACTTCTTGCCAGTCAGGCCCAGGCCATAGCGTAAGACAGAACTGGGTGCTATGTGAAGATGGCTGCTGAGAGGAACTGTCTGTTATGTAGAGATAGTGTATATATATATATATATATATATATATATATATATATATATATATATATAAATGAAGAGTGAGGTAGCCGTGAATGTCCAGTAATCCACTTGAGTAATCAGAGTATTGCAGTGAATAGTGATACCTTTTTTATTGGACAAATGTATTCACAATAAAGCGACGAGCTTTCGAGAGATAACGCCTCTCTTTATCAAGTCAAAAAGCGATACTGATACAAGTATGAACTAAAAACAGTAAACAAAGAGTGATGGGGAAAAAAAATTGGAAAAACAAGAAAGACAAAGTTCATTGGGCAGAGTTAAGTGAGAATCAGACCAGCATTGTGAATAATGTCCGGTTAGGTCAGTAAGTCTATAGATCAGGTTGTAGATAAGAACACAGCAGAGTAAAATAAAGAGAAATACATTTCAGCATAGCATGTAGCTTACAAAAACAGTAATAGAAGGGGGAGGTTTGTAGGTATCACTATTCACTGCAATACTCTGATTATTCAAATATACATATATATATGGTAAAAGAAGTGGTGTAGAAGAGAAGATGCAGATGACATCTAGCATGAACTGACAAAATGCTTAATAACCGAGATTCAAGAGGAGATGAAAAGCAGTGCTTAAAATAGAGTAATGAAACAGAGTTAAAAAGTGGAGATAAAACCAACGATACAATTGAAGATAAAAAGCAGAGTTAAAAAGTAGGGATAAAACTGGATTTAAAAAGATGAGTTAAGAACTGGAAAAAAAAAAGGAGGGGGAATTTTTTTTTTTTTTACCCAAGGCTCTTTATTCTCTAGCTCCGCCACCGGGTCTAGTGGTGCAACGCTACCATACATTTTTAAGAGGCCCTATACTGCATAAAAATAATGCCCATTCATTATATTCAAATCTCTATCTTTCTTTCTCTCTTGGGGCGGTTCCTCCCTCACTCTTCCAGTTTTCTTGCAAACAATTTTGAGAAACCACCTTAAATCCTTTATAATATTATACACTCCTACAGATTTGCAGCCTTATTAAATTGCGATTTCGCTCTTATATGACAGCCCTGTTTAGTTTTCAGCTCACTCACAGGGGGCAAATCCAAATATTAGATATTATTGCAATGTTTATTTTAACTTTAGATTGTACTTTGCTGTCAATCATAATTAACAAAGTATTGGGGGGAAAATATATATTTTTGTATCTCCACTGTATTTTATTATGTATCCACAGTATGATTTGTTGTATTAGTTCATTTAGTCACTCATTTACATTGTATATGCATACATGGTAAGTTTGAGAGTTTTCGATCTTGTTAGGTGTGTTAGTGAAAGTTCTATGCACAATAGATTCTAAACTCAAAGACAGGGCTCTCCACTATTTGCAATGTGTCAATTTTGTTTTACCTTACACTTAACCCTTATTCAGCGCTACAGAATATATTAGTGCTTTACAAATAAAGATAATAATAATAATGTCATAGTAGGCATAGCATCTATTTTTCATTTGCTTAGCCTTCATTTGATATAAGATACATTTTCTAAGTTTTTTTCTGTGACAGAGCCTAGCACAGGGGGCTGGAGACCTTTAGCATGTCTTCAGTATTTCTTGTAATCAGTCCAAAAAATAAGCCCTGTACAGTATAACTGTATACCCCACCTGCTAAGTAAAACTATATAATGCTAAGCAAATAATAATATGGGCAGGCCACTGCATATATTCTTCTTATCCAAGCTTGTAAATAAAATAAACTTGATTGCTTTATTTTATGAACAGAAGGGCCCACTGTACTTTTTAGGGTTCATCAGTTATTATATGTGTGGTTAGAAGGTACTAACAACTTGCTTAATAGTTACATTATGGGTGTAATGCATACATGTAGTTATATCATGGATGTAATAAGTGCATATAGTACTGTCATTGATTAACATTAAAATACTGTGTCTGTATTAAAAGTAGGATAGTAGGCAGTCATATCTGGGATATATAAAGGGTTAAGGAATTCTAAAGAATGTATATGGCTTTGAAAGGCAGCCACGCACAAATCCTCTGGCTTTAGTCTGGAAGGGGGAAGCTTAGTTTTATAACCCTGTAAGTTGAGATCTGGAAAGTAAGCTATGAGGGATGTATCATGAGATAGACATTTCCCAGGTGGTGAGAGTGTAACAAGCTATTGTCCACAAGAGGATGTGTTAGGCATGTGGGGGGAGTGAGAGCTTTCTGTGTTTTTATATATATCTGTAATAATAAAAAAGAGCCAGTTTGATTTTGGACACACTAAACAAAGGTGGTGTCAGAGTCTGCTTGTACTAATCAAAGATACATGGTGTGTGATTCTTAGATCCTAAGAAAAGGGGTCTGATGGTGCCTGTCTCTTCAGCAATGATGCTGTCATCTGAAGTGTCTGCTGGTGGCGAGATCTGAACAAAAAGTTGCGATCCATAGATAGAGAGATTTGGGCAGAGCGTAGTCCCCCAAATCTGGCAGGCGTAACACTTTGCTAATTTACTTGAGTGAGGCCTGTGATGCTTCGAGGCAAGCAAGCCCTGCTCCCCATGGTTAATAATATTCTCTAACACATACAATCTCAAAAAGTATCATGGATGTATGTCTCCATGGTCCAGTAAAAGCATTTGATTTTTAAAAATACAAGCTTCATGACTCTTTCCCTGCCTAATTATGCTCTTAATCAATGGTCTTTTAATCAAATAAATACAAAGTAGTTATAAGGAGATAGGAGGACGATAATTGGCAGACTCACAAATTCAGTAATGAATATATACTGATTTGATATTTCCATTTAAAAAAATGTTAACACTAAATTGATTGATATTTATATAGCTGCAATCAATAATAGTCATCAAATTAATCTGTTTTTACAATTTAACTAAAATGTTGCTTTTTTAATCGTTATTAGTAGAATCATGTGTTACAATACACAGTGGTGCAAGGACAAGCATATTAATAAACTCCAGCCCATTATATCAGTTGTATTAGTTGTAGTCTTGGCTTTCTCTCTATTTATAGTAGCTTGAGGTATGGCATATTTAGCTACGTCATCCTACCTGATTAGAGGGCTAGGGTGAGTAAAATGAAGCTAGAGAGATGGGTGAGGTGGGTGGGTAGATTGATGCCAGCTGGGGGTTAGATAAGGGTAGGAGGTATTTATAGAGTGAGGGGGAGTTCCAGCCCTCCCACAACTCCAGGTTACTTTTTAACCTGTTAATTATCAGTCTCTCCAAATAATGCAATAGATCCACTAAAATATTACAGGAGCTTCAAAACAACTGAAAAGAGCTGCAATGGCAAGTTATCCAACAGTAAAATGGGCATTGTGGCCACCAGCAATCTGAAAAGCTTAGTGAATCAAGGATATATGTTTTTTTTGAAGAGGAGAAAGTCAAGTTCCAGAAAGTCCTGGACTTCTAGAAAAAGGACATTTTTTTCTGGGTACAATTGAGGGACTTGTTCCAGTTAAGCCATTGAAGAAATGTCAGCCTTACTAGCTTGCGTAAAGTGTTTTTTCCTTAAGCCATGGACGTAAAACATTATTTGGGAAATTTTGAATTTTTTGAACACTCTGTTTATGAGTAGAAGAATCCATTTTGTATTGTTCTCAGTGGGAGACTTCTTGTGTCTGCCAGCCCCATCATTACTTATGACTTGAATTTGCCACATTTGTGAACTTATTAGAAAGATTTTCTTATTAGAATGAACTTTCCATTAGCCCTTCTGAAAGTACCGGCAGTTTTAGCTGCCACTTTTCCAGTACGCAGAGAGAAGCTTTGGTTTGCTGAAAGCTCCTCCCTCATCCCAAAGTTGGACAGCAGAAACTAGAATGGTAGATTCCATTACAACAGTAGAGTCTGTATTATGATTATTTTCCCCTGCCGATTTTAGAGTGTATATTTGAGATAAGTAGCCTGTTAGTGTAGTAATATTCTTAAATTCCAATGTTATGTTTCGCTGCCGGTACTCCCACTTAGTACTTATGTCCGAAGTGTATTTCAAAATAGGTCCTTTCTGCTATTTTCCAACACAAGATTTATTCAGAGTATAGCCAATGAATTCATAGAGTCGAAAAGTGCAAGGACCTTAGGGACGGATGGACATCATCCACATCAAAAAAATCACCTTTATTAAATAGTGTAAAAACATATGAGCACTTACATTGAACTCTTGGTAAAAAAGCTTTATGCACACACAGAGCACATCCGCACCAGACACACAGTTAGGTATTTGGGGTATTGTATTTTTGAATATCCCAACTCCCAGTCTGAAATGGGTATACCACAATCTGTAGTTGGAGATGGTTGACATGGGTCCAGGTACACCAGCTATGTAACATCAAAATGGTCCAATGTGTTTCAACTTGCACCAGGGTCTTTTTCAAGAGCTGCTGATAATTAATCATGATAATATAGTAATATTCTAATATCTCATGTCCTTGCTAGAATTATGTAATGTATTTTCTTCATGTAGGGAGTTTCTTTCCAAACTTAATTTTCTGCAAGTTACAAGCTATACTGTAGTCTGTAATGCAAACATACTTAAAGCACCTTTTATTAAACTTACTGACACGGTGAAATGACTAAGTAACATTCTCCCAAGTTTATTTTTCTTCAACCGAGAAAAAGGCAGACTGCTTCAGTTTTTTATTAATACAACTAAAAGTATCCATTCTCTTTTTTATTAGAAAATATCAGAACAAGAAAAATCTACTGTGTTTATTTTTTCGTAAGGCAATGCAACGCTTTCAGATCTCACCAAACAAATGAGTTTTTCTGTAGATAAGCATCTCCCAATACATTTCCTGCGTTTTTACTAGGTAGAATAAGGTGCTATATCAGTGCCATAAAACGGAATGATATGCTCTAGTAGTATTTTGATGAATTGCATGATTATAGCTAAATGAACAATTTCATCATGCTTGAATTAATAATGGCGGCATGATTTGACAAGTACTCTCGCAGCTTTCTGCAACTCATCACTTCAGAAGACAGACTTTGTGTGAGCTTCCAATTGCTCTGCAAACATACAGTTCCTCTAGAACTTTTAAAAACCCATCATACCACAGTTACACAATATATGAAAACATGAAAACTGGCCTGTGTTCATCACTGGTCAATGTCTTAACACTATGATAAGCTCATAGATTATCATTGTAGTTCACGTCAAGACTCAGAGTGGTATTCATTATCCAATATCATTTGTCAAATCAGTTTCCAAAATGCATACACCAAATTAAATATTTATTTGTAGTAAAAACACATAAAAAAGTGTTTTAAAAACAAAGACATTTTCTTAAAGGACCACTGTACAATGCTAAGAGTGGGAGAGTGGACAGACAGAGAGAGACAGGACAGAAAAAGACAGAACAAAGAGAGAGACAGGAGAGAGAGACAGAGAGAGGACAGATAGAGTGGGAGACAGGATAGAGAGAGAGAGTGAGACAGAAGAGAGAGAGAGAGAGAACACAGAGAGAGAGGGAGAAAGGATAGAGAAATACAGCAGAGATACAGGAGAGAACACAGAGAGATAGGGAGACAGGACAGAGAGATACAGGACACAGAGAGAGATAGGACATAGAGAAAGAGGCAGGACAGAGAGAGACAGGACAGAGAGAGAGACAAGGCAGATATAGAGAGGCAGGACAGAGAGAGACAGGAGAGAAAGAGAGAGAGAGAGACCAAACACAGACAGAGAGAGACAAGACAGAGAGAGAGAGAGAGAACAGGGAGACATGACAGAGAAAGACAGGACAGGGAAAGACAAGACATAGAGAGACAGGACAGAGAGAGACAGAACAGAGGGAGATAACTTTCAATTTATTAAGATTTGAAAAGGTTGATCTTTCTGTAAGAAGACTTCCACTAAAAATAGCTGTTTTCTTCACATCCTTAGACTGGAGCTCCTCCCATCTCTAACAAACTGCATAGCCTTACCTGCAGAATAATTTACTCAGTATTTGCCACAGCAATAAGGCAGCTGGAGAATTTATAGTAGACGTATCCCTAGGCATAAATAGGTTTTATGCTGCTCTAGGCCTATTCAGATTTGTGCCCCCCCCCCCCCCCTTATGCTCAAGTTACTACTATCTCCTTGCTATATTCCAAATCATATGTTTATGTGTTTTTTATATATATATTGGAATGGCTATTATATTTGACCTATTATTTCTTAACAACAAACATAGCCTTGATAAATTCCAAAATCAAATAAACAATATCAAATGTTATTAAGTTCATAAAACACAAATAAGTATATCACCTTTTTGTGTGTGTGGAAACCCAGAAATAACAGTTACAATTACTTTAAAAATTCAATACATATTTCTTTCATTTAGTAAAATACAATATATAATACATATCATATTAGAAGATCAGGAAATATTTCTTATAATATTTCTTATAATTCAAATTATAATTTCTTATAATTTCTTATAATTCACAATTTTACATTTTGGTAACCATTGCATGTTTGTCAACAAATATGGAGCCTGAACCAACAGACAGTGCTGTTAAACTCTGCATGCCTTTCCCCAATAAGATATATGTGCAACTCTGATCTTGATATCTAAAATGGGTGGATAGGGGTTGCATACTTAAAGTTGTATAGACATTGAATGGCTCAAAAAAATATATATATAGTGTATATATATATATATATATATATATATATATATATATATCCCCTTCTGGATCGCTACCTTGACATGGTGAAGGGGCTTGTAAACCTCAATGACGCTGTGAGCTTTACCATGTTGTGTCGCCAAGGATGGGCAGGTCATACCAGAGAGGTCACACAAATCACGGAGAAGGGACTAGCAACCCACTTCAGTATATGTGCCATGAAAAACCTTATGGATTAGCACAACGAAACACAAATTGTGCTGTGGTCCATAGGGTCATGGAAAGTTGGACACGATTCATTTTATTCAATATACTAATAATACTACTAATAACATTTAAATCAGAGGGTAATTTTCACATTGGTGGTAAATGATCCCAAATATACCACTTGATCCTTATATTTTTTCCTTCCTGGTTAAAGCGATTAAGCCCTTCTTCCATATCTCTATCTCTATCTATAAGTCTTTCAACGTTATTCCATGATGGCATACATTCCAGCTTCCATGCTTTAACCATCAACCATTTCAAAATTAATAATAGGTGAGAAACAAAATATCTAGTTGGTACTGGGATCATATGTAATAGACATATTACTGGGTTGAAGGCGATAGCTCTTTTGATTATAGTTGACATTTTAACTAGAGAATCTTTCCAAAATTCTTGGACTATTAAGCATTGCCCCATTGATGCAAGTAGGTCCCTCTCTCTCCACTTCCCTTCCAGCAGAGATCATTATTATTGGCATTACATTTTTTGAATTTTGTGGGAACAATGTACCACCTTTGGATTACTTTGATATATAGTTCCCTATAAGAAGCGCACTTTGAGGTGTTCTTAACTAGCGTGCATGCTTTATTCCAACTTTCTATTGACCAAGAAATTCCTAGGTCCCTCTCCCATTTAAGCATGTTAGTAGATTTTTTCATTTCTTCTTTACATCTAATAATGCCGCCACATACAGCAGTAATATGTGAGTCTCTATTTTGAGTTAAAATTTGTTCTACGGGAGTAAATTTCCTAAATTTATCTATTTGAAAACTCATTATAACCAGTTCTCTTTTGATGGTCCAATAGTCTAACCATGTTGGCCCAGATATCAAAAATCTTTTCTTAATATTTAATATTCTTAAAGATCTCCTACAAGTTTAAATCCACTTTTTCCTTTTATATTGTAAGAATTGTAACAGAGATAAGAGGGATGTATATTTCATAAAGTCTAGCTTTTCTCTATTTTGAAACCCAAAAAACTAAATGGAACAAATTCCCCCTGCAATTTTAAGGATCAAATTATCATATCAGGTAACCAGAGTGATACATTTAATGGGAGATAAATTATATCTGTTTCTAGTTTATACAAGCTTGGTCGATTCACAGATGTGATCCAACATAGAATATGATTCAGTATCACTGAGGTGTGTACATCGGTAATCGATGGAGCTGCAAGACCACCTCTCTCCAATCTTCTTTTAATTAAATATTCAGACCCAAACAAGGTCTCTTGTTTTTGTCAAGAAATGTATTTATCAGTGTTTGGAGCATGGACTGCAAATACCTGGGCAATACTTGGGGAATACACCTCAGAATATACATGACTAGGAATTCTCATCTTCCTAACCAGGAAAAATAATTTGTATTCAATTCCCTCAAATTATTTCTAATTAGGTCATATACCATCATTAAGTTGTTTATCAAAATGTTATTGACCGATTAATTAAATGTTATCCCCAAATGTTTAATGCCATTATTATGATCATATACATTTTTGAGGCGAACAGTTTGATCTCTAGTTATTCCCATCCTTAGGGTCTCTAACTTAGAGGTATTGATTTTAAAATAAGACAATTTGCCATATTCCTCTATTGTGTTTAGCAGAGTTTGCATCAATGTTTCTGGATTGGTAAGTGTAACAACAATATCGTCAGCATACATTGTGACTTTATATTGTGTATCTGCAACCTTAATGTCTTTAATTTTTTGTGTGGTACGTATAGCTTTGGCTAATGGTTCTAATGTCAATATAAATATTAGGGGTGACAAGGGGCAACCTTGTCTTCTCCCATTTGAAATTCAAATTTTTTTAGATTCTAAATCTGTTCCAGAAACAAAGGCTTTTGAGTTTCTATACAGAGCCCTGATGGCCTCTGACCCAAAGACCCCCAGTCCAAACCTGTCAAATTCTGCCTCAATGAAGCCCCAATTCACCCTCTCAAATGCCTTCTCGGCATCTAATGAAAGGGCGAAAAAGGGGACTCCATTCTTTTTGGCATATGAGATCAGATCCATACGTTTTCTGATGTTATCTGGTCCCTGTCTGTTTTGGAGGAACCCAACCTGATCAAGCTTAATTAGCTTAGAAATATTTTTATTGAGTCTTGTCACCAGTATTTTTGCATATAATTTAGTATCATTATTTAATAATGATATTGGCCTGTAGTTTTTATGTATCTCAGGATCCTTTCCTTGTTTATGTATATTTATAATTCTCACCTCTGTCATTTTAGGGGGCATATGACCTGAGTTTTTAATTTCGTTGAACATATTGAACAGGTGTGGACTGAGGATCCTGTAGTACTTCTCATAATATAAATTTATAAAGCCATCAATGCCCGGAATCTTATTTGATGGTAATTCTGTCATTGCGGCTTCAATTTCTTTCAGGGAAATGTTTAGGTTTAGATCATTTAGGTCTTCTTTTGTTATTTTTGGAAGATTTAGTCTGGGTAAAAATGCCTCTATTTTAGTTTTTGAGGGTTTTATTACCTGCCCTTCTATTTCCAAATTATAAAGACAGCTATAATACTTCTCAAATATTTCCCCTATTAATTTGGGGTGATAAACATTATTGTTTTCTTTGTCTCTTATGACACAAATTTTCTGACGGAGTCCTTGTTTTTAATTTGATTGGCCAGATATTTGCTTTCCCGGTTCTCCATAGCATAATACTCCTGTTGATATTTCAGATTCACATTATCTGTCTGCTTTTGCATAATGCCATGAATCTGAGACCTAATATTCTTAATTTCAAGATTAATGTTTGGGTCTGGAAAATATTTATTCAGGTTTTGAAAGTTGTTTAATTTTATATAAAGCTCTCTTAATGGCTTGCCCCTGGTTCTTTTCAGGGTCGCCACTCTGGCAAAGAAGAGGCCTCTAACAACTGCCTAATGGGCACACCAAATAGAAGAGTGTGAGGGTACAGACTTTTTATTACACTCAAAGTAGTTAATTATATCTTCTTTTAGTCTATCTACAAATTCTTGAGAGTTAAATAAAAGCAGGTCCATTTTCCAATGTCTAAGAGTTTTAGATTCTAAGGAATCAGTAACGGTCATAACTAGAATTGCGTGATCCGACCAAGTAATGTTGCCTATTTCAATAGATTCCACTACATTTAGTGTGTTTACATTGGAGAAAAAGTGGTCGATTCTAGCATAGCAATTATGTCTCCCTGAATAATGGGTATATTATCTTATTTCAGGGTTAAGGGTTCTCCAACAGTCGTAAATTTCTTGTTTTCTCATTTCTATAGTAAACTGGTTGGATAGTCTCTAATTTACACCTTTCAGATCTCTGCAGGGGGATGATCTATCTGTTATATCTGTACATAAAATTTTTTTAGGAATCTGATTTGATTCTGATTAGGTAAATATACGTTTGCAAGGGTATACTCTTCATTGTTGCCAAATAATATATCTGGATTCTTCATCAATTACTTTATGATATTCATTTATTATCAAATTCCTGTTAAATAAAATGGCAACTTTAATGTATGCAGTGTGCTGACAGGAACATCAAATACCTTATTAGAAATTTTGGGATTACTCCCTTCCTTCCCGAGTGTTTCCTGCCAGCACACAACATCTGCCTTTGCTTTATAGATATCCAACAATGCTATTCTCCTTTTGTGAGTGGTATTCAACCTGCGAACATTTTGGGATACAAACTTAATAATCATATTTATACGTGGGTCCCTTATACTAGGCCCCCTATCATCTTTTTGATTGTCTCTAGATATCCCTCCACATTCATTCACATTCATCCAAATAAAAGTAACTGCCATTAGATCTCCCTGGCAGCCATTATATTTAGGGCTTTCTTTCCGATATTGCGAAATGATTGATGCTAGTCTTGCGACTATATTGAGGGAAAACCTGAACCCTCATTTTATTAGTTCTATATTTCTGTATTACCTTACTGTCTGAAATGTATATTTCACCATAACATCCTCCATATGTTAATGACTGATATCCTAGGCTCAGTTCCTTCCTATTATCGGTTGTTGTTATTCTACTCCTTACAGCACATATTTAATCTACACTCTGTTCTTATGGATTATTTTATTTATATTACCTGAGTGGCTCCTATTATCTAACCCTGTGGACATTCCTTATTCTAATTTCCTATTACTTTAACTGACTGTAAAGTCTAACAGCCTTATTAAATTGCGATTTGGCCAATTGAAAAAGGCTCTATATAAGCACAGAGCATATTTTTTTACAGAAGGTTTTAGTTAGTGAAGATCTTGCTTTTGGATAGAAGTTCACTAACTAAAACCTTTTGTAGAAAACATAGCCCTTTTCAATTGTCCAAATCACAATTTAATAAGGCTGTAAATGTATATCTACTCTTGGATGTTCTATTACTTTATATTATTGATAATTTTCTATGTGTACTAATATCAACAATTAGGAGTCTTTATAAACTATTTAAATCACTCCTCCTAAAAGATAATTAGTGCATTTATATAAAAGTTATTAATGTTAGTCCGGGGAGTCTGCGCTACTCTCCAAAACACCCTTCTATTCAAAATCTCCCATGACCTCAATATTAAATGTATTGTTTTATTGTGTATTATATAGTTACTGATATACTGTATACATATGTCAGTAGCAACAAAAAACACAAAAACAATAATAATAATCTTAAATAAAGTTTATAGTAATAAGAGCACAAGTAATAACAGTAATAAAATCATAACTGTAATGTCCATTCTCATTCTTAACCTAACATTACAATACTAATTATTTTGCTCTGCAGAAAGTAATATTTATTAAAAGAATCAACATAACCAGTTGTATCTTGTGGAGGTAAATTGTCTGTTATTTGTTGTGCTGTATGTTACCTGCATGAATTTTAATCTTCATATCTCTAGCACCCATTGCCAGGAATAAATAAATAAATGCATAACAAATTTTAACTTAAAAAAAAAATACAAAACTACTGAAATGGATGTCTGGACTAGAAATGGTAAGAAAAAAATCTAATAAAGCAAATATGCTAATTCAACTCTACAAGCAAGAAAATTAGTCCACAGCTCGGAAGCTTTAATGCAAAAAATACAATTAGGAAAAAAAAAACAAATTCATTTAGAATTACAATAGAGCACAATAACATAATAAATGTAGTCTCCAGAAGAAGTGCATTAAATTAACAGTTATGATTTCAGGTTGTGGAAAATATTCTAATGAGTCTGCCTCGGGCCTGAGTTCAGAGACACTGCCTGTATGCAAATAATAATATTAAGGCGTTCAAAGGTTCCTTGGGAAAGCTATTCTTTTTGTGACATTATTTGTTGTTTATCATTTCTTAGCCGTATCTGGCACTGCAGATTACCTCTGGTGTTCATAGTTGATCACTAATGTATGGGCAGGACTTGTTTTAGTAAATGCTTCTTAGTATATTCATTGTAGAGATCTTCACTGGCTTGAATACAAATATAATTTAACACAAAGTTACATAAAATATAACTTACACAATGTTTTATTAAATATAACACAAAATAATACAAATGTGTCATAATGGTATCTATTTGTCAGAAACAGTTATAGTTCAATTTATAATATACAATAAAAATTAAATGAGTTCTGAAATTTCACTAAAATTAACACAAATATAAGGCCTTAAATTAAAATTGTAGCCATATATTTTCTATCTGACATTTAAAATAAAAAATTTTCTTACTTCCTTTTATATTTATATAAAATACATCATATAAAAAATATAAAAATTAAGAGCCCGATTCAATTGAGCTCTCGCTCGATCCGGTAGCCAGTAAGTGAGGTTGCAAGTTAATTTGCTATTCAATTGCCGTCTTTTAGCGGGCTCCAAATAGGTTTATGAGTTACGGCCTTGAAAAAATTGCGATGGTTAAACTCATAACATACAACCTCCCGAAGCCTTTGATCTTTCACTTTCGCAAGTGTTACAATGGCTAAAGTCGCAAATCGCTATTCAATTGATCAATTTTCCCAAGCCCGCAAATAGTTTCAAACCTGTAAATGACAAGAGAAGGAGAAAATCCTACGAGTGCTAGAGAGGACCCACAAGGGGGTTAAACATTTATTTGTAGCACTATAGCGGCAAATAAAAAAATCAATACTGCACTGTAAATAACGGGGAAAGCGATGATAGACATTAGAAATAATTGCATAACAGTCTCAAGCCCGCAAATCGGCAGGAAATGAAATGTATTTGTATGTTTCATTTCGGGGTTAAATCGATCTCGGGTATCAATGAGTTAACACATATCAGGCCATCCTTATGGACTAGAACAGTATTAGCATTCATTTTAATTATTCTTTATTTTGTGGGTTAACATGCAACCTCCATGTTTTACTGCAGTAATAATACTTCTATTGGCTGATTCAAAATGGGAGGTTACGGGCTTGCTTAATTGATCATGTTCGCGCCCTGAACTGCTACGAACCAGTGCATGGTTTTACAGTTTCGGCTTTGGGACAGTAACTTGCAGGATTGAGCAACTGAATAGCATCGTAATCGGAGACGAACGAGAGCCCGCAACACACCTGCAGAAATAGAGACATCGAGTTGCGGGCTTGCAATTGAATCGGGCCTATATTTTAAATAAAAGACCCACTATGGTCCTATGTTTAACACATACTCTTTTGAAGAAGTACACTTTGAAAACAAGCAAAACAAAACTAATGCAGCCTCTAATTTATTATGTTTTATATGCAATTATGCTGCTAGATAATCTGTCGTTTTGGCTTCCTGGGGTAAGAGGAAGTTGCACAGTGGGAGTTTGGTTGCTACAGCTGCCAGTGCTCTCTCATTTGTTTATCCCCATACTATAGACATACTATAGACATACCACAGACAGCAACAGGAATAAAACAACTGAAACTAGCAGTAAATAATAAATGCATACAGAAATTACAAAATGTTTATATATATATATATATATATCCCATATTATAATAGTGCAACTGCGAGACGTCGTCACGCTGTTTGCGAGCTCGCAAGAACTGCATCCCTCGCGAAGCGAGGGTCCGCATTTGCGGATGTGGAGGCTCAAAGGCACCTCACACGCGGTTTAAAACACACACGCATGAAAAATACGACCATAACGGCTGAACCAGGCGCACCTAAAAACAGTCCAAAAACACACCAAATACTCACAAAAAATACATAAAAAGCTTACCCATAGCGAAAGGGGGCATCCAGAACCTCTGAAAGTGAAGTTACACCTCCATTTAAGTCCAAATTCCCGAGTTCAGACACACGAAAATCCCCTAAGGGAGAGAAAAAATGGCCGCCAAAAAAAAACGAAAACAAGGCTCAAAGCCCAGCCACGTACAACTTACCCAAGAAGGGATCCGAGATAAGCTCGGAAACCCGCATTAACCCCACGGGATCTGAGATAAGCTCGGAGACCTGCATTAACCCATTAATCATCGCAGTGGGGGACACCCCTGCAATGAAAATTCAAAATTCCCGCGTTACGGGTCCTTAAAGGACCGTAAAGGTCCTTAAAGGACCCATTATAAAAAAAAAAAATATATACACTATCACCTTGTCACTATCACCTTGACAATATAGACCCCCAAAAGCACTTAATTAACCCCTCACTCATGGGGGTCAATATAGACCCCCATAAACCCCTAATTAACCCTGTCACTCATGGGGGTCAATATAGCCCCCATAGGCCCTTCATTAACCCTGTCACTCATGGGGGTTAATACAGACCCCCATAAGCACTTCATTAACCCCCTCACTCATGGGGGTCAATATAGACTCCCATAAGCACTTCATTAACCCTGTCACTCATGGGGGTCAATACAGACCCCCATAAGCACTTAATTAACCCTGTCACTCATGGGGGTCAATACAGACCCCCATAAACCCAAAATTAACCCTGTCATTTATGGGGTTCAATATAGACCCCCATAAGACCTTCATTAACCCTGTCACTCATGGGGGTCAATACAGACCCCCATAAGCCCTTCATTAACTGTGTCACTCATGGGGGTCATTACAGAACCCCATGAGCACTTCAAGAACCCCCTCACTCATGGGGGTCAATACAAACCCCCATAAACCCCTAATTAACCTTGTCATTCATGGGGGTCAATATAGACCCCCATAAGCCCTTCATTAACCCTGTCACTCATGGGGGTCAATACAGGCCCCCATAAAAACTTCATTAACCCTGTCACTCATGGGGGTCAATACAGACCCCCATAAGCACTTCATTAACCCTGTCACTCATGGGGGTCAATACAGACCCCCATAAGCCCTTCATTAATCCTGTCACTCATGGGGGTCAATACAGACCCCCATAAGCCCTTCATTAACCCTGTCACTCATGGGGGTCAATATAGACCCCCATAAGTCCTTCATTAACCCTGTCACTCATGGGGGTCAATATAGACCCCCATAAGCCCTTCATTAACACTGTCACTCATGGGGGTCAATACAGACCCCCATAAGCACTTAATTAACACCCTCACTCATGGGGGTCAATACAGACCCACATAAACCCCTAATTAACCCTGTCAATCATGGGGGTCAATACAGACCCCCATAAACCCAAAATTAACCCTGTCATTTATGGGGTTCAATATAGACCCCTATAAGACCTTCATTAACCCTGTCACTCATGGGGGTCAATACAGACCCCCATAAACCCTTATTAACCCCATCACTCATGAGGGTCAATACAGCTCCCCATAAGCCCTTAATTAACCCCCTCACTCAAAGGGGTCAATACAGCCCCCCATAAGCCCTTAATTAACCCACTCACTCATGGGGGTCAATACAGAACCCCATAAACCGCTAAATTACCCCGGCACCCATGGGGTCCATACAGACCCTCATAAGCCTCTATTTAACCCCATCAGTCCCATAAGGGTATATTAAGACCATTATGGGCCTGTTACAACCCAACATTAACCACATAAGTGCCATGACGGTCCTCAAGGACCATCATGACACTAAGTGTAAACACTACACTGCACTATATCCCCCCAATAAAACATTAAATATCAACTAAACACCCTCTACACTAACCTATTAACACATACACTACCTACCTACCCCCTAATAACCCCCTCCACTCTAATTACAGAAAATATAAAAACCTAAAGTCACAAAAAATTAAAAATCTACATTACATAAAATAAAAAAACATAAGTCACAAAAAATAAAAAAGGAACATTAAAGAAAATAAAAAAACACATTACACCCCCCCCACCCACTACAGAAAAAAAAAATTACACACACTTGAAAAAGAAAAACATATAATACATACAATACAATACATACAATATAATACATACAATATAATACAATAAAATATAATACAATACACTATAATACAATACAATTAAATACAATACAATACAGCCCTATCTAATATACAATACATCCTATCTATATAATATACATCCCCCAATCTATCTAAATAAATACCATAATCTCATATACATCCTATCTATCTAATATACAGTGGATATAAAAAGTCTACACACCCCTGGTAAAATGTCAGATTTCTGTGCTGTAAAAAAATGAGACAAAGATAAATAATTTCAGAACTTTTTCCACCTTTAATGTGACCTATAAACTGTACAACTCAATTGAAAAACAAACTGAAATCTTTTAGGTAGAGGGAAGAAAAAATATAAAAATAAAATAATATGGTTGCATAAGTATGCTAATACTTTGTTTAAGCACCTTTTGATTTTATTACAGCACTCAGTCTTTTTGGGTATGAGTCTATCAGCATGGCACATTTTGACTTAGCAAGATTTGCCCACTCTTCTTTGCAAAAACACTCCAAATCTGTCAGATTGCGAGGGCATCTCCTGTGCACAGCCCTCTTCAGATCACCCCACAGATTTTCAATCAAATTCAAGTCTGGGCTCTGGCTGGGCCATTCCAAAACTTTAATCTTCTTCTGGTGAAGCCATTCCTTTGTTGTTTTGGATGTATGCTTTGGGTCGTTGTCATGCTGAAAGATGCAGTTCCTCTTGATGTTCCGCTTTCTAGCAGAAGCCTGAAGGTTTTGTGCCAATATTGACTGGTATTTGGAACTGTTCATAATTCCCTCTATCTTAACTAAGGCCCCAGTTCCAGCTGAAGAAAAACAGCACCAAAGCATGATTCTGCCACCACCATGCTTCACTGTGGGTATGGTGTTCTTTTTGGTGATGTGCAGTGTTGATTTTGCGCCAAACATATCTTTTGGAATTATGGCCAAGAAGTTCAAACTTGGTTTCATCAGACCATAACACCTTTTCCCACATGCTTTTGGGAGAATTAATTTGTGTTTTTGCAAAATGTAGCCTGGCTTGGATGTTTTTCTTCATAAGAAAAGGCTTTCATCTTGCCACTCTACCCCATAGCCCAGACATATGAAGAATACGGAGGTTGTTTACAGCACAGAAACCTGACATTTTAACAGGGGTGTGTAGACTTTTTATATCCACTGTACATCCCCTAATCTATCTAAAAAAATAACACAATCTAATATACAATACATGCTATGCTATCTATATAAAACACATACCCCTAGCTAACATACAACAAATGCTATCTATATATAAAATAATCTAATTCTAAGCTAAAATAAAATAATTAAGACCACTTACCTTTGCAGATGTCCATTCAGATCAGGCACCTAGGAAAAAAAAAAATTAGTGCAACACATTTACAGTAAATACTAAACATTCTAAACATTCTAAATATTATACTCACCTTTCCGGCATGTCCCGTCCTGATTCTCCGGTGCGGTATCTGTTAAAAAAACCATAACATTAATACATAAACAGAAAAACAAAATAAACATAATCTACATTGTACTTACCTCCCCGCGATGTCTCCAGCCTCCTCCTGCTCCTCTTCTGCCACGCCCTTTAAAAAAAAAAAAATCTTACATCCGCACTCACGGACATCCCCGACGCTAATGAGACTCCCGGAGACGTTTCCAGAAGAAAATAGACAATGGCGCCTTCTGATTGGTTGAAATCGCTGTCTATCAAATTCACCCAATCAGAAGGCGCCAATGTGTGAGCCAATCAGAAAGGGATACACCCTAAAATCCCACTCTGATTGGATAATGCACCTGTCAATCTTTATTTAAACCAATCACAAGGCGCAGATGCCTTCAGCTAATCACAATGGAATACACCCCCACAGGGTGATTGGCTGGAGGCATCTGCGCATTTTGATTAGTTGCACTGACAATAGCCAATCACAATGGAATACACCCCCACGTACTGATTGGTGAAGGATTTGCGCCTTCTCATTGGCTATTGTCAATGTCAATCAGTATTACAGCCAATTATTATTATTATTATTATCGTTTATTTGTAACGCGCCAACATATTCCGTAGCGCTATACATAAGTTAAGTTACAGGCAAGACCCACACAAGTTAAAGATTCATACATTGCTAAGAGTGTATGGCCCTGTCTTTGAGCTTGGAATCCAGTGTCCATAGCGCTTTCCCTAAAGCACTGCGCAGGATTGAAACTCGCAGACTTACAATCTAAAGGTTAAAGTTTGTATGTGGTACAGTAGGGAGAGAGTAGTGCTGAGCAGTGCTGAGCATGTTAGGGAGGAAGGTTATAGGCTTCTTTAAAGAGGTGCGTTTTTATTGATGTTTTGAAGGATTTAAGGCAGGAGGATAGTCTGGTGAAGCGAGGCAAGGAGTTCCAGAGAATAGGGGCAGCGCGAGAAAAGTCCTGGAGGCGGGAGTGAGAGGAGGTGACAAGAGTGGTAGAAAGAAGAAGGTCGTTAGCAGAACGAAGAGGGCGTGTGGGGGAGTATTTGGAGATGAGAGCAGAGATGTATGGGGGTGCGCTGTTGTTGAGGGCTTTATAAGTTAGGGTCAAGATTTTAAACTTTATTCTGGAGGCTAAGGGAAGCCAGTGGAGTGATTGACAAAGAATTGCTGCCGACACTGAACGATGTGAAGGAGCAGATGTCTTCATCAATCAGTAAGTGGGGGTGTATCCCATTGTGATTGGCTGATGGCAATAAAGCGTTCGGATTGGTTCAAATAAAGATTGACAGGTGCGTTATCCAATCAGCGTGGTATTTTGGGGTGTATCCCTTTCTCATTGGTTCACAATTGGCGTCTTCTCATTGGCTGAATTTGATAGACAGTGTTTTCAGCCTATCAGAAGCCGCCATTGCCAATTTTATTCTGGAACACTCCATAGGAAGCTCATTAGCGTCGGAGACATCCGCAAGGGCGGATGTATGTCGTTTTTTTTTTTTTTTTAAAGAGCGTGGATGCTTCCAGGGCCCACCCGGGACCGAACACCAGGAGGCCGGAGACATCGCAGGGAGGTAAGTACAATGTAGATTGTGTTTATCTTACTTTGTTTCATGTTTATGTATGTGTACTAATGTAATGTTTTTTTTTTTAACAGGGGCCGCGCCGCAGAAGAAAACATGGAGGATGTTTAGTTATTTTATGTAAACGTGTTGTATTAATTTTTTTAACCTATTTTACCCTAGGCTGGTGATCTGAAGAAACATCTCAAAGGTAAGTGGTCTTAATTATTTTAATGAAGCTTAAAATTAGGGTTGCTATATAGAGATAGCATGTACTGTATATTAGATAGATAGGGGGATGTATATTAGTTAGATAGTATTGTATATTAGATATGGGGGATGTATATTAGATATGGGGGATGTATATTAGATAGGGGTGTATTGTATTGTATTGTATTATAGTGTATGTATTGTATTGTATGTAATTGTATTTAATCTAATTGTACAGTATTGTGTTATATTGTATGTATTGTATTGTATGTATTATATGTATTTCCTTTTTAGGTGTGTATTTTTTTTATTTTATGAAGTGGGGCGTTGTAATGTATTTTTTTATTTTCTGTAATGTTCCTTTTTTATTTTTTGTGACTTAGGTTTTTTTTTCTGTATTGTACAATTTTTATTTTTGGTGATTTTAGGTTTTTAATTTTATGTAATGTAGATTTTTGATGACATTAGTTTTTGGGATTTCTGTAATTACAGTGGTGGGGTGGGGGTTATTAGGGGGTAGGTAGGTAGGTAGTGTAGGTGTTAATAGGTTAGTGTAGAGGGTGTTTAATTGATATTTAATGTTTTATTGGAGGGGTATAGTGCAGTGTAGTGTTTATACTTAGTGTCATGATGGTCCTTGAGGACTGTCATGGCACTTATGTGGTTAATGTTGGGTTGTAACAGGCCCATAATGGTCATAATATACCCTTATGGGACTGATGGGGTTAAATAGAGGCTTATGAGGGTCTGGATAGACCCCCATAAGTGACAGGGTTAAAATCGTGTAGTGCTTACACTTTGGGTCATGAGGGTCCTGAATGACCCTCATGGCACTTATACTGTTATTACATGCGTTCATTACTGTGTTAGAGGGGTCTATATAGTTGAGGCACACAGTACACTCACATTGTGTGGCAAACAGCATTTCAACACTTTCTTTTATTGACTGTCATTTTTTGACGGGCAAGTCACCAGTATATATATATATATATATATATATATATATATATATATATATATATATATATATATGTGTGTGTGTGTATATATATATATATGTGTGTGTGTATATATATATATATATATAAAAAAAAATATATATATAAATATATATATATATAGTAAATAAAAAGTACATCTGTGTTCACACCTGAATGTCTTAAGCAAGTTAAAAAACCTGCTTCCAGCTCAGAGTTCCAAGAAAAACAGTTATTACACTGCATTCTGGGAAGTTGAGCTGGGACACACAAATATGGCCACAAATGCCTTACTCTTCATTCCGTAGCCATTATCAATCATGGCTTCCTTTAAGCTTATGCATGCTGTATTACACAGCTTTAATGCAAAGCCAAGGTTGGAATAAACACAGGCCGAGTATCCAATCCATGTACAGCTGTTTCAAGCTTACTGGCTATCATCAGCATGGAGCGGGATCTCAGCCTGTGTTGTGGAAATTATGAGTAGGTAGTTCACCACAACAATCATTTATAATATGGTGGGCAAAAGAGTGATAGAAGCCCTCCACCGTACAGTAGTACAGTAAATAAAAAGTACATCTGTGTTCACACCTGAATGTCTTAAGCAAGTTAAAAAACCTGCTTCCAGCTCAGAGTTCCAAGACTGCATTCTGGGAAGTTGAGCTGGTATATACAGTAGGCTCTCAGTTAACCAGCACCGATGGAGATTGGTAGATGCCGGATAAATGTTGTTTCTGTTTGCTTGAGAGTTATTATTAAAAGAGGCCTAGATTAGCTGCACATAGGATGCTCTGCTAAGTATGTTTGTCAGTGAGGGCTGTTCTAGCAGCAGCAGCTTTCATTCCTCACTTACACACACATAGGTTTGGCTGGAGGGTGCTGTGGTGAATCCGGGGAATGTGACCCCAAAGTGCACTGGTTTAATTAATCATGCCTGCTTCCAGGTAAAATTAAATAGCAGAGACGTACAGTGGATGAAATCTAGGTGCCTGTAAGCATTTTGGGCCATGACAACATGGCTCCTGGCATTTGTTGAGCCCTGTAAAATATTTTTTTTAATTTAAAGTACAGTATTCCATTTTTTTCTGGTTGCTTGAGTTCTGGATAACTGAGAGTCTGCTGTATATATATATATACTAGAAGCTGACATAATTTTTCCTAATCTGATTAGTTATCTGGGCAGAGACAGTTGGATGTAAATAAACATCTCAGTTTGAGAACTAATTCTTGAAACGGTCATCCTATAAACATTGGTTGTTCTTTGTATATATAGCAATTGTTTCACATATGGTGGGCTAAGAGTGATAGAAGCCCTCTACCGTACAAAGTACAGTAGTACAAATAAGGAATAGTACATTAGTGATTCTATTTGAATGTCTAAAAATAAGTTGATGAACTCATTTTTAGACATTCAAATAGAATCACTAATGTGCTATTCCTTATTTGTACTACTATGTATATATATATATATATATATATATATATATATATATATATATATATATATATATATATACACATATATATATAGCGCATTATAAATAAAATACAATATGTTGACCTGTCTTAGATTGATTAGTGGATTGTGACAAGGAGAATATTCTTCTGTAATGTTCTTGCACGTCCATACTGTGTTTACTTATGTTGTTTTAAATTCAAAGGAACAGCTAGCTATACAACATAGGAGACACAAGCTTATGTTTGTAAAATAGATTTCAACAGAAGAGGTCAAGAGTAGTAAATAATCCTCCATCTCACTTTAATGTAATTTTTCTAATATTACTCATTTTCCCACATAAAAAATAAACACATAGAAAATTTTAGACTACATAATTTGACAGGCAATCAATTTAATTAGAAGGCTTTATATATATGCCCCCCGAGTCCTTAAAGGTATATAGAAATCTCATGGACTATGATTTCATTTGATAGAGGCGAATCAGTAGTTTATGTAAACATTTCATTGCATAACCCCCCCCCAAAAAAAAAACATTAATAAACTTACCCCAATCTTTGTACATTTCTTACATTTTCTGGCAGTTGATTTTGAGAAGGAATGCCCCAGAAAATCCAACCTAAATTAGCATAATATTCCCAATTAATTTTGGCCAATCACAGGAAGCCATAACATTGTTGCAATGCCTGGGAAGTCAGTCTTTGTAGCAAAGCATTGCATGATGCATAGTCTTTACTTCCTCACCACAAGGAAGCAAGGAGAAGCTCAGACATCGCCGATTTGGATCTCTGCATTGTTCTGTTGCTCGCTTAAATCTTAGTATAGGTTTAGAAAACATACCAGAATGCAGTGTTTCCATTGGCTAGTACCAGGTGCCTATGTATGCACCTCTGGGGGTGTGGAAATATTTTTTTTTAATAAAATAAATCTGTCTGTTTATAGAATGAATCAATGTAATGTGTGTTTCTGATATAAGTAGCATGTGTTAGATTAGAAAAAGTTAAAAACAGGGAAACTTCCATTTGCCATTAAAAGAGCATAAAGTATTTTTAGCTTTTTAGTTTACAAATAACAAAAATGGTAAAAACATTGTAGGAGAGAGTTATAGTAATTCGTAACAGAGGTATAGATAATGGGCCAACTCTTATCGGGCCACCTGTTACCGACCACTGGACCACATGGCACTTATAAACACTTAAAACCAAACTATATTTAATTTACTACTTGGGCTAAAATATAAACTTGCTTTAAAGATGATTTTATTAGCATGGAGGAAGAGCATCTCACTTTGCCAATACCAGCAAACTAAATGTTATATGGTAAGCCCACAAGCATAAACTAGGGAGTTTACTGTAGTTTTATTTGTTTGGGAAATGGCATTACATTGTAAATAGCCAGCAGAATTTAAGAAATAACCACAGCAGTTAGTTTATCCCATTAACATACAACTGAAAACAGTGGGTGGTGGAAGCTCCTCCTATCTCCCATGCTACACATTTTAAAAGTATGTTTTTTATTAATATTTTTATTTTTTAATAAGATATTTGTGAAGTTTTCCTGCTAGCTGTAATACTTACTGTTAAAGAAAAGATCCCATTTATTGAAATAGTAAACGTACATATAAAAATAAATAAATTAATATAATTAAATTAAGTAGAAGGGCCTTAAAGGGACATGGAACACAAATAATTTTTAAAGCATTTAAAATAGCATGTACTAAACCTTACAAAAGATGTTTTTTGCATGAAAAATATTAAGTAGAATAAGGTTTCAATAGACCTTATTGAAACTAACGGGGAGTGCACAGAGCATACTTATGTCTGCAGATCTTATTGGCTGGCAAAGGGCAAGCCCCCAAGAGCAGTTACATCCTAAATACGCATTTGTGCTAGAGACCTTTATTTGAAAAAAGAAAACACACTGTGGCACATTATCAAATACTCTCTTTCTAATACAGCACATAAATTATTTCCATGTCCCTTTAAAACTGATATAGACTTTAGACCTATTATATATATATATATATATATATATATATATATATATATATATATATCGTAATGGCTTTGTCAAATTCGATTAATTCAGAATAACGGCTGGAAATGATAAAAAAGATAAGCATAAGGAAAAATAGTAATAGTGACAGACGTTTAATGATTAAATGTAGCTGCTCCAATGTAAATTTTGTCATTATTACCATGCTTTCAACTGGGTATGCTCTGCTTCCAAATACCCTCACACAGCTATCCTTACTTAATTGCATTTGATAAAGCCATTTCCCTTCTGGATCGCTACATTGTCGTGGTGAAGGGCTTGTGTACCTTACTGAAGCTGTGAGCTATACCATGTAGGGTCACCCAGGATGGGTAGGTCATAGCAGAGAGTTCAGACAAGTCGTAGACCACTGGAGAAGGAACTGAGAACCCACTCCAGTATCTTTGCCTAGAAAACCATATGGATGAGCACAACCAGATGCAAATGTGCTGCGTCCATATGGTCACTGAGAGTCGGACACCACTGAAAGACTGAACAACAACAAAGCCATTACCTTAGAAGGTAGATATATCAATTCAAATATAAATAAAATAAGTCTAACTTCTATGTTAATTTTAATGCACATGAACTTAAGAATTTTTCATTAGAACCGAATATAATTATGCATATTGTTTATTTGTGCAGTGACTAGGACCTTTTCTTGGACTCTTGTTGTTTTCATAAAAATTTCAATATGAACCCAAGAAGATGTATCCATCAGCAATCTTACAAATTGTCTCATAAAGGTCCATCAAATTCTATTTTGTAATATTATCAAACCCACTTTGAAAATCGTTGTGATTATAAAGTAGCCAGATCCTTGTATTCTGGAAGTATAATGTGCAGTAGCAAAGAAATGCTTCGGATGTATTGTTCATTACTTGGGATGTGTCACATTTGCTAGGCTGACATGACAGATGGCAGGAGACTAATATTGCAGATGGAGAGAAATATCCAGATAAGTTATTTAGTTGATTTGTTTTTGTTGTTCTATGTTGGCCAACCTTAGGATAATAGAATTACTTTATGCCTTCTTTGCTTTATCAGCCTTTGCATGAATGCACACGAGCCACTGGCAACAGAAATAAGATGGCTGTAAAAAAATGCTAAAAATTGGAATAAAAAAAGGTGCATCCATTAAACTTGCTCTTATATGTAAAAAAGCAACAAACGAAGAACTTCTGGACAATTTATCTTGCTGTTTACAGATAACAAGTCACTTTGTTTTTATGTGTTCAGTCTAGTATTCCATAATTTATTTGAAAGAAGATAAGAAATAATGTAGATAAATGATGAAGTGTCAAGCTCTGACGCTCTTAAATGAAGCTATTATGGTCAAAGAGAAAACGTTGAACCTGCGGCTCATTATGAGAGTGTTCTACTTGTCAGTAAAGTGAAAAGGCCTGGAATGATTTCCAGTTTATTTGTCATTGCAGTTATTAAAGCTGTCTTTTTGGTGCCATGAAAATGAATTGAAGACTTTATTCGAGGTAAATTTGTACTAAAGCTTTCAGATGTATCTTATATGAACTCAGTGAGGCAAGAAAACAGCTTAAAAGCTGAAATATTACAAGAAGCCAACCACTGAAGTCTTGAAACGTGTAAGATAAAAAGTCTCAGATACTTGCATAAATAACTAACGTCTCTGGTCTCTTGAGAGAAGGGTTTGTTTTATTACTGTTTGGTGTCTAATAATGAAATATGTAATACATTACTAAATGAATATACTGTACCTATTTTGAAGCATTGTGTTGAAGAGCTGGCAATCTGTGTTGATGTTGGTGCAGTATTAGTGGTGTGGAGCTGCTGTGTAAGCATGCTGAATGTGTGCACTGTGTGGTATGAATATCCGTAGGTGGTTTGTGGCGTTTTGCGAGTTTCTTGTGGTGTTTTGCGAGTTTGTTGTGGTGTTTTGCGAGTTTAGAGTGCTGTAGCCTCGTTTTCGTTTTGTTCGGCGGCCATTTTTTCTGTCGCTTAGATTTTTTTTTAGTCTCAAAACTCTTTTATTTCGAGTAAAATCGAGGTCTAAGTTGCATTTTTGAGGTCCTGGGTGCTCCCTCTTGGTGTAGGTAAGGTTTTTATGTATGTGCTGTGTGTATGTATTGTGTTTTAAATGTTTGTATGTCGGCGTGTTGCGTCCGATGTTTGCGAGGTCGTAATGTGTGGTAACGTGTTTCGTAGGTTGTTTGCGTTCCTCGTAAAATTTAGCGAGTGTCGTAATTTGTGTGTCGTGCTTTTTGAGTAGCGACGTGAAGTTTGCGAGGGTTTGAGGCCCTTGCCCAGTGACCTCGCCAGCAACTGAGTCCCTCGCTTCGGGAGGGGCCTCAGTTGCCCAGTGACCTCGCCAGCAACTGAGGCCCTCCATGCCAGCAACTGAGGCCCTTGCCCAGTGACCTCGCTACGCGAGGGCCGCGGCTCGCTGCGCGAGCCCGCAAGCGTGAGCAACGACCCGTACGCTCACAACTATATATGTGATATATTATTGTATGTTGTGTATATGGAATAAATGGATATGGAATGTTCCCAGTTTTAAATATTAAACTAATCTACCTAAGTGTTAGTTTGCATATATTAGCAGCCTTATTAAATTGTGATTCGGCCAATTGAAAATGGCTCTATATAAGCACATAGCATATATTTTTTTTTAACTGAATTTTAAGTTAGTTAACTTCTATCCAAAAGCAAGGTCTTTACTAACTAAAAACTTTTGTAAAGAAATATGCTATGTGCTTATATAGAGCCCTTTTCAATAGGCCGAATCACAATTTAATAAGGCTGCTAGACATTTTTGGATTAATACGTGCTTAAAAGCTCTGTTTTACTCACTGAAACCCAGTGGCGGCTGATGACCTTCCACAATGGGGGAGCGAAATACAGAGACCTGGCCCCTCCCCTTACATTGACTCCACCCCATAGTATAGACTCCTCCTCGTTAACTCCAGGTTCACCCCTATATATCCCAACCAATAAAATACTATAAGTAGGCATCTAAAATTAACCCCATCACTCATGGAGGTCTATACAGACCCCCATGAGCCTCTATTTAACCTCCCTCAATCCCATAATGGTCTATACAGACCCTTATGGGACAATAATAAATGCCATTAGTCTGAAATGAGTCTATATAGACCCCTGTAGGACACTATTAACCAATAGAATAACACTATAAGTGCCATTTGGGTCCTCCAGGACCCTCATGATACCAAATCTAAACACTACACTATTAACCCCCCTCTACGCTATTAACCCACTACTAAACTATTAACCCATACACTACCTACCTAACACCCTAATAAAATCCCTGTTACCCACTAATTACAAAAACAAAATCCTAAATTACTGGGGGGAAAAATACATTACACAAAATAAAAAACATAATTTACTGAAAATAAAAAACCTAGAATTACACAAAATAAAAAGCATAATTTACTGAAAAAAAACAAACCTAGAATTACACAAAATAAAAAAGACATTACATCAAATCAAAAAGACTATATTACAGTTTAATAAAAACATACATTACATACACTAAAAGCCCTCTTATTACAACTCTCTATCTCTCTCACTCCCTATCTTTCTCCCAAACTTTCTCTCCTTATCTCCCCCTATACCTATGTCCCTCTTTACCTCTCCCCCATCCCTCTCCGTATCTGTCTCTCCCTCCTTAACTCTCTCCCTCCATATCTTTCTCCTCCATCCCTATCTCTCTCCCTCCCTATCATTCTCCTACCTCCCTATCTCTCTCCCTATCCCTCTCTTCCTATCTCCCTATCTTCCCTATCCCTCCATCCCTAACTATCTCCCTCCCTAACTCTCTCCCTTCCTAATTATCTCCTCCCTCCCTATGCCTCTCTCCCTATCTCCCCCTATCTGTCTCCGTATATACCTCTTCCCCTATCCCCACCCCTCTCCCTATTTCTCTCTCCCTCCCTCTCTCCCTCCCTATCTCTTTTCCTCCCTATCCCTCTTCCTATCTCTCCCTCCCCCTCCCTATCTCTCTCTCCATCCTTCTCCCCATCTCTCTCTCTCTCCCTATTTCTCTCTTCCTATCTCTCTCTCTCCCCCTTCCCTCCCTATCTACCCCACTCTCTATCTATCCCTCTCTTCCTTTTTATCTATACCTCTCTTCCTATCTCTCCATTCCTCCCTCTCTCTATATCTATCCCCCTTCCTCTATCTACCTATCCCTCTCTATACCTCTCTCTCTATCTCTCTCTCCCTCTCTATCCCCCTCTCTCTATCTCCCTCCTTTCCTCTCTCTCTCCCCTCCTCTCTCTCCCCCTCCTCTCTATCTCTCCTCTTCCTATCTCACTCTACCACCCCTCCTCTCCCCTCCTCCCTTTCTCTATCCCCCCTCTTCTCTTTATATATATCCCCTCCTCTCTTTCCCTATCTCCCCCTCCTCTCTCTAGCTATCTCCCCCTACTCTGTCTCTATCTCTAGATCCCCTCCACTCTTTCTCTATCTCCCCTCTTCTCTTGCTCTACCCCCTCTCTCTCTATCTCCTCTCCTCTCTCTCTATCTCTCCCTGCTCCCACTCTCTATCTCCCCCTCTTCTCTCTCTCTATCCCCCCTCCTCTCTGTCTCTAGTTCCCCCTCCTCTGTCTCTATCTCCCCCTCCTCTCTCTCTCTCTCTCCCCTCCTCTCTCTCTCTCTCTCCCCCCCCCCCCCATCTCTCTCTCTCAGGGAGAGGGGGGTAAAAAGGCACAGGGGTGGGAGAGGGGGGAATGAGACACAGTGGAGGGAGAGGGGGCAAAGAGACACGGGGGGAGAGAGGGAAAAATAGACACAGGGGAGGGAGAGGGGAAAGAGACACAGGGGTGAGAGCGGGGAAAAGAGACACAACCCATCTGGAGTCCCTGGTGCTGTGAGTGGCCTGTAACAGGGCCCGGGGGCTGCAGGACCCTTGTGATAAGTCCCTGTGGCTGGAGGAGGCATTGTGGGAATAGAGAGGATCAGAGAGTAAGAGGGAGATATTAGGAGGGAATAACAAAGAGGGAGGAAAAGAGAGAGAGACCTGTGTGGCTGTGGGAGCTGCCACCCAGCACTTGGCAGCTCCCACTGCAGTCCTAAGTGGCTTGTGAGCATTCAGAGTGAATGTCCATAACCCCATTATGCAGCTACTTAAATCTGATTGGTTGATGCTGCAGCTGACAGACAGGAAAATTGATACATATCCTAGCTTAGTGAATGTAGGCTCACCCAGGGACAGCATTACGACGCTCTATATGATCTATAGCAGCAGTGCAGTATTGGGGACGGCACACAAAGGGTTAATTTAAAGCGATAGATGCATATTTTTAACAAAATCAAATGAAAGAAGACATGAATGCTGATATACAGATATAATTAAGGGTTATTCTTTATACAAACTTAAATAATAATATTAAAGTGATTGATAATTTGGGAGGGTGCTTGCCCATCCAACCCTTTGCCCCTGCTGAAAACTTCCAAGTAGTCCCTACAAACATCATGTCCCTAGCAGCTCATGCGCACAATGTGTCTATTGATACTAGATTTATGAGCCACTTAAATACTGTTTCGCAACAGCATGTTTTGAAATGCTGCTGCGAGAGACACTGTGTGCATGAGTTACAAGGTGCAGACTATTGTAGGAACTATTTGGAAGGTTTCAGTGAGTAAAAACAGAACTTTTTAAGCCCTTCTGATAAAAGGATCTTTAGAAATGCAAAAAAAACACTTAGGTAGTATATTTTAATACTAAAAACATGGAACGTTCCATATCACTTTCATCTTCTTACATGACAACACATGGCAAGGTTCCATATTAAATTACATTTAAAAATCCCAATTCTATATATAGGTACTTTCAGTGGTGAGACAGCTTGGTACTCAAACCGGTACTAGGAGAGCATTGAGCTTAAACGCCCACTGTGTTTCACATTTGTCTTGTCTCATTTTTCATTTGGTGCTTGTGGATACGCCTCTAATAAATAGCTCCATAGGAAAGGGTAAATGGTAAAAGTTAGTGAGACTCAGCTTCACATTAGCTGTTAGCCAGTTGTATCATATCAATCAGAGAACTTTTCCAACTTGCTATGAAGAGGAGATAAACAGTCTACTATGTAATAAGACACTCCATGATAAATCTATTACTGCTTGATAATAGCTATTCATCTTAATATAACCTACTGAAAATAACTTCTTTTAATGGGTCGTTTTTAATGTTAAGCTGTTGATAATTATCCTATTTTACTGTTAGGGCAGGAAACACACTGCCAGGGATGAGCAATCCCCCCGGGGGATCTTTTCAACCAATCTTCCATGCAGCACTTTTCTCGTCCTGATCCGAGTACTTGGGGGACAAAATGTCTTGTTTTTTGCATACAAAGCTTGGCATTATATAGATCATAATCCTAATTTCATCATTTTAGTGTATGTGCAATTCTGCACATCTCACTGTTTCTTTGCAGAATGACTAAAGGTAGATGGTTAATCAGGCAGATGGTTAATCATAAACACATTCTATTTTATCTTGTGATTCTTACACAAAGAGAGTAAATAACAAATACAAGACAAGGGTGGTTGTAAACTTCAAACTGGAACATTCTTATGCAGTGAACATGTCATAATAGTTGTTTGTGCAAGGTAGTTAGTGTAACATGGAGTTAACCCATTATTATACACCAACATGTACTATTGGCTAATGAAAATAGCTTAAATAGATATACAGTAGTGCATGTTACATATAGTATATGGTAGGTAATCCCAATTACTTTATTAGTTAAACAAAGAGAGGCCACACAGAGCACACAGAGAGTGCACAGAGAGAGATGGACAGAGACACAGAGAGGGCAGAGACAGAGGGCACAAAGAGAGACAGAGCAGAGCGAGAGAGGGCAGAGACAATGGACACAGAAAGAGACAGAGGGCACAGAGAGAGAGGGCAGAGACAGGTGGGTACAGGGAGAGTGCACACAGAGTGATAGAGTATGCACAGAGAGCAAGAGAGCAGGCAGAGAGAGATAGGGCAAAGAGAGAGTGAGGGCAGAGAGAGAACTTGCACAAAAGTGGGAGTGCGCAGAGAGAGAGGGTGCAGAAAAAGAGCGATAGCGCACAGAGAGAGAGCACTCAGAGACAGACAGCATACAAACAGCTCAGGGAGAGAAAGACAAATATTTCATTTAAATATTTCGGACTGCACATATTACTAAAAAAGGTATATAAGGCTAGCGTCCGACCAAGATGGACGTGTTTGGCTGGAACTCCGTGCAGCAGGCTGCTGTTTTTGGGCTTATACCTGGCCCAGTCTATCGAGAGTCTCCCAAGAACATCTGAGAGTGGAAGGGGAGGCGATCCCGATCGCCCGCGGGACTCCCTGACCGAAACTCCATATTAGAGCAGCCCACCTAAACGGCAGAGACTTGCAATCCCAGCCGGAGAGCGTCTATGCAGAAGAGGACTTGCCTTGCTTCCCTGCCCAGGGGCGGAGACGGACACCTGGGAGCAGTGCATCCCGAAGGGGGAGCCCTTGGAGTGTCCGGGCCAGGAAACTGGGAGGTGAGGGAGGAGGAGGCCCCTGGTGGAGGCGGCTGCCATTTTGTGAGACCTGGGAAGCAGGCCAACGACCTGCACCGGAGCCCAATTACTTCAGCCCTGTACCATGGGGTTTGCTGGAGGTTCTAGAGAGACCTCCGGTGGCGGCTGGTTCCGACCGGAGAGGTCCAGAAGCAACCATGGGGAGGACAGCACTACCAGAGGAAGAAGCAAGCAGAGAGAGAAAGCCCACGAACGGCGGCCATTTTAGGTGCCCTCACACGTGGGCCTGCAGGTACCTTCCTTCACAGAGGGGGAACAATCTTAAATAAAGGCCCAACTAACTTTCTGGACCCCCTACATTAGACAAATGCCTGGACACTTCTCTACAACAGCCCATACAGCTAAAACTCCACAATAATTATCTTTCAACAGATACCCATTTAAGAACTTGGGGCACCAGTGTGTACAATTATGTGAGGGATAATGTATCTCTGCCAACTTTTTATCTGAGACTGTTTCCATATGCTCCATTAAACATTTCTCCTATTTTATTTCAACCAAGTGTATGCATACAGCTTCTGAGTGGGCAAGACTTTGTGAAACCTTGGTACAATAGAGCCCTGCCTTCATAGGCAAATACATAGACAAGGTTAAGCAACATTTCTACATCTATACTGCCACATAGAGTACTACAGAAAAACCTTGGCTGTATATGAATAACAAACTGCTGGATGTACCACTGACAACCACCATAGAGTGGCGTTACAATCTTACCTATTTTATATGCAAGCTTATGTACCACCTTACTTCAACAGGGCCTGAGAATTTTGCGAGACTCTGTGCAATACCTATACGAGAGTATACTGCCTACATAGGCAAGCACAGGGACTGTATTGAACCTCTGTTACATCTCTATCAGCCTTGCGGCCAGCTGGAGTCCTACAGAAAAACTCTTCGGCTATATATGAAGAACGAATATTCGGAGGCGCTCTTCTCACTTAAGGCTGAGCGGCTACTTCTGTCGGCCTACGGTACATGCAGCGAACCGGGTCACTTTGCCTTATCAGCTCAGGAGAAGACTGTGATTTTTGCACCGGTCTTACTAGTTATCTTCAGAACTCCTGATTAAGGGCTAGATCTATAACATGGACTGAGATCTGAATGGGGATCTGATGCAGCAATACAGTTAGCATATGTCTTCACTACACCTACTAAGCCTACGATCTGACACAAATTGATGCATTGGAGTATTTAGCAAAGCACTAAACGCATCTCCTCGTTACATATCATATTGGACCGAACCCAAATCTTCTGCTGTCTTCCCTACTTGGCCCTCCACGATGCCGAAACCTAAACGCTCATCCTCAGCGAAGGGTATACGTGAGCATTTTCCACCAAAGGCCGCCCGGCACATGTCTCCTGGGGACTCTATATCTGAACACTCGGAATGCTCCTACCAGGAAGAGATTTCCAAAGCGCCTCACCAACACGTGCATCTATCGGCCAGGTCAGTGGCCATGATTGAGCGGCTGCTAGCAAAGGCGATTGAACCCCTTTGACAGGACCTGAAGGACCTGGGACAGTGTACTCAGCTCCTGGAGGAAATGACAGACCAGATAGTGGAGGCCCAGGAAAGAGATAGGTCCTCTATAGCTCAAAATACATCTCATACAACTGACCTCGCAGACAAGATAGAGGACCTGGAAAACCGGTCTCGCCACCACAACATTCGCATCAGAGGCATTCCAAGGGCCATACAAGACCTACCCAATTACCTGAGAGATACTGTTGAGGCAATCCTCCCCAACCAGACTGAAACTATGTGGGAAATTGAACGCGTCCATAGAGCTTTGGGAGGCACGAGGAGCCCGGACGCTCCTAAAGTTCTAATAGTCAGATTCTTGAGGCAGCAGGCAAGGGACCTACTGCTCTCGGCAACCAGGAAGCTACACACGGTTAAGGGGCCTGACGACTCCCCCTTACAGTTTTATGCTGACCTGTCCCCTGAGACTCTAAACAAATGGAGACTGATGAAACCGGCTATTGCTATCCTTCTCCAACATAAGATCCAATATAGCTGGTATTTTCCATTTGCCCTCTCTTTCACATTTCAAGGCACAACCTATACCACCCGCACACTAGAGAACTACTTGTCAGTGCTGAAGCACTTTCATCTTTGTACAGAGGCTATAATGGAATTGAGGCATGAACAACCTCTCCCGCCCATCCCCAAGCGGAAGTCGACACAGGTGACAGCCCAGGTCCAGGGCAAGCAAGCCTCCACCTCCGGGGCACCAAGCAACCTGCTGGACAGTGCCAATGGCTTACATAATAAGCACAAGACTCACATGGAAAATGCTGGTCTTACTGCTGAAGTCAAGTCGGGCTCCTGACCTGACTAGTCTCTATCTCAACTGGACTCTGATAGAACTCTGATCATTGCTTTGTACAATGTTAGGGCCTCACCGACCCATACTTAGGGCTTTTGATTTATATTTATAGAATCATTTAAGACACAATCTGTTAGTATTGCTATAGTTTGCCAGGTTTTTTCCCCACTTTATGTGGACCGGATTTCTCTATACTATTCAGAGAAATCGACGAAGGTTACTTTTGAAGACTAAACGTTCAATATACTTAATTTATGTTTTTCATAGTTGCATTACAAGAGAAAAGCTAACGGCTAATTTGATACCACTCTTTAGTCTACCTAAACTTATCTACCTTACTGAAGTCCAACTAATGTTCTTTTTCTACACTCTTCTCTTTCCACTTGATAGCAGGAAGATCAGGCCGTCAGTCGTAGACCAACTGGTAGTGCAGCTGTTGGCTTCCGGGGCTCCTCCTTGTTTTCCTTCCCACGAGACCAACCCTCAGGTAAAGACTTACACATCTAGGGTACCACACCGACCTTTAAATGGCTCTCTCTAATTACACTCTAATAACTCACAATGTGAAGGGTTTCAACTCTTCTTTTAAAAGGCGGAAAGCTTTTGCATTTTATAAAAAACATAAACCTGCAGTTATTTTCATGCAGGAAACCCACTTCTCCCGCAATAATAAACCCAAATTTCTACATAAGGATTATCCCACTTATTTCCTGGCCACCCTCCCCACTAAGAGAGCTGGCTGTGCAATTCTCTTACATCAAAAATTTCAGTTTCAGTTAGAGAATACCCTTATTGACAAAGAGGGTAACTATGTAATGGTGACTGGAATTATCGGGGGGGCTAGAACGAAATTAGTCTCCCTATACTCCCCTATTAACTCGCCCTACACAACTTTAATTGGCTTGTTGAAAACAATTGAATCTCTAGATTTGGGAAGACTGATAATTGGGGGGGGGCTAAACCTTACGTTAGACTCGACTCTGGATAGATCAGGGAATCCGTCTAAGAACAGATTTCCCAACAGAACTAAACAGATTGAGTCTCTGCTTGATAGACTGGGGCTGGTCGATGCCTGGAGGGGTATGCATCCGATTAAGAGAGAATATACATTCTATTCCCCGACTCACTCTACATATTCCAGGATTGATGCTATCCTTGTTGGCTCCTCCCTATATGATTCTATTTTGAAATCTGAGATTGTTCCCTGCCCCTGGTCAGACCATGCCCTGGTACTCATTGAGATAGAGCTGGGGCCTAATCTACAACCCCCCTACACTTGGAGAATAGACACATTTTTTTTGACCAATCCAAGTAGCATGGAATCAATTGCCAAGGACATAAAACTATTTTTTGAGACTAATGTCTCTCCTGAAACTGGAGCCGGCTGGCTCTGGGTTGCCCATAAGGCCTATATCAGGGGAACGGGCATCAAGCTGGCCTCAACCCTTAGAAAGCACCCTAGGCAAAAGGAGGCAGACCTTACAAGGGCACTAAAGAGACTAGAAGAAGTAAATCAACAGAACCCTTCCCTTAAGGGACGCAGGTTAATAGATAAGACAAGGCTAGAATTAGATGGCATATTTTTGCATCACACTGAACATTCAGTATTTAGCTAAGAAATCTAACACCTCATTATGCCTCTTGGCTCTAGACATAGAGAAAGCTTTTGACACAGTGGAATGGTCACATATATATACAACACTAGACAAGTTTGGATTCAGGGGACGCTTTATTTACCTGCTCAGTAGATACTACGACTCCCCAATAGCTCATCTAAAGTTGCCAGGAATACATAAAGCAAATATTCAAATTCAAAGAGGGACTAGGCAAGGATGACCACTTTCACCAATGTTATTCGCACTTGCCATGGAACTTTTAGCGCAAGCAATGAGAACTAACCCAGACATTCAGGGGGTTCAAGTAGGACACCAGCATCTTAAATGCTTACTTTTTGCGGACGATCTATTATGCACCCTGACCAGGCCCTCTTATTCTATACCAGCACTTATGTTAACTATAAAGGAGTTTAGCAAAATCTCAGGCCTTAATTTGAATTTAGAGAAAACGGAATCATTAGGGATGGGTATGTCGCAAATTGAGATTGACAAGCTCAAATCTGACTATAATTTCAGCTGACCCACTCAGTTTATAATATCCCTGGGAGTAAAGCTCACTTCCAACTTTGCTGACTTGTACAAGGCAAATTTTCCCCCCTTGTACAAATCTTTGACTGAAGATATGCAGAAGTGGGCGAGCTTTCATATCTCATTTCATATCTCATGGACGGGCCGTATAGCTGCTGTAAAAATGAGTATTCTGCCTAAACTTCTATATCTATTTAGGACTCTCCCCATCCCAATGTCACTTAAGGACCTGGATAAATTCCAGAACAGCATATCTCGGTTTATATGGGGTAGTATGCGTCCTCGTATCTCCAGACAGGTGATGTTTAGGCATAAAAATAGAGGCGGACTAGTGTGTCCAAACTTGAGGCTCTATCTTAGGGCAGCTCAATTGGCCCATTTGCCCAGGTTACACTCTGTCAACCACCAACCATCCTGGGTATTCATAGAAAACCAGCAAATGCCCCCGCACAGCTGGGATAATTTGATTTGGATCCCCAAGGAATGAATCCCCTTCACGAAGCATCACAAATCTATGATCTCTCTAACTCTTCATGCTTGGGCATGGGCCAACATCAGGTGTCGACTTAGCTCGGGTTTGTCTCCCTTACTATCAGTTACGTCTTTTCCACAAATTTTAGCAGACACGAATCCCATCTCCAAATTTTGGTGCGAACTGGGTCCACAATGATAGACTGTTGACCTATGACCAGTTATGTACGACCCATGATCTACAAGTTACGGAAATTTATAACTATTTGAAAATTAGAAGTTGGGCTAGTAAGGCTTTGGGAGAATTGGGACCTCCCAGGTCCTCCTGGATGCCTACTATAAGTAAAAATCTCCCCCTTACGAAAGGTGTTCTGGGTTCACTGTATGACTTATTTCTTGATTCTACTAGCAGACAGAAACCTAAATTTATGAAACAATGGGAAAATGATCTGGGGGTATAGTGGGACTGGGACAAGTGGACAGAATCTTGTTCTAATCTCTCCAGAGGTTCCCTCAATTCAGCTCTTTTAGAGACGACTATCAAGGTATTGCACAGAGCTTACTGTACGCCTGACAAATTGCAGAAATTTAACCCACACAAGAGCAATAAATGCTTTAGGGGTTGCCAACAAGTGGGGGACCACATCCACATCTGGTGGGCATGTCCAATTATACAGAAAACATGGAAACAATTAGCTCAATAAGCCTCCACACTTTTTCAAAAGGTGGTCTCACCCTCTATGGAGTCATGCCTGTTGGGGGTTCATATTAAGAATCTATCTCAATCTCAAAATAAATTATTTAAATTAATGGTATTGGCTCCCAAAATACACATAGCTAGCACATGGAAAAAATTTACTCTAAACTGCCAGGAGGTAATTAGAAAGAACAATTACCTATTTATCAATGAGAGATTAACCCACATTATTCTGGACAGTGTCCCCCAATTTCTGGCAATTAGGGATCCTTGGGTAGCGTCCTCATTAAGTGTCCCTCTGATAAAACACCTAAATCTTGCTATAACGAAAATAGGGGGGAGCATGGAGTAAAGGAGCCCTGGAGGTCCTTCGGCTGCACTATTAAGGTAAATATCAGGCGATTAAAATTGTGGTATCCTGTTGAGGTCTGTACTGGGCCGACTTAGTGGTGGTAATTTTAGCTTACTCTGTTTTATATATTTGGTTAACAGTATTATGGTTTAGCTAATCATTCCAATGTCTGTTACTCTTTGTTATTTCTCCTTTTCTTTTCTCTTACATTCTGGTTTGTTGTTAGATTTATTACGTACTATGTTCTGCTTAGACCGAAATTTTAAGATGATACATGTTACTTTCATAACTAAAAATGTAAAATAAGAAGGTTTAGTCAGTTATTCATTGGTTAATGTTTTTATTGTGAAAATTTGCATAATTTGACTGACAAAACAGCTGATCAATATGTTTTATATTTTGTAAGCCTTCCAATAAAGAAAGATTACATAAAGAAAAAAAAAAAAAAAAGGTATATAATATCACGATTTTAAAGTGATGATACATCAAAGGCCAACATTGTGTCAATATTTACAAGGGCAGCAAAGCAGTTTGCTGTTTTCTGAGGTTGCACTGGCCATTTTCTGTGAGATCCTCATCAACATATTTAACACTGTTAATAAATATCAGAAATTATTATCTTTATTAAATTTATTTATATATATATATATATATATATATATATATATATATATATATATATATATGTATATACATAGAGAGATATATACACTCATACAAATTTGAACGGACAGGCTACATGGCATTGATTGACATATGTTAGATTGAAGCAGTGTATCTTGTATTGGCTGACAAAATAACAGGATAATAAATGGGTCAAAGCAAGACATTGGATGTCCAGCAGTGCCCTTAGTGACACCGCTCATGAAAAGCCTCTCTGAGTTATCACCTGAATTAAGTCAGAAGTTGCGTCTGTCAAATTGCTTGACTAGACACTGTAAATATAAAACTCCAGGTTAGGAACATGACCTTAAAATTATTAGAGATCATTTATGTTGAAAATACTATATATATATATATATATATATATATATATATATATATATATATATTAAAGTAAATTATAATAAACAATATAAATATGAAAAATAAAATTATATCTTAAATAATATAAATAATTTATTTTTAAAACTATACTGTGTATATATATATATATATATACATATATATATATATATATATATATATTTACTGTATATATAAATACACATACACAAATAAGTATATATTTATCTATGTTATAAATCTAAATCTAAAATTATAGCAATCATTTGTAAAACAATAGTTTAGGAAGAATAATTGATAATCACTAAGAATAAACACTGGTATAAGAAATCATTTGAAATATCAGATATAAACTAAAACATTAAGTAATCTTATTGCTTTATATTTCTAAATATATATATAAAATGTGTGTTATAATAAAAGTAACTATAAATTATTTGCATCATATACTAAAATAATAATTTTGTCAGGTTTTTACTATATTGATGCCTTAGTAACTTTCATCTTGGGCACTATTCTTGTTTTTTGTGAAAAATATCTATTTTTAGATCTAAAAACAATCCTTCCAGTAGTTAATGCTTGTAGGTTTTTCTTGCCTGAAGTAACACTCATCTGTATCTTCCAGTCTTTTCTATGATCAGGTTGTTTTAAAATAGCCATGATATTTGCAATGTGACATGACTTTCTTTCCTGAAATATAGCCATGATCACTGATCATGTCATGTCACCTTTGTCATTTTCTTTCCAAGTGCGGATTAAGTTGTACATTGTATCTTGTTTCAGTCCAGATTTAGGAAATTTTTTTAGAAGTTTTTCTATTATTATTAATAAATGGGTTATATAAATCAGTATTAATTAATATAAACAGTGCCTTGCAAAAATATTCCCCCCCCCATGGCATTTTTCGTGTTTTGTTGCCTCACAACCTGGAATTAACATGGATTGTTTGAGGATTTGCATCATTTAATTTACAAAACATGCCCACAAGTTTGAAGATTTTTTTTTTTTATTGTAAAGCAAACAACAAATAGGACAAAATAACAGAAAATGTCAATGTGCATAACTATTTACCCCCCTAAAGTCAATATTTTGTAGAGACACATTTTGCGGCAATCACAGCTCCAAGTCGCTTTAGATAAGTCTCTATGAGCTTGCCACATCTTACCACTTGGATTTTTGCCTATTCCTTTAAGTTGGATGGTTTGCACTTGTAAACAGCAATCTTTAAGTCTGACCACAGATTTTCTATTGGATTGAGGTCTGGGCTTTGACTAGGCCATTCCAACACATTTACATGTTTCCCCTTAAACCATTCAAGTGTTGCTTTAGCAGTGTATTTGGGCTCATTGTCCTGCTGTAAGGTGAACCTCCGTCTTAGCCTCGCACAGAGTGGTACAGGTTTTGCTCAAGAATATCCTGGTATTTAGCACCATCCATCTTTCCCTCAACTCTGACCAGTTTCCCAGTCCCGGCTGCTGAAAAACATCCCTACAGCATGATGCTTCCACCACTATGTTTCACTGTGGGGATGGTGTTCTTTGGGTGATGTGATGTGTTTGGTTTGCGCCAAACATATCGTTTTAGTCTTATCAGACCAGAGCACCTTCCTCCATACATTGTGGGAGTCTCCCACATGCCTTTTTGCAAACTCAAAATGTTCCATTTTGTTTTTTGCTGAAAGTAATGGCTTTCTTCTGCCCACTCTGCCATAAAGCCCAACTCTATGCAGCGTACAGCTTATTGTCGTCCTATGTACAGATACTCCAGTCTCTGATGTGGAACTCTGCAGCTCCTCCAGGGTTACCTTAGGTCTCTGTGCTGCCTCTCTGATTAATGCCCTCCTTGTCCGGTTCATGAGTTTTGGTGGGTGGCCGTCTCTTGGCCGGTTTGCTGATGTGCCATGTTCTTTCCATTTGGTTATGATAGATTTGATGGTGCTCCGGGGGATCATCAAAGATTTGGATATTTTTTTATAACCTAACCCTGACTTGTTCTTCTCAACAACATTGTCCCTTACTTGTTTGGAGAGTTCCTTGGTCTTCATGGCAGTCTTTGGTTAGTGGTGACTCTTGCTTAGGTATTGCAGCCGCTGGGGCCTTTCAAAAAAGGTGTGTATATGTAATGACAGATAATGTGACATTTAGATTGCACACAGGTGGACATCATTTCACTAATTATGTGACTTCTGAAGGTAATTGGTTGCACTAGAGCTTTTTATGGGCTTCATAACAAAGTGGGTGAATACATACGCAACATGCCAATTTTCTGTTTTCTATTTCTAAAAAGTAGTTTTATGTATATATTTTTCTCATTTCACTTCACCAACTTAGACTATTGTGTTCTGATCTATCACATAAAATTCTGATTAACAAAACATTGAACTTAAGGCTGTAATGTAACAAAATAGGTACAAAGTCAAGGAGGTGAATACTTTTGCAAGGCACAGTGTTATACTAGTGACTTGCCTGTCAAAAAGAACGGCAAAAAAAATGTTAAGCCTGGCAATGATGTTTGCCACACAATCTGAGCACCTCCGGCGCTCATCGCGAGCCCCCGGTTATTGCCTTTGGCTCTCATCACATGGCTCTCAATGAGCTCCTTTGGCGCTCATTGTTAAGCCTCTCCTCCAGTCTACTTTACAGGCCTTGCTGGTCATTGCAGGCGTTGTCAAACCCGCAAGTTTGTTGCTTTGCAATGAGCACCTTCAGCGCTCATTGCGACGTCCTGCATGCCTGCATTGTTCCGCTAAATGTTACTGGCTTTGGCTAAGTGTTACTGGACTGGCTAAGAGTTACTGGCTTCGGCCTTCTTTTCATCCTTTTTGAGAAAATTTAAGTTTTTTCTCACAGCCATTTTTTTCTATCTCCTAAAAACGGAGCTTCGGCTAAGTGTTACTGGCTTAGGTAAAGTGTTACCGGCTTAGGTAAAAAGTTTTACTGGCTTAGGTAAAAAGTGTGACTGGCTTAGGTAAAGTGTGACTGGCTTAGGTAAAGTGTTACTGGCTTAGGTAAAAAGTTTTACTGGCTTAGGTAAAAAGTTTTACTGGCTTAGGTAAAAAGTGTTACTGGCTTAGGTAAAAGGTGTTACTGGCTTAGGTAAAAAATGTTACTGGCTTTGGTAAAGTGTTACTGGCTTAGGTAAAGTTTTATGGGTGTCTTTAATCTCTTTCCATCCTCTATCAGTGGAGAGTAATGGGGCAAATTACATCTCTGACTGGACAGAGGACCCTTAGAGGGACCCTGAAAAGGTAGTATTGCGAGAGCTGGAATGAGCGGCGTCTTCAGGCTGTCGTCAATCTGTTTTAAAGTCCTACGTGCGTGCTTCGCGATGAGCGCCTGCAATGAGCACCTTTGGCTCTCATTGCAGCCTAATTCCTATGGGCCTTCATTGCCGCCTGAGTCTTACTGGCCTTGTGAGCACCTTCTGAGCTCATTGCAGGCCAGCAAATTGCAGTCCTAGCTGCCCGAGGCCTGCAAGTGTGACGACAACTCACAGATTGGCAACTATAATAGTTGATTATTGAACTATTCTTATAACAAATACTGTTTTATTTCTAATCTAGTTTATTGCATTTCAGTGGTGTGACTCACTGACAATGTTTACAATCTGACTTAAATTTACATACATTCCTGTTGCAAAACTTTTGCTAGTCTATCACGCCCGTTGTTAACTTCTAAAGGATCACTGTATGGTATGACAAAAAAAAAAATCACAATCGACAAATCTGAGCAGCAACAATGGGGGTAAGTTGTTAAATCATTGACAAACCCACCAACTGTCCGTCCCTCCATTGTTGAGTAAATTAGTATATGTTCTCAGGCATCACACTTTCAGGATGGGTTTAAACATGGAAAATTGCATTATACAAGCAAGGATTAAAACGTTAAGATATTCTCTAAATATGGTTTTATGTTTACAACTTACATAGCTGTTAATATTATTAGTTTAAGAAAAAAAGACATCACATTTGTGAATTTCATTACAAATGCAGTCCTCCTTTTAATGGTAGGCTTGGTGTACTCCACAATTTAAAAATAGATTATCTTAAAATCACGGCAACACTCTATTAATTCATATACCACAAAAAATACTGGCAACCACTAGCTCCTATAAATACATATTTAGAGAAAGTCACAACCAGTGACACATGACTTCATATTGTGACACAACAAACACACCCCATGATGCCAGCTCGTGTGATCCTGAAAAATAGGCATCAACCTATATGATAATTGAACCAATATGTAGAAGGTGAGTCACAAGACATCATCTTCCATTGCTTATTGGGAAAATAACTACAAAATGATTACTCATTGGTACTTGACTCCACAAAGATTATATGCCCATTGTTTTTTACTTTTGGAAATGCAAGTAGATATTAAAAAAAGTTATGTATACAGAATTATAACATACAAAAATATATACAGAAACTAAAAATAATTAAATAATTATGAAGCCCTGTATATTATACTTAAATTAGCAAAGAAAAGTGTGTAATAATGTATACCTTTATTCTACTTTTAAAGACTGTTAAGTTTTATTTTATTACTTATTATTTTCTAAATATGTTCTTGTTATTATTCTCTAAAAAGTAATTTAATAGAATCCATCCCAGCATCTCTAAACATTTATGCAACAAGTTTGGTATTCTCTCTCTCTCTCTCTCTCTCTCTCTCCGTCTCTCTTACAAATTTTCAATCAATCCAGAATTTGTTAGATTTTTTCCCCCAATAATGCAATTTTGCATTGCGTTTGCAGTGATATAAAAAGATCAGCAGTGATATAAAAAGAAAATCTAAAAATAAAAAAAAGTTGTAAAAAATACAGATTTAAAGAAAACACAGACGCTATCATTGTCTGCTAATTAATCTAGAACCTATTAGACACAACAGAACATTTGTTAACTACCTGTTGTGTACATTTTTTTATTTGATTTATAAGGTCTACATTTTGTCCACCCATTTGTTTACATTAATGTTCCTCTTTTCCTTTATAAAGACTCTTTTCTTGCCTTCTCTTATCATCATTTCATTGATGAAAATAAGAAATGAGAGTGGCCAAACCAATTCAATTTACTCCCATTTTTGACGACGTACACATACATTAATTGTCTTTACGACATTATATCCATCTACCAAACTGACAAGTATAGAGTACTAACCATTATTTCTATTTGGAAGCCAGAGGTTTGAATCATTTATTTTTGCTCCTGACACTCATCACAGTGGCTTCCTAAATTCCCAAACCTTTTCAGATGGATCCCACAAGGGCAGCCATCATGCCTTCACTAGAGCAATGACAGATGGGATACAGTGTATCATGTGATGGATTGCACTGGAGCCACAGTGCTTAATCCTTCTAATACTAATAGCTACATTATCATAGAGATTTATGTGATGTCAGTTCTGTGTTCCCAGTTCCATTCATAGGTTTTTAAAACTTCAGCTGCAACAACATGCATCAATCCCATTAATTCTAATTATCATGGTTCATCTTCTCTGCAGTTTTGCACTCCGGAACCTTTCAGTGCAAATTAACGTACCAAAAAAGTGTATTAATTAATATTTGTAGCTTTTAATTTTTGCAAGAGTGTGTTGTCTGGAAGCAGCTGGCAGTACAGGGCCGTTGCTATTGAATCTTTGCCAAACAAGGGCAGATGTAATTTTGTTATCTCTTGCTTAGTCATTTACGCAAATTAATTTGAACAATTAGCCTTTTACTGGTCCTTCATGAATCATGCAAAAGGGATCTGCAAAAAATTGCTTCTTGACAGGAATGAATTGGTTAACACTATAAACTGTATGGGAAGCTGATATTTTCATGTAGTTAATCACTTAATGTTCCCAAAGTACAACTGTAATGGATTCTTTCTTCCTAGATTATTTTTAATTGTAATGCGTCAAGATTTTGATTTGAATCTCTCTACTGAATGCAGTCAAATAAAGTTTATGAAAACACTTTAGTCAATTTATTTAGTGTTAAGAAGGATTTAATATTCTCTTCACTCAGTCCCCTACATGGAAACAATGTGTTATTAAAATCTATCTATCTATCTATCTATCTATCTATCTATCTATCTATCTATCTATCTATCTATCTATCTATCTATCTACCTATCTATCTACCTATCTATCTACCTATCTATCTGTCTATCTATCTACAGTATCTATCTAATTTTCATCTCACTACTATTACCATTATCAAACTCTGAAGAAGCCCTAGGAACCCTGGAGCGAAAGTTGGATTATCAGTAGAAGTGGTAGGGTCAAACACAATTAATTGAGCCAATTATTTAGATGGAGAGAATGGGCATACTAGATACATATTTTGATGTTTAGCTGCCATTAGATCTATGCCTCTTTCTTTTTATCCAAGAATTCTTTGATTTCATGACTCTGGGTTTAAATTTCTTTTCTTTCTTCTTTGACTTTTCTAAACTCTGAGATTAACTTAAAGGCAGACCATATTCATACTCAAGGGGGGTTGAGGAGAGGGGTTGAGGTTGAGGAGGGGGTTGAGGATGGGGGGGTTGATGATGAGGATGGGGGAGTTGAGGAGTGAGGATGAGGATGGGGGGTTGAGGAGGGAGGTTGAGGGGGGGTTTTGGTGGGAGGTTGAGGAGGGGGGTTAAGGATGGGGGGTTGATGAGGGGGTTGAGGATGGGGGTTTTGAGGAGGGAGGATGAGGAGGGAGGTTGTGGATGAGGAGGGAGGTTGAGGAGGGGGGTTGAGGTTGAGGAGGGGGTTGAGGATGGGGGTTGAGGAGGGAAGATGAGGATGGGGGGGTTGAGGAGGGAGGTTGAGGAGGGGGGTTGAGGAGGGGGTTGAGGATGGGGGGATGAGGAGGGAGGAGGGAGGTTGAGGATGAGGAGGGAGGTTGAGGAGGGGGGTGAGGATGAGGAGGAAGGTTGAGGATAGGGGGTTAAGGAGGGGGGTTGAGGATGAGGGGGTTGAGGATGAGGAGGGAGGATGAGGAGGGAGGTTGAGGATGAGGAGGGGGTTGAGGAGGGGGTTGAGGATGAGGGGGTTGAGGAGGGAGGTTGAGGATGAGGAGGTAGGGTGAGGAGGGAGGTTGAGGATGAGGAGGGGTGTTGAGGAGGGGGTTGAAGATGAGAAGGGGGTTGAGGTTGAGGAGGGGGTTGAGGATGGGGGGATGAGGAGGGGGTTGAGGATGAGGGGGTTCAGGATGAGGAGGGAGGATGAGGAGGGGGTTGAGGATGAGGAGGGGGTTGAGGTTGAGGAGGGGGTTGAGGATGAGGGGGTTGAGGAGGGAGGTTGAGGATGAGGAGGGAGGATGAGGAGGGAGGTTGAGGATGAGGAGGGGTGTTGAGGAGGGGGTTGAAGATGAGAAGGGGGTTGAGGTTGAGGAGGGGGTTGATGATGGGGGGATGAGGAGGGGGTTGAGGATGAGGGGATTCAGGATGAGGAGGGAGGATGAGGAGGGGGTTGAGGATGAGGAGGGGGTTGAGGTTGAGGAGGGGGTTGAGGATGGGGGGTTGAGGATGAGGGGGTTGAGGAGGGAGGTTGAGGATGAGGAGGGAGGATGAGAAGGGAGGTTGAGGATGAGGAGTGGTGTTGAGGATGGAGGTTGAGAATGAGGAGGGGGGTTGAGGAGGGTGATAAGGAAGGGGGGAAGAGACACAGGGAAGGGAGAGGGGAGAAGAGACACGGGAGATAGAGGGGGGACACAGAGGGCACAAGAGGGACACAGGGTGCAGCACATTTCCCACCCTCGGCTTATACACGAGTCACTCATTTTACCCAGTATCTTGTGGTAAAATAGGTGCCTCGGCTTATACTTGGGTCGGCTTATACTCGAGTAAATACGATATATATATATATATTTACAGTAGTAAAATAATATAATAGTTTTTATTGTTTGTATTTAAGTAATTGAGACCTCTAAAGGTCTTAATCTGGCCCTGGCTTCAGAGTGTTACTGCTCACTGTTCTACTCTCATAGCACCTTATCACAATAGCACTTTATATTATAATTATTTAATATTCATTTATTAACAGGGCTCTGCCATTACATAACATTACCCATCACTGGATCACTTAATGTATATGATATGTCAGCCCGTTAAAGACATAAGCACTAAAGCTCCAGACAAACTTTTAATTCTACAGACACCCCTGATATATATTTTGCTTTTATCCATTTCTTGGGACATGGTTTCCTCTCCATATATATCTGCAATTTCTATTCATTGCCACTCTTATGTTCCAATGTATACTGATGCTATGAACATATCTATGAACTGCTAATAAACATAGTGCAGTACTGTAGTTTTGACAGTAGAAGACATATTAGGGCCGATGATAGAGTCCTCTCTAGATGAGAGTGACCTCTTGCATCTCAGTGATTGTGAAGTGCCTGTTATGACCCTGGTGATGGGTCACAAACTCTGGAAACATATACCGGTACTTTTCTTTTTTTTATAAAGAATCATGAAAACAAAATGTGTCAACCAGAGAGTAAGGAACAGCTTTGTTAGAAGAGAGATAGTTTAAAGCTGCAGAATACAACTAGGCAAAAAATTACATTTTAATATAATACTGAAATGTGGATTAATGCAGCTTATTTATTGTGTTACATTAAAGGAGATCCTGAAGTCATAATTTTGCTATAATTATTATTATTATTATTATTTATTTGTAACACACCAAGATATTCTGTAGCGCTGTACAAGGGTAGAGAACAGGGAAAATTACAATATTAACAACTGAAGAAAATGGAGGGCCCTGTTTTGAGCTAAGAATCTTTGTACAAAGTGTTTTTTTTTTTCCAAAGCACCCTACAAGATAGGAAACTTGCTACTTACAATCTAAAATGGAATGGAAGAGGCACAAATCTGCGGAAGAAAGGGTAAGGAATAGCAAGTGTCAGGAAAGAGGTGAAAGTTTGCTTAGGTGGGAAGATGTGAAAACTTGGAAAGGATTAGTTTTACAGAGTGATGGAGGGTACACTTTAGACATAGAGGAGCAAAAGTGAAACACATGGATTAAGGACAAAGTTAATAGCCCTGGGGCTGAGTAGATTAGATGAGAGATAGAACTGAGTGAGGGGTCAAGGGTTAGGAGATATAACTCCTGCAGAAAAATAAGCAGGGAGATGAGATGAGAGAATGACTTGCAGAAGCATTTCTGCTTATGGGCTTTAGAAGATGAATGAAATAGTGATTGGAGGAAGAAGAGGAGCTTGTGGGAGCAGAGCAGAGGGGAGGAAAAGTAGGGAAGATGTTAATGGTGTTGGAGACATTTGGACAATTGAATAGGGCTCTATATAAGCACAGAGCATATTTTTTTACAGAAGTTTTTTAGTTAGTGAACTTCTATCCAAAAGCAAGGTCTTCACTAACTAAAAACTTCTGTAAAAAAAAATGCTCTGTGCTTATATAGAGCCCTATGCAATTGGCCAAATCGCATTTGAATGAGGCCCATAATGTGGAGAAAATGATGAGGATAGTCTGAGAATCACGCTGGAGCTTAAGGTGAATAAGAAAGTGAAAGGGAATATAGTGGCCAAGAAAGTAATATAAGAGAAATAAGTAGGGATAGTAATCATGTGCAGTTGATTTATCAGGTGCAAGTAGTTTGAGTGATTCAATAAATTAAAGCTATAATGCATCCAAAAGAGCAGGGTCTAAAAATTACAGTCATTTTTGTTTGCTTGAAAAATGTTTGCTACAAGTTTTAAGAAAATATTTAAATTGTTGCACAAACTGCTTTAGAGGAAAGTCAAGCTCTAATTAGGGTGTGTCAGAGCAATGCACCAGATGAGTTATGGAGCTCTGTGGAAAAAAAAATAACTACTCCCTCTAGTGGTTGAACCTGACACAAATAACAAAAATAGAAGTCAGTCCTGACTTTATTCCAAATGCAGTTTGTGAAAAGAACATTTTCAAAAGTTTTCATTGGTAATGCCAATCCACTTTTTTTTAAATCCATAACAACAATCAAGTGACTTCAGTGTTATTTCAAAGTTTTAACATGATGTATCTTTAAGATATGCAGAAGATAGAGATCATTTACTTCACGTCCTGTAATGAATGTCAGAAATGCATAATGCAAAAAAGCATCCTTTTCTTCAGTTCTCAATTAATGTGAAGTATCTTGATAATTAACAAGTAGAGGCTAAGTAATGTAGTCAGAGCTCCTCTTGTAGCTCTTACAGGATAGCTCTGATTTCAGTGCACTGGTAATCAAGCTCCAGCCAAGTATACTGGAAATACATTCAAATACAGTCACATACTGTGCCCTAATCTTCTTCTCTATTTGAGCAGGGAAGGTCAGCTCCCAAGTATCCACAAATCCTTTAAGAGACAAAGTCATCAGGTTATGAGAAAGTTTACTTGTGAAATCTGTTTAAAGGGCCATTGCACAATGAAAACAAATGTTTGAAGTCTTTACGTCTGACTCAGGGCATATTTAACCTGGAAAAAGTGAAACATATAGAGCCTCATTCAATTCGGGGCTCGCAACTCGATTGCAGACAGCCAAATGCCTCCAATTGAGTTGTGGGCTCCCGTTGCTCTACTTTTGCAATGCTATTCAATTGGCCGGGCCCACAAGTTAGGGGCCAAAAGCGAAAATCGAAAACCATTGGCGTCTGACGTCGCATTTGCGGGCTTGAACATGATACGGGAGCAAGCCCATAACTCCTGATGCAGAAACAGCCTATGGAAACAGAGATCGCCATCATGACCAACCTCCAAGCTCGTAAGTGAAGGCGGTAGAACTTTGAAATCAAACATCCATTTTTTAAAGTCCTACGGGCTTCAACCTCCAAGCCCATAGGACTTCACATTGATTGCCAAGACCGATATAACACAAAAATTGATCATGAAATAAAGTATTGGAGAATGTGGTGCTATTTTCACTCTTTATAAAAGTACAGTTTTGCCTTTTTATTTGCTTTTAAAGTGCTCCGATTTGTCATTAAGCACTCTGCAAGACCTCCTTGGTACCATTACCTTGTGGTTAGATACTTGTCATTTGCGGGCTTGACGGAGTGGTTAGCGAGGGGGAATCGTAGCAAATGAATATCGATTTGCGATTTTAGCGTTCGGGACTCTTGTGGCTGTGAAAGATCAAAGGCTTGGAGGGCATTAACTTGCGATTTTACAAATTGCAATGAATAGCAGCTCGGAGCACGTAACTCGATCGGAGCCCGCAAACGGAAGCCAATGGCATAGCAAAATAATTTGCAAGCTCAGATCTACCAAACAGCTCAATTGAATGAGGCTCCTAGTTTTTAGTTAGAAAAAAAAAATGTTTATGACTCTGTAGAACCCTGGAAAGATCTATCATACATTGGAAGTTATGTGTGTGTAAGCGGCGTTTATATTTGTGGAGAGCTGTTGTTGCAGCGAATGATACAAGGGGTCTGCTTCTAGGCCAGCGAGAGAGAATGGGTGCCGAATCTCTGTCAGTCTTATCCTGTAATCCCTAATGCCCCATTCACAGATAGCCCAAAGACACATCTTGTGATTCAGTACAAAATAAAAAAAATGCTTTATGCCCATGGCTAACACAGCTGCTAATATTGCTAATTTACAGCCTTATTAAATTGCGATTCGGCCAATTGAATAGGGCTCTATATAAGCACAGAGCATATTTTTTTACAGAAGTTTTTAGTTAGTGAAGACCTTGCTTTTGGATAGACGTTTACTAACTAAAAACGTATGTAAAAAAAAATGCTGTGTGCTTATATAGAGCCCTATTCAATTGGCCGAATCACAATTTAATAAGGCTGTTAGTATGTACCTGACAAACAAGTTTTGTTTTTCTTGAACAGCAGTGGTCCTTTAATTAATGTCTATAATGGATCACATATATAGTTGCGAGCAATACAGGTTGTTACTAACATTGCGGGCTCACGTAGCGAGGGCCGCAGTTGCTGGCAAGGAGCTCCAAAGGCACTCCTTGAGCTGGTGGAGATGAGCGCCAAAGGCGCTCACTGCACTGGTGGAGATGAGCGACATATGCGCTCATCCCTACGACCCTGCACAACTTAGGCAGGGAGCAACCCGCAGAACTACACCTCAACAAAAAATCTCAATTACATAATTCACAATGCGGGACCCATAGCGGTTTGAAAAATAAAGTGTGCAAAAATTAGGGCCCGTAACACTTGCAAAAAGGAAAGCGTCACTTAGCAAAAAAAACAATACAACCTGTGGCACTTAGAAAAAAAAATAATATGACGTCAAAAAAAATTACGTTAACGGCCGAACTGCGCACATACAAAAACTACAAAAACTACAAAAACTTAAATTAAAAGAAAAATACAAAACAAACATCACACACTGCACGGGGGGACAGCCATGACATCTGGGAATGAGGTTGCACAACAATTTAAATGCAATTTACCGAATTTCGACACTCGAAAATCGCCTAAGCAACACAGAAAATGGTAGCCGAAAAAAACAAAAACGAGGCTACACAACCTTTTAAACACGCAAAACACCGCCAGGCACATAAGTCTTTTACACAGGCTTGTACGAGGTATAAAATACACTATTAGGGACAACTGAAAATGCTCCACACTCGCGTAACGCATAGACAATTGCGGCAATTTTACAACTCTAACTACTAACATTACCATTACAAAATGACGAATTACACAGCTAAACAAACGGTTTCCCCTCGCGCACCCAGCCTATTTACACTGCACACTTCACACATTGATGACACTTTAGGTCACCTTAGGTCAACAGTGCAAGTGTACATTGTATGCTGCAGGAAAATCAAAACAGATTGTTAGCTCTGCAGCATATTGCTTGCTGCATACATTATTTCAAGTAGGTAAAGTATATTAATTTATTATTGTATTAATTCATTAATTACCATTAAAAATATATATATACCATATATATTCGAGTATAAGCCGAGTTTTTCAGCCCTTTTTTAAGGCTAAAAAGGGCCCCCTCGGCTGATAATTGAGTCACTCTCCCCCGTGTCTCTCTAACCCCCCCGTGTCTCTCTAACCCCCCCGTGTTTCTCTAACCCCCCCTTGTCTCTCTAACCCCCCCTGTCTCTCTAACCCTCCGGTGTCTCTCTACCCCCTGTGTCTCTTTACCCCCCTGTGTCTCTTTCCCTACCCCCTCCTCATCCTCAAACCCCCTCCTCATTCTAATCCCCCCTCCTCATTCTAAACCCCCCTTCTCACTGTACCCCTCTCCCTTTCCCCTCACTTACATTCAACTGCAGCTTTTCCTCCGGCCTCCGCTCCTTCCTTCGTAAGCACCCGGTAAATGCTAATGACGTGGTGCGCATGTGATGTCACGTCATTAGCATATACCGGGTGCAGACGCAGGAAGGAGCGGAGGCCGGAGGAGAAGCTGCAGTTGAATGTAAGTGAGGGGAAAGGGAGAGGGGTGAAGGTAAGTGAGGGGAAAGGGAGAGTGGCAGGTATTTAGAGGGGTAAAGTGAGAAGGGGGGTTTAGGATGAGGAGGGAGGTTGAGGATTAGGAGGGAGGATGAGGAGGGAGGTTGAGGATGAGGAGGGGGTTGAGGTTGAAGAGGGGGGTTAGGATGGGGGGTTAGGATGGGGGGGTTGAGGATGAGGATGGGGGGTTGAGGATGAGGGGGTTGAGGAGGGGGGTTGGGGTTGAGGACGGGGGGCTGAGGAGAGAGGTTGAGGAAGGGGTTTAGAATGAGGAGGGGGGTTAAGGATGAGGAGGGGGGTTGTGGAGGGAGGTTGAGGATGAGGAGGGAGGTTGAGGATGAGGAGGGGGGTTGAGGTTGAGGAGGGAGGTTGAGGAAGGAGGATGAGGAGGGAGGTTGAGGATGAGGAGGAGGGTTGAGGATGAGGAGGGGGGTTGAGGACGGGGGTTGAGGAGGGAGGTTGAGGATGAGGGAGGTTGAGGATGAGGAGGGAGGATGAGGAGGGAGGTTGAGGAGGGGGGTTGAGGATGAGGAGGGGGGTTGAGGAGGGAGGTTGAGGATGAGGAGGGGGGTTGAGGATGAGGAGGGGGGTTGAGGAGGGAGGTTGAGAATGAGGAGGGGGGTTGAGGAGGGAGGTTGTGAATAAGGAGGGGGGTTGAGGAGGGAGGTTGATAATGAGGAGGGGGGTTGAGGAGGGGGGTTGAGGAGGGAGGTTGAGAATGAGGAGGGGGTTGAGGAGGGGGTTTGAGGAGGGAGTTTCAGAATGAGGAGGGGGGTTGAGAATGAGGAGGGGATTGAAGAGGGTGATAAGGGAGGGGGGAAGAGACACAGGGAAGGGAGAAGGGGAAGAGACACAGGGAAGGGAGGGGTGAAGAGACACAGGGAAGGGAGAGGGGTGAAGCGACGCAGGGAAGGGAGAGGGGAGAAGAGACACAGGGGAGAGAGAGGGGGACACAATAAAAGGGCACAAAAGAGGGGAACACAGAGGGCACAAGAGGGACACAGGGGGCAGCACATTTCCCACCCTTGGCTTATACTCGAGTCACTCATTTTTCCCAGTATTTTGTGGTAAAATAGGTGCCTCGGCTTATACTCAGGTCAGCTTATACTAGAGTGCATATTTTATATATATATATATATATATATATATATATATATATATTTTTTAAAAAGGACCAGGGGAGAGGATTGCAATGAGCCACGAAGTCGTTCAGCCCGGGGCTCACAATGAGCGCTGTGGGTGTTCAGAAGAGCAAAAGTATCCGAGCAGAGAGTCTCACAATGAGGGGTCACAATCAGCGACAAGGGTGCTCAGAGAACCGAAAGTAGAGCAGAGGAGGGGATCGCAATGAGTGCCAAAGGAGTTCAGCGCGGGGCTCACAATAAGCGCCCAGGGGGTGCTTAGAGTAGCAAAAGTACACGAGGGGAGAGGCTCCCAATGAGTGCCAAAGGCAATCAGCGCGGCCCTTGCAGTGAGCGCCAAAGGTGCTCACACCACCAAAATTACACGAGCGGTGAGGCTTGCAATGAACGCCAAAGGCGCTCATTGCGAGCCATGCGATGAGTGTCAAATATGCACCGAGGGTGCTCAGAGGAGCAAAAGTACACCAGGGGAGAGGTTTGCAATGAGCACAGCATCCCCAGCCTTACAATTTTTTGATTCGCTATTAATACAGTATTGACTAACAAGGGTCACTGAACAAAAAAGTTGTTTGCATAATATTTTTTTAAAGACCATGAAAAAAGTGTCTGTACACTATACTTGCGTTTTTTTTTTCTGAAAAGATGTTGAGCATTTTTCTGCTGTATTATTTTGAAAATGAGAGGCTCCTGGATACTAATAAGCTGCTCTAATGTGCTAATGACTTGGGGCCTCATCCGAAATGCGATTTGGTCAATTGAAAAGGGCTCTATATAAGCACATAGCATATTTTTTACAGAAGTTTTTAGTTAGTGAACTTCTATCCAAAAGCAAAGTCTTCACTAACTAAAAACTTGTGTAAAAAAAATGCTATGTGCTTATGTAGAGCCCTATTCAATTGGACAAATCACATTTGAATGAGGCCCTTGTTCTGCTTATTTGTTTCTGTGGTGGCAAAAAGAATGTACCCCAATGCTCTCATGCAGTTAGAAACTCTTCCACACACTTTTGAAATACTCTGAATTAGCACATAAAGCAACACATTAAAACAGTAAAGTTACAAACAATGCTAAATCTCTCAGGAATGATTCACCGTAGATGTAAACAGTTTTTAAAGCTTTTTAAGATTAAACTAATTTATTGTTGGGGTGGCAAAGTCCCATTTATACTAATTGTTTTTAGGCAACAGGTAAACTGCCTGTTAAAATATCCTTTAAAATAACAAGTACAGTTTAACCACAGCTTAACATTAAATAAGACTCGTTAACAGACTGGTCCATTGGAAGGGCTTTGCCACAATAAATGTACAGCTAAATGTAACCAGTAACTCATTTACATTAGGCAAACTGAATAATACTTTAAATCTAAAAAATTTAGCAACTAAGAAAAGTACACAATACAACTCACTAGCCAGCCTATGGTAAAAGAAAGATTAACACACTACCCAGAGGTGGCTGGAGCATAGGGGCAAAGAGACAGGTGCCCCGCCAAAATTATCAATAACTTTAACATCGTATTTTACAATTATAAAGATAATACAATATAATTATATCTGTATATCAGCTTTCATGTCTTCTTTCAGATGATATTGTTAAAAATATCTATCCATCACTTTAAATTAACCCTTTGTGTGTCTTGCTGAGTCACGTCTCTCCCTAGTGCTATTATATTACAGTGTGTGAGCGTTCAGCTCTAAAGCTCCTCTTCGGTGTATACAAATGCAGTGTTCAATTAAATGTATCAATTCTCCTGACTGGCAGCCTCCAGCATCAACCAATCAGTGCTGGAGGCTGCCTGGTCGCTAAGAACATCCCCTCTGACCGTTAACCTCTGAGCGCCCACAATCCCATGGAGGCTTATTGTTATGATATGACATCAGGAAGGCTATAAAAAGCCCATGATTACAGACCCTTCCCACTTTGTTCCCGCTTTTTTACCTGACTGATCCTCCCTGACTGGACCCTGATCTACCCAACCTCAAAGTAAGTTTGCACAACACTACACTAGCCCCCTAGTCTAAATAAACTCAGGGCTCCCCACTACTGCCCCCATCTACCCCCCTCCTGCTCTCTGATGCCCTACACTGACCCATCTACCCCCTCCTGTCCTCTGATGCCCTACACTACCCCCATCTACCCCCTCCTGCCATACACTGCCTCATCTAGGCCCCGCTACCCTCTCCTGCCCTCTGATGCACCCATCTACTCACTCCTGCCATCTGATGGGTTTGGGTTAGAGGGTTAGGGTAAGGGCTAATGGCATAGAGGATTAGGGTTAGAGGGTCAGGGGGTTAGGGCATAGAGGGTTAGGGCATAGAGGGTTAGGGGGTGAGGTTAGAGGGTTAGGTTTAGAGGGTTAGGGTTAGAGGGTTAGAGGGTCAGGTGATTAGGGCATAGAAGGTTAGGGCATAGAGGATTAGGGTTAGGGGGTTAGTGCATAGAGGATTAGGGTTAGGGGGTTAGGGTTAGGGAGTTAGGGTTAGAGGGAAAGGTTTAGGGGGTTATGGTTAGGGCATAGAGGGTTAGGGCATAGAGGGTTTGCGGTTAGAAGGTTAGGGGTTAGAGCATAGAGGGTTAGGACATAGAGGGTTAGGGGGCTTAGGGTTAGAGGGTTTGGGTTAGGGGGTTAGGGTTAGGGGTTATGGCATAGAGGATGAGGGTTAGAGGGCCAGGGGGTTAGGGCATAGAGTGTTTGGGTTAGAGGGTTAGGGTTAGAGGGTCAGGGGATTAGGGCATAGAGGGTTAGGGCATAGAGGATTAGGGTTAGGGGGTTAGGGTTAGGGGATTATGTTTAGAGGGTTAGTACATAAAGGGTTAGGGCATTAGGGTTAGAGGGTAAGGGGGTTTGGGTTAGAGGATGAAGGTGTTAGAGGGTTAGGGCATAGAGGGTAAGGGGGTTAGGGTTAGAGGGTTAGGGGGTTAGGGCATAGAGGATTATGGTTAGAAGGTTAGGGGGTTAGGGTATAGAGGGTTTGGGTTAGAGGGTCAGGGTTAGAGGATTAAGGTCAGAGGGTTAGGGGGTTAGGGCATAGGGCACATCCTCCCTCCTCATCCTCAACCTCCCTCCTCAACCCCCCTCCTCATCCTCCCTCCTCATCCTCAACCTCCCTCCTCAACCCCTGCTCAACCCCCTCCTAACCCCCCCCTGCTCAACCCCCCATCCTCATCCTCAACCCCCTCAACACGGGGGGTTAGAGAGACACGGGGGGGGTGGAGAGACACGGGGGGTTAGAGAGACACGCGGGGAGAGTGACTCGAGTATAAGCCAAGCGGGCCCTTTTTAGCCTTAAAAAAAGGGATGAAAAACTCGGCTTATACTCGAGTATATACGGTATATACATGTTAATATATAACGTTGAGGCAGAACTCAACACAATGCTATTTCTTTAAATGACAGTTATATATAAGAAACATACATACTGTACCATGCTTGCCCCTGGCTACATATGGCAGATAAAAGAAATGTACATAATAAAGATTGTTAACCTGGAGGTTTTCCAGACCTGGCGGAATCGCAGTGAATATACAATATTGCAGTTATGAGCAGAAATGGATAGAACCTAAATATTAATGTGCAAAGAGTAAAATTAGCATCAAGATTCTATCAGACACCACAAAATGAACAGGAGGTATTCAGGTATTTTAAAGCAATTATCTACACAAAAGTAAATAAATACATACATATACAGTGTATATATAACCTATTTACTAAAATCCAGAAATCTTCCATCTCCCCTTTAATTAAGCCTCCATATAGCTGTATGATTATACCAGGCTTGTGGTTTTTGGTGCTTTTAGACATTGCAAATAGTGATGTCGCGAACATAACATTTTCGGTTCGCGAACCGCAAATAGGGACCGTTGCAAATGTTCGCGAACCGGCAAACATCGGCGAACCGCCATAGACTTCAATGGGCAGGCGAATTTTAAAACCCACAGGGACTCTTTCTGGCCACAATAGTGATGGGAAAGTTGTTTCAACGGGACTAACACCTGGACTGTGGCATGCCGGAGGGGGATCCATGGTAAAACTCCCACGGAAAATTACATAGTTGATGCAGAGTCTGGTTTTAAGCCATAAAGGGCATAAATTACCTAACATTCCTAAATTGTTTGGAATAACGTGCTTTAAAACATCAGGTATGATGTTGAATCGATCATGTAGTGTAAGGGTTAGGCCCGCTTCACAGTGACAGACCAAACTCCCCGTTTAACGCACTGCAAACAACCACAAACAGTCCATTTGCACAACCACAAACTCCCCATTTGCACAAGGTTAGATACCAAGCTAGCCATGTCCCGTTCCTTGTCCTCACTGATGTCATTGAAGGTCTCTTCCTCCACCCAGCCACGTACAACACCAATGGTCCCCGAAAGGTGACAACAAGCCCCCTGGGATGCCTGCTGTGTTTGGTCTTCCACCTCCTCAAAGCCACCTTCCTCCTCTGACTCCTCTTCTTCAGACTCCTCTCACTGCGTTGCCTCTCTCTGCATTATTATAAGGTGTGTTAAGTAGTACTACTCTTATCAGTTTGAAACCTGTTACAGCACATATCAGGGGGCGTGTATAAGGCCTGGATTTTTAGAACCGGGAGATGGAAAAAGATGCTTTGTTGGTCGTATCACTTCAATTTTGGTGCACTTTGAGAAATTAGCTTCTTACGCTCAAACATGTCCTTTACAGGCACCTGGCTATGGGCAGATGAGCAGGAACTGCTCAAGGCGAGAGACGCAGTGGCGGATGGTTGAGAGGGGGCAAGGAGGACAGCAGTGGTTGATGTGGCTGATGATGCTGGACCAGAAGGAGGATGGCGGCTTTGAGTTTGTGTGCTGCTTGTACTCATGTGTTGGTCTGGAGTCACCCAAACATTAGGTCTCAACCTGTAGAGGATAAGGGAACCAGGCTACTGTAGACCTCATTCATCATTACCGGTTTTGACAGATTGGTACTATGCGTCCAAGCTACTGTGACAACAGATATGAGTGGCACTGTGCACTTGCAGAAGTTGACAGAGTAGACGCTGTAGGTCTGACACACACGCTTGCAGACAACTAACTGCTGTTTTTTGTTTTAAATGTACACTACTGTTACACCAGATATGAGTGGTGTGTTAAATAGTAATACTCCTATCAGTTTAATCCCTGTTATGTGCCTTTTTTGGGGGGTTGGTTGTTGAAGGCACAGTACAGCACCAGAGGCCAGAAAAATTAGGCATGTACACATGCCTGAAAAATTAGGTACTGTTGATCTTGCAGCGAGCAGAGAAGAAGGTAGGCCTGATTCAACGCCTCAGCCCGCATACCCACACTCAGAGATTGAGGGGGGGACCAGAGAAGGCAACGGGCCGGAGATATAAAGGGGGGCCATCCCAAATAAGCACACAAGCGGGGACAAAGGTAGTGAAGGGGACATAGAGGCCCATGGACTGACGGTCGCCATCTTGGCAGGAAAAGGGCCCAGCAATTAAGCCAAACTGACCCAGCACAGGCAGCTACTTGAGTCAAACGCTGTACAATTACACCTTAATAAAGCTGAAACATGCAGCAGCAGGGATTCTAAACGGCCACACGGGGACAAGGAGGCTAACAGCCCCCACAGTCTCTGCACCACTCTTTTTAACAGATAACCCAATGGGCTAACCAGGGACCTTGCCCACATAAAAAAAAAACAGAATTTTATTGGAGGAATTATTAGTGTCTTTACCCCCCAAGAGAGGACATAATATACGGTATCTTTAGACTACCTGATGGCCAAACCTCCTTTAGCCCCAATGCTATCCAAGAAACATTTCAAAACTTTATCTGACTGGGGGTCTATAGAGTGACATTAGTACTGACCTTTATATGACTGGGGGTCTATAGAGGGACATCAGTAATGACCTTTATCTGACTGGGTATCTATAGAGGGACATTAGTACTGACCTTTATCTGACTGGGTGTCTATAGAGTGACATTAGTACTGACCTTTATCTGTCTGGGGGTCTATAGGTGACATTAGTCCTGACCTCCTGCTGCAGTATTATTACTCCCAGTACTCCCAGGCTTGCTACTATTAGATATAATAACCTCAGTTTCGTTTCCTTATCTGTTGGTAACATCAAAATATGATTATTAAATATTTCATATTTGTTTGTTTTTTTCTCCCAAAGTGAACCCCTTTGTGTGTGTCCCACAGACGTGGCGTTTCCGCTCTGCGTATGTTGGATTTGCACCGCTCAAAAAGTATGAAAAGAGACCCCCCCCCTTGAAGCCCATTAATGACATCATCAGTAAATTGTATGTAACAGATTCCAGTGTTTAGGGTTTATGACCCAATACTGCGATCATATCATTTATGACAAAAATCCGTATTTGTCGTATTATTCAGACGCGCGTGCATCTTTGTGTTACATTTCCTGATACTTTTATTATCTTGATCTTTATATATTTACTAGTGACTTGCCCGTCAAAAAATGGCGGCAATAAGATTGTAAGGCAGGTAATGGTTTGGACGAGACATTCATTTTGTTGGCGGTCGGAGATCCTTCGGCGCTCATTGCGAGGCTGTTGGTTGTATTTTTTTTTTGATAGGCGCTTTTGCTGTTATTCTTTGGTCGGCGGTGATGTGTTTTTTGCGCTTATTGCAATGCTTTGTGTGCTATGAGCAGCGTTGGCGCGCAGTGAATGGCTTTTATGTTTAATGTGATAATGTTTTTTTTGTGTATATGTATTTTTGTATGCTAATGAAATAATTACTAAATGAATATACTTTACCTATTTGTAAGTAATATATGCAGGAAGCATTGTGCTGAAGAGCTGACAATCTGTTTTCATGTTCCTGCAGCATACAATGTAGGTTTTCAGTGCTGTGGAGCTGCTGTGTAAGTGTCAGCAATGTGTGCAGTGTGTAGTGTAAATAGGCTGCGTGCGCGAGGGGAAGCCGTTAGGGTAGCTGGGTACTTCCGCATTGTGTAAGTTAGTGTTGTAAAATGGCGGGGAATGTGTATGTGGTACGCGGGTGTGGATGATTTAGCATCCTTGTTAATAGTGTATCTTTACCTCGTACGGCTTTTTAGGAAAATCTGTATGTGTTTTGCGTGTTTAGGGTCCTGTAGCCTCGTTTTCTTTTTTTCAAGGGCCATTTTTTCTCTCACTTAGGTGATTTTCAGGTGTCTAAACTCATGAATTTGGACTTAAATGGAGGTGTAACTTCACTTGCAGAGGTCCTCGGTGCCCGCCTTGCTGTGGGTAAGCTTTTTATGTGTTTGTTGTGTGTATTTATTGTGTTTTTAATGTTTTTAAGTGTGCACGGTTCGGGCGTTAAGTTCGTATTTTTGTGAGCTCGTAATGTTTTTTTTTTCTAAGTCCCGTATTTTTGGATGGTAAGTCCGTAAATTTGATGGTGTAAGTCCCGCCTGCGGCTCATTGCAGCCGACGTGGGAGCCTTCGGCGCTCCTTGCCAGCAACTCTGGCCCTCGCTTCGCAAGCCTGCAGCGTTAGCAACAACCCGCCTGCTCACAACTATATATGTGATATCTGCAACGTCTTCCCCAGTTGGCACTTGTAAATCGGCTAAGCGACAAAAAAAATGGCGTCTGGAAAAAATGAAAACGAGGCTACACGGCCCCAAACCGCGCAAAACATCGCCAACCATGTACGACTTTTACCTAGGAACAGACGAGGTACAAAATACACTATTAGAAATAATGGAAACTGATGGCGAGCCGCCTAACACATACACAATCGCCGCCATTTTACAACACTAACTTGCAACTAATAACATTACAAATCTAAAATGGCGCGTTACACGACTATACGAGCGTTTTCCCCTCGTGCTCTGCGCACATTGCTGACACCTCAGGTCACCAACAGTCCAAATGTACACTGTAAGCTGCAGGAAAATCAAAACTGATTGTTAGCTCTTCAGGATATTGATCACTGGATATATTAATTACAAATAGGGAAAGTATTTTAGTAATGAATTAATTCATTATTATTAAAAAATATATATATAAAAAAAATATGCTTAATAGCATATTTTACACTGCCGTTACTTTACATACATTAACGCTTCGCACTTCCTAATACATTTGTTCATTCACAATAGTTATTATCGTGCATTCATTTAATAAGTATTAATTAGTAATGGAAAATAAAAATGTAGACTTTCCACTACACTAAAATGTTTTACTTTTTACTCTGCAGTTATATATCTGGATTACTGCTCATTGGCTGCCAGCGATAGCACTCTCAAAGCAGTTACAAATCTAAATCACTTTATTATGCTCTGAGACCTGAATACATTTTTTAATTTACACTGCACAAAAAAATTATATATTTAACAGTGTACTTATATATCTGTCTTTGCGATGAGCGCCAAAGATTGATAGTTGCAAAGCACGAAACATGAAGGACACGAGGGAAGAGGCTCACAATGAGCGCCGAAGGTCCTCAGAGTACAAAAAGCATCACATTGTGTGGCAAACAGCATTGCCATGGCTTCAAACTTTATTGCCCCGTCATTTGTGCCAGGCAAGTCGCTAGTGATATAATATAACATAATGCAATACAATATTATACAGTACATATGGGTGTTGGAACCCCCCCGATTACTTAGCGTATGTATGTATGCATATAGAAGCTAACAGGGGAGGGGAGAGGGGGAGGAAACACAGGGGAGAGGGAGAGGAAGACACAGGAGAGGGGAGAGGGGGAGGGGGAGGATGACACAGTGGAGAGGGGGAGGAAGACACAGGGCAGAGGGGGGAAGAGAAACAGGGTAGGGGAGAGGTGAGGGGAAGAGACACATGGGAGGGGGGAGAGACACAGGAGAGAGTGGGGGGTAGAGACACAGGGGAGAGGGGGGAAGAGACTAATGGGAGGGAGTGGTGAGGAGACACCGGGGAGAGGAAAGGGGGTAAAGACACAGAGGAGGGGGGAAGAAACACAGGGGAAGGGAGAGGGGGTAGAGACACAGGGGAGAGGGGGGTAGAGACACAGGGGAGAAGGGGGAAGAGACACAGAGGAGGGGGGGAGGGACACAGGGGAGAGGGAAGGGGGGAAAGACACAGGGGAGGGGGGAAAGAAACACGGGAAGGGAGAGGGGGGTAGAGACACAGGGGAGGGGGGAGTGACACAGGGAAGAGGGAAGGGGGAAAAGACACAGGAGAGGGGGGAAAGAAACACTGGGGAAGGGAGAGGGGGTAGAGACACAGGGAAGGGTGGGAGAGACACAGGGGAGAGGGGGGAGAGAGACACATGGGAGGGAGTGGGGGGGGACACATGGGAGAGCGGGGGAGAGAGACACATGGGAGGGAGTGGGGGGGAGACACAGGGGAGGTCTTGTGCTTTATTATTATTATTATTATTATTATTACTATATAATGTGTAGATGTACTGGCTGGGCATGCTCTTGTGCATTATTATTATTATTACTATATAATGTGTAGATGTACCGGCTGGGCATGCTCTTGTGCATTATTATTATTATTATTATTATTATTATTATTATTATTATTACTATATAATGTGTAGATGTACCGCTGGGCATGATCTTGTGCATTATTATTATTATTATTATCATTATTATTATTACTATATAATGTGTACATGTATCAGCTGGGCATGCTCTTGTGCATTATTATTATTATTATTATTATTATTATTATTATATAATGTGTAGATGTACCGGCTGGGCATGCTCTTCTACATTATTATTATTATTATTATTATTATTATTATTATTATTATTATTACTATATAATATGTAGATATAACGGCTGGGCATGCTCTTGTGTATTATTATTATTATTATTACTATATAATGTGTAGATGTACTGGCTGGGCATGCTCTTGTGCATTATTATTATTAGTAGTAGTATTTTACTAATAATAATAATAATAATAATAATGCACAAGAGCATGCCCAGCTGGTACATCTACACATTATATAGTAGTAATAATAATAATAATAATAATAATAATAATAATAATAATAATGCACAAGAGTCCTTCAGCACTGCACTGGACACTGAATAAACTTGCCTAGCTATGGTTTTCCCTATTGATGCAGTATCACCTACACTCTCCCTCCTCTCAGTAAGACTGCAAGTTAGTTATGATTCCAAAATGGCTGCTGTCCTTCAGATGGAAGGCTCTGGAAGGGAGTGTAGGCTGCTGATTGGCTGGAATGTGTCTGCTGACTGTGACATGCAGGGTCAAAGTTTGCTCAATGATAAAGTATTGGGGGCGGGTCGAAAATCGCATATGTTTGCAGTTCGCCGCGAACACTTTTCGCGACATCTCTAATTGCAAATAAAGCAAACCCTATTCAGTAGTGAAGAATCATAACTGGATTATATAAAGCACTTGTAAAATCTATCAATTTAAAAAAATCCAAATGTTTTCTTTATATGGTATTCAGTGCTATGTTTGATTATGTAGAGCTGTATTGATCATTTCCATTTAAATAGTATGACATTGCTTTTCTCTTAGCCCATTTAGAGCAAAACCTTTGTACAAATGTAAAGGAAATTACAAATAACAAAAAAACTGTACAAATTTCATAACTCATTATTAGTTTAAACATGACCATTAAATTATGTATGAAAACTCAATCGGGGAGGAAGAGAGAGAGAATGAAGAACACACAATCTTTGTGTGGCTCAAATATTTGTGGTAATACTAGCGTATTCTCGTCTGGTACAGTGTATAAAACAGATCTGTTTGTACCTTTTTAGGGTTGATATTTGCGTGATTAATGGCTGGATGCCCTAGTCTGGATATTGTAGGGCTTAATGTCGTTCCTGGAGATATAAATTGAGTGTCTTTGACACAACATAGATACGTAATGTTGGTCCAAAGAAAGTGTTTATTGTCAAAGCCAAATTGGTAAAAACAAAGAATTAGGTATATATATATATATATATATATATATATATATATATATATATATATATATATATATATATATACCTAATTCTTTATTTTTACCAATTTGGTATCTATGTTGTGTCAAAGACACTCATTTTATATCTCCAGGAACAACATTAAGCCCTACAATACCATCCTGACTAAGGCAACCAGCCATTAATCACGCAAATATCAACCTTTAAAAGGTACAACAAAGATCCAAATTGTTTATACACTGTACCAGACAACAATACGTTAGTATTACCACAAATATTTGAGGTACACACAAAGATTGTGCACTCTTTGTTCTCTCTCCCCCCCCCAGATTGTGTTTTCATGATTCTAAGACACTAGTGGGAACAGTGTCCAGAGAAACAGCTGCACATCTCAAAACAAGGGTTTGCCAACAGGACGAAATAAGACGCCATATATATAGCGACACTCACTAGAAACTATTTCCTATGCGCTTTTGCCTCTACAGTTGGGACTCAAAACACCCCAAAAATCCACCATTAAATTATACTATAATGACATTATTTACATTTCTTTAAATAATCACATTATCAAGTCAAGTATTGAAATGATAGATCTGGACCCCAGCTGCACATTCCTATGTAAATGCTGCAGTGTAGTGGCACTTGCAGGCACCATATTGGAGCAAATGTCTAGCCAAATCTTGGCATTATCATTCAAGTATGTAACAATGACTGAGCCAGTAACAAACATGGCCACTGTGCTCTTGCTATAAACAGTTCCAGAAAAGCGAGTAACTCTGGGATCTGCTTTGCAATAACTAATCACGCAAGTCTACAGTGTCCAGGACTGAGATATTTTCTTACTAAAAATATGTAATGATATATATTCCAAAGGAAAACTTATATTAAAATAAAAAAAAAGATGATCAACATTCATTACATAGGAATTGTGCTTAATTTACAGTTTTCCTTTAATGGTGACATCTACATTATAAATATGTTCTTCATATAATGAGAAGCAGAAATTAGAAACTGAACCTTTCTCAAGAATATTATTAAACGTCCCATTGCTCCACTAATGATCCTTTTCAGAGAATCCTGTTAGTGTAAGGTAGATCTTACAAGGTCTCACTCGGAATTAACTTAATTAAAGAAGTTGGTTGTCTTAACTTTACAGAATAAAGGTCTTACTAGGACTGATTGGATTGGAATTGTCCATCAGACATCCATTGTCAGATTAGCATTACCATTTTCTTTCTGATATCTGAATGCCATCTTCATGGGGGTCCTGTAAAGAGGTGCTCAGCTAATCAAGCCATTAGATTGCTTTAATATGCATTGTTTTTCTGTCACATCAAGGGTATGAAAATCCAAATGGAAGATAACTCATATAAATGGAAAAAAATAAATGAACTGAGAGGATTCAGTTAAATGAAGATGCATGCAAGGTGTATATTAAAGACATTTGCCCATTTGCATTCCTTATAGGACCACAGGACTGACATATTTATGATATAGCTTTATGAAGAAATTAACTTAATAATAGATAACATTTTAACCAAATTTAAAAGCAATAAATGCAACATCTATTTTTTACTATTTTATTTTTTATTTTGCTTTATGATTAGATTGAATTCTACATGATACAAGCAAAGAAAGCTACATTTTATAAATTCTTTAAAAATGCTCTTGTACTTACATATATACATATATACTGTAGCTGTTAATGTTGGTAGTTTGTTACATACATCACAACTATTTGACATTTTTCCAAAAGTTAAGTGATCCATTAAATATCAAAAATAGGCAATCTAATCTCAGAGAATGTTCTAAATAAACCCGTTATATTCATGTTGCTTATATTTTTTTATTTATAAAACCTGAGTAAGACATAGACATATTTTTACTAAGCTTTCACTAAACTTTCAAAGTCAAAACAAGATTGGATTTGGGAGGTTTGCAGGAGTACCTCTGTATTCAGACAACATTAGCAACTTTGGGCCCTATTCTATTGCCCAATTCGTAAATTTATATACACACAGACAATATTGCCATGTATTCTATTAGCTACTCGTGATTACGAGTTATCTGCCCACAATCACTACGGGCACCCAAAGATGTACCTTTGGCCTTAGAGTTCCATTAGTTTTTGCACAGCTCAAATATTACTAGCTCTAAATAATTAAAGTTACACAAAATCGATGGCCTATTAGACCCGTAACGATAGCTTGCAAATAAAGTCAGACCCGCAACTGAAAAAAGTACCACTTTTCTGTCAAAAATATTATGAGTACTAAATAGGACTCAAAAGGGCTTTTTCAAACACTTATTAGAGCTGGAGCAGCAATTAAACACACAATACTGTACTTTAAAAGCATGAAAAGGCATGGAAAAACATTAAAATTATTTAGTCTCAAACCCACAAATATGCAATCATGAAATATTATTTTTAAATGTTATTTCTGAGTAATATCGATCCCATGACTCAAGGGGTTAATACACATCATGAAACCCACATGGACTAAAAAAGATGCCCTAATACATTTTATTGCTTTTTTGCGAGCCGATCGGTAAATATTACTTATTACTAATTCATTCATAGCCTCCAATTGCAGATTACATCTAACTCCCATGTTTCACTAACACCATGATGACGCACTCATTTACTATTGACTGTATCTAAGTAGTAAATTACGGGCTTGCCTAAATATTGTCAGATCATATGATCACGCCTCCCTGAAGTCCTACTTAAAAAGTCAGGGTTTACGATTTTACTCTTAAAGAGGTAAATTGCTGGCTTGAGTCAACAGAATACATCTAAACATTTAGAGAAAAAACACCTGCAGCCAAAATTAGAGGCATTTAGCAGACATTGTGCTTCATTCAATTGAGAAATTGTAGCTTACCTGGCCCATAATGTAGCCCTTGAACTAATTTGCTATTCAGTTGGCGTCATTTTGTGAGCCGCAAACGGTCTACTGGTTACGGGCTTGAAATCCCTGTAGTTGTTACAACTCGGAAACTTACAGCCCATCTAAGCCTTTGATCTTTCAAGTCTGCAAGAGTTAGAATCGCTAAAATTGCAAATCGCTATTCAATTGCTACAATTCCCCAAGCCCGCAAATGTTTTCACACCCGTAAATGGCAAATGTAGAAGAAAATCAGATACGACTCGCAAGGGGGTTTAACCCCTTTCCGTAGCACTGTAAATGCAAATAAAAAAAGATGGGGAAAGCTATTATTAAAACTATTTTTAACAAATGTTTCTTTTAACTGGGATCAATAATATATCAAATACCTAGGCATCAATATTCCCACACAATCTCATTTGTCATAAAAAGCAAATTACCCCATGATTATAAAAAAAATACATAAAGATATCAACACATTCTCCAGAAGGCAATCTCCCACTTTGTCTGGGACCACAAAAAGCAGAGAATAAACAAAACCACCATGATGGCCCCTAAAAGTAGAGGGGGCCTAGCCCTACCAGACTTAGTATAATACTTTAAAGCATCCAGACTAATGCAACTATCCAAGTGGTTCATTAAAGAATACACACCTGTGTGGGTAGAAATTGAAAGCTGCATCTTTTATGGTGCAGGCTTATTAAGCAGCTTTGGCTAAAATCAACCGTTCCCTCCTTCCTAGCAGTGTGGCTCATTACCTAACCCTATGGACTCCAATTAATAGGAGGAAGTCTTTAGTAGAGGCAGGATCATGGCTCACTCCTTTATGGTTACCCCAAATAAACACTGCAATTAACAGAATTTCCATCTAGCATGGTGGATAGATAAGAAATGGACTATTGCCGCTGTCATATTAAGTGTAAATCAGCATTGTTCCCCCTCGACTTTTAGCAAACAGAACCACCTACCCCTTAAAGAATGGCTCAATTTTAGCACAGATCAATTCAAATCTATCCAATGTGCTAAATATTTACAAATCGGCCCGCAAAATCCCTTTTAAAAAATGCTGCATATAAAACTCAAATGGTAATAAAAACATTTGCATCATCTACAATTACCTGTTAGACCAGGCCACACCACCTAAGCTTCACCACCAGTCCTCATGGGAAACAGAACTTAACATCTCCATAGATAACTTGCGATGGAGTAAAATCCATAAACATGCAACAAACTCCTGCCTTAACATAATCTTAGAGAAAACTCCTACAAAACCATCATGAGGTGGTACATGATCCCTGCTAGACTAAAGCTCTCATATCCTTCTCTAGATGCCAACTGTTTTCAAGGTTGTAATTCCACCGGTACACCAAGCCACATACTATGGGACTGCCCTTAAGTAGCCCACATCTGGTCAGAAACCTATGACACCCTAGAGAAGCTATGGGGACACATAATACCTCAAAAACCAGAGGAAGCTTCATTAGGTCTCCAAATTACTGGCCTTTCCAAAGAGGCTCAACTTCTCTCAAACCAAATCTTTTTAGCAGTCAGGAACATTATTGCTAAAACTTGGAAGACGTCCATTCCTGTGTTTGGAGAAGTACTGAAAAAACTTTAATACATACAATCAATGAGCTTGAGCTCTGCCAAACTAGATGACAACTATAAAAAGTGGGCTTCTTGTTGGGACGTCTGTGAACTGCAAATTGGATGGTAGAGTAAAAATAAAATAAAAAAAGGTAATACATTTACATACCTCAGGGACGATATTATACTAAGCTTCCCCCACCCTCTTTTCCTTTCTTTCTCTTTTCTATATATTTTTTCTTTTAATTAGTACTCGCATAATATGACATATTAAATTGCAATTTATGCAACAATACTCAAAACAATTGGGAAAAGTAGACACAAGCCTTCTCTGAGGTCATTTGAATACAATATATGTTGTTCTTGTACTGTACATTTTACTCTGTTATAACTTTTATTCCCATAAATAAAACGAAAAATATGGTATTTTGTAGTTTGCAGGTTTGCAAGACCGATATTGCATATTGAACCTCTAAACGCTAACTGATTGACATGTAATCTCCATCTTATACTGCCATAATGATAACAATCTCATTTTCTATTGGCTGTTTCTAAATAGGATGTTACGGCCTTGCTTAATTGATTATGTTCAAGCTCTAAAATGTTACATACGATTGCATGGTTTGCGGTTTCTGCTTTTTGCTTGTAACTTGCGGGCTGGTTTAATTGATTTGCTCCGTAATTGTAGCAGAGTTCAAGTTCGCAGCACGGCCACAGACATATGGCCTGTATACCGCGAGTTGCCGCCTTGCAAATGAATGAGGCCCTCTGTGTCTGGACATTTCTTTCTTGGCCTACTAGAGGTGAAATACACATTAACCTGAAGTTAATTATTTTATGAGTTAATATTATTATTCAGATCTTCAAATAATTAAGAATTACTTGATTAAGCTTGCGTCTGTGTCCCTCTAAAAGAGGAGCTATTTTGAAAAAATATATACATAGATCAATATCCCTATTTAATGATTTATATTTCCAATATTAAATATTAAATTCACTTCCAAAAGTTAGCATTTTAGCTTCCTTTTCAGCAGATCGCCTCCACCAGATTATGACCCTCAATCAATTTAGCCTTTCAGGAGATCCGGGCTCGCAAGTGGAGGTCGCAAGTGTAGGTTTGCAGGCTCCAATCTAATTAAGTGCTCAGAGCTGCAATTCATTGTGATTTGTATCATTGCAAGTTAGTGCCCTCCAAGCCTTTGATCTTTCACAGCCGCAATTGCTCCGATTCCCCTTCATTAACCACTCTGTCAAGCCTGAAAATGGGAAATATCTAGCCACAGGTTACTGGTACTAGGGAGATCTCTCAAAGTGCTTAATGACAAATCAGAGCACTTTAAAAACAAATAAAAAAGCAATACTATACTTTTATGAAGAGTGAAAGTGATGTTAGGTCTTAGAATTAATAGCACAACATTCTCCAATACTTTATTTCATGTTCAATTTTCGTGTTATATCGATCACGGCAATCAATATGAAGTGCATTTCTCAACATCCTATGGGCTTGGAGAAGGTCATGATGACGATCTCTGTTTCCATTGGCTGTTTCTGTATCAGGAGTTATAGGCTTTCTCCCATAACATGTTCAAACACGCAAATGCTATGTCCAACGGCAATGGTTTCCGATTTTCGCTATCAGCCCCTAGCGTTGCAAAAGTAGAGCAACGAGAGCCTGCAACTCAATTGCAGGCATTTGGCTGTCTGCGATCGAGTTGGAGCCCTGAATTGAATGAGGCTCAAAGTCATCAAGGAGGCTAGTGGGTTAAGTAAAGATACAGGTCTGTGATTTAGGCAATATTTTCAACTAACTGGATTGTTAATTAGCCATTGTTTGACAAATCAGGTATACAAAAAAAGAAAAAAAACATTAACATCACTAATAAGGTTATGACAGAGATGGGGAGAAAAATCTAAATGCCTGAATAATTATACTGCTTCCAGGAAAGCAAGGTGAGTCATGTGATAGGAGAGAGGTGGAGACAGACCCAGCACCTCAGGCAGACAATATTCATTTTAAAACCTTTGTTTTTCACAGAGGACTTTATTGTCATCTTTATTAACACACATTTCTTGAACTAACAAATGATGAAGTAGATATGCACAGTCCTTTATCTGGCGCTTACACTGTCCCTTTAGTGTTAAGAAAGTCTAGCTAAAAAAGACAAGCAAAGGGAGAAAATAAAGTCATCATTATTAAGAATAAATGCAGGCTGACAGAGCACTCAGTGTGTGCTGCGGTGCAGTATTGTCATTGACATTTACACTGTTTGATCGCTCTCCCACTGAACTGAGATATGACCACTGAATAAGGCATTAGCCACTGCTATTACCTGACCTTAGGCTTGGGGAATATGGATGATGAACAGTCTGTGTTGGTATCAGGTGGTCTAGTACAGAGAATGACATGCTCTAGGCTACTTATCTGTCTTTCTCAGTCTTTGGCTAATGTTTGTAGAATGAAAGACTATGCATATTTGTTCTGGGCAGAAATATTGTAAAACAAGCATTCTAAAGATGAAAATGTGAGTCTTGCTAACGTGAGACTGATATCCACTTACTGTTTTGTATGGTGACGTAATTTAAAGATGGATTCAAACATACTATGTATGTTTTCCGTAATGGTTACGACTGTGTTTTGAAAACCTTCATGTTTGTGAAGTAGATAACAAATTAACAACATTTGTAAGCCATAAATATAAAATAATATATAGAGACAATCTAATTTTAGCATATGCTGCTTGTGTCTAGAGGCTGACATGGTTATTATTTCTATTCAGTGCATGAACTATGAAAACGACAAAGTAATCAACCTCTCCTCATTTAGTTGTGCTCCTTGTGTCTATTGTATACCCAAATGACGCTCCAACTACTGCATAGAAGATATCTGGCTTCCTCTAATGCCTCAACCAGCATCTCCTACAATTTTCCAGAAAGTGAAATAGACTTTACTATATCTAAGGCCTAGCTGTAGAATTGGCGGCTTTGAATTGTGGTGTTGGAGAAAACAACTTAGAGTCCTTTGTACTGCCAGAAGGTCCAGTGAATCCAACAGGAAATCAAGTCAGACTGTTCACTGCAAGGTTTGATTGTGAGGATAATTCTCTTAAATATTTTGGCCATATCATGAGAAGGCAGGATTCCCTAGAGAAGATTCTGATGCTTGGAAAGATTGATGGCACATGAAGTAGGGAAAAATAGCCATGCAACTTATAATCTTAACGGAGCAAATCTAGGGGTATCAGATATTGAAAGGGATTTGGGAGTACTTGCGTACAACCACCTAGGAAGCAGTGCTCAATGCCAAGCAGCATCTGCAAAGGCAAGTAAAATATTAGCATGTATTAAGAAGGGTATAGAAGCAAGGGAAGCAAATATAATTCTACCAGTATACAAATCTCTAGTACGCCCTCATTTGGAATATGGAGTACAATTTTGGGCACCACTTCATAAAAAATACATTTTAGAGCTGGAAAAGGTACAGAGGAGGGCAACAAACTAATAAGGGGAATGGAGGGGCTAAGTTATGAAGAAAGACTAACCGTATTAAACTTATTTTCGCTAGAAAAAAGGCATCTATGAGGGGATATGATTACGTTATTTAAATACATCCAGGGTCAATATAAGACTTTGTCAAGTGAACTTTTTGTAGCAAGAGATTTTCAACTAACAAGAGGACATCCCTTGAGGTTAGAGGAAAAAAGATTTCACCTTAAACAAAGAAAAGGGTTTTTCACAGTTAGGGTGGTTAAACTGTGGAATTCTCTACCAAAGGAGGTGGTGACAGCGAATTCGACAGATTACTTCAAAAAAAGGTTAGATATATTTTTGAATAAAGAGGGCATTCAAGGTTATCCTAGATAACTAGCGAAGGAATTTTGCTTTTTTTCCCCCTTATGAGACAATTGGCAAAGTTTCAATGTTTTTTTTTTTTCTGTTGCCTTCCTCTGGATCAATTAACAATTAATAACAAATAGTCCACATATTAAAAAGATCAAGAGAGATCTAAAAAGGTTGAACTTGATGGACTAACTCTTTATTCATCCTCAAATACTATACTATTAATAATTATTTAACAACTAATTAATTAATAACTAATCCACATATTGCAGATCAGAGGAGATCTTAAAAGGTTGAACTTGATGGACTGAAAGTCTTTTTTCAACCTTAATTACTATGTAACTATGTAACTAGTTTTTTACATACGTCACAAATATGTAAAACAAAATCCTTTCCATTCAAGTCAATATAGTTACCTAGCACATAGTTGCTTACTTAGAGAAAGCTTTATCTCATCCAACATTATCATTAGCTCTGCGTAGTTTAGTTCTGCAATAAATATATTTTCATTCTCTGCTGTAGATTACATACTAACAAAATGGGATTTTTCATAAGTGAAATTAAAAGGTCACCGGAGTAATACATTTAAAATATACTATTTTGAAGAGCTTAACTTGGAAATATTACATTTTTAGAATAAAAAATAAAATAATATAGAGGCTAATATATCACCTTCATATGCAACTAGTGAATTGCCCGTCAAAAATGACGGGTGTAAAATTGTAAGGCTGGCAATGCTTTTTGCCACACAATGCGTGGATATGGCCCCTCTGTGCCCCTTCAGCGCTTATTGTGAGCCTCTTCACACGTGTAATTTACAGGCCCAGCAATTGATTTGAGGCATATTTGTTGTTATTAGCAGGTCTTTTGAGTTCCTTGGTTCGGCCGTCGTAATTTTCCGAGGCCCACAGTACATCTACCTCCTTCGGTTCCTAAGTCCTGCAAGCAGTAATTTTGTGCACTGTGCTAAGTCCTATTGGCCTCCTCGCAAAGCGTTGCCAATATTGTAAGAGTTCCAAACAACAACGCAGATCCACAACTATTATAGTGATTGTGCTTGAGTGGGATCTGTCATCTTGTTTTTTGCGGATACATTTCCTGAGGTGAGAAGAGACTTTGAATACACAGGAAGTTTCTATCTGCACAATATGAATGTGGCATCTAAAGCTACTAGTTCATTCATTAGGAATCCTCTTTAATTTACAAAAACACCCCCCCCCCCAAAGAAAGTAACAGACAGTATCCACTAATAAAAGAAAATGGGTACCTGCTATAATAATTAAAAGATAAAATGTATAGGCTATTTTTTCTTGTTTTTTTGTTCTCCAAAAACATGTTGCGCATTATCAAGTTTATTTATTTAAATAACCATATAAAAATAATTTGGCCACAGTTGTCTATTAATCATTGACTATAGTCAATATTTACATAATCTCCAATTTTTATCTTGATCTCTCTGTATCACCTCTGATCCTACAAGACAATGAACATTTATAACAAGATGAACCATAATGTGGTGTTCCACAGCACATAAAAAACATGTGAATCAAGGTGAAAAAGGGCAAGAGAGAATATGCGAGTTAAAAATGAATATGCTCGCCAGTTTAATAACACTAAAAAAGCCTGAAGGCATTAAGGAACAGTACAATAGGTGAAGATGACCACAATAATATGGAATAACGTCTACAGAAGATATTCCTAAAGCATCAAATGGAAACTGTCTAGAGTTTATTTTCTTTTATATATATATAATTCATGGCATGCTGAAACACACTTTACCAAGAATTGTAAAGCGAGTCTAAAATCCTGATTGTTGAGAACTTGGGGGGTGGGATACGTGGCTAATAATTTAGTAGGAGAACAATATGGGCAATGCAACTATGTGTAGTACTACTGCCCCTTCCTTCGCATTATGGAGAAAGTATTTTATATCCAAATTCCAAAAAATAAGGAATAATGAAAGTAAGATTTCATACCTCCCATGCCTTCCCTTTTGGATGCACAGCCTCTCTTTCAATAGAAAATTCTTCATCTCAAATTCAGTTTTTTTTTACATTTCCATCATCATTTTTTTGGCTCTGATTCTTCTCAGGCTGATGATTGGAAGGGGAACGAAATTCCAGCTCTAAGAGGTATAAGTTGAAATGTATGTTCACATTAATTATGCTCGCATTCATCACATTCATTATAACCATACATACACACCATACACACACACACACACATATATATATATATATATATATATATATATATATATATATATATATATATATATATATATATATATATATATATATATATATATATGTATATATATATATATATGTATATATATATATATATATATATATATATATATATATATATATATATATATATATATATATATATATATATATAGTGGGGTGGGGGGGGGGGATGTATTTGATCCCCTGCTGATTTTGAACGTTTGTCAACTGACAAAGAAATGATCAGTCTATAATTTTAATGGTAGGTGTATTTTAACAGTGAAAGACTGAATAGCAACAAAAAAAAACAAGAAGAGAGCATTTTTAAAAAGTTATAACTTGATTTGCAGTTCAGTGAGAGAAATAAGTATTTGATCCCCTATCAATCAGTAAGATTTCTGGCTCCCAGGTGTCTTTTATACATGTAACGAGCTGAGATTAGGAGCACTCTCTTAAAAGACACCTGTCCATACAATCAATCAATCAATCAGATTCCAAACTCTTCACCATGGCCAAGACCAAAGAGCTGTCCAAGGATGTCAGGGACCAGATTGTAGACCTACAAAAGGCTGGAATGGGCTACAAGACCATCTCCAAGCATCTTGGTGAGAAGGTGACAACAGTTGGTGCGATTATTCGCAAATGGAAGAAACACAAAATAACTGTCAGTTTCCCTCAATCTGATGCTCCATGCAAGATCTCACCTCGTGGAGTTTCAATGATCATGAGAACGGTAAGGAATCGGATCTTGTTAATTATCTCCAGGCAGCTGGGACAATAGTCACCAAGAAAACAATTGGCAATACACTACGCTGTGAAGGACTGAAATCCTGCAATGCCTGCAAGTTCCCCCTACTCAAGAAAGCACATGTACAGGCCCCTGAACATCTAAATGATTCAGAGGAGAACTGGATGAAAGTGTTGTTGTCAGATGAAACCAAAATCAAGCTCTTTGGCATCAATTAAACTCTCCATAGTTGTAGGAGGAGGAATGCTGCCTCTGACCCCAAAAACCCCACCCCCACCGTCAAACACGAAGGTGGAAACTTTATGCTTTGGGTTTTTTTTTGCTAAGGGGACAGGACAACTGCACCGCATCAAAGGGACGATGGACAGGGCCATGTGCCTCCTTCCCTCAGCCAGGACATTGAAAATGGGGCGTGGATTGGTATTCCAGCATGACAAGGACCCAAAACACACAGCCAAAGCAACATAGGGATGGCTCAAGAAGAAGCAAATTAAGGTCCTTGAGAGGCCTAACCAGTCTCCAGACCGTAATCCCATAGTAAATCTGTGGAGGGAGCTGAAGGTCTGAGTTGTAAAACATCAGCCTTGAACCCTTAATGACTTATAGAGGATCTACAAAGAGGAGTGGGATAAAATCCCTCCTGAGATGTCTGCAAACCTGGTGGCAAACTACAAGAAACGTCTGACCTCTGTGGGTTTTGCCACCAAGTACTAAGATGAAGGGGTCAAATACTTATTTCCCTCATTGACCTGCAAATCAATTTATAGCTTTATTATCATTAAAATTATAGACTGGACATTTCTTTGTCAGTGGACAAACATTCAAATCAAATAATATATCAAGCTGTTGCTGGATTACAGTAACACTAGCAAACAGGGTACCAATATTCCTCAATTTTGTCCCAGTTTGGCCATTAGAAATGTTGGACGGTATGCGTGTCAATATAGTGCCATAGCTATAAAAGAAAGCTTCTGTTTGGATCCACTGTGTCCTCTGTAAACCCAGTTATTAAGATATACTGTAACTAATGGGGAGGTGATCAAATTAAATATGCATATGCAACCATCACTGATAGAGAAGAGCAATGATCTCTATATTTTGAAACAAAGAACTAGAATTGATAGCAAGCCCAAGAGTTCTGAAAGCCGTCGGTGTAATAAGATTGTGTCTTCTCCTAATGAAAAATATTGAACAATGAGAAAGAGTTAAGATGAGCTAGGCCTGTCCAAGTTTCCTAGAGAGTAAAGAAGAAAACAAAACAGAAAAAAAAAGATGCTACAGAAATAAAAAAAAATATAAGAGTGAGGAAGAGAAAGACAGTAATTTGATAGGGATTGAGGCCAACTAGGCAGTGGCACTTTCCTATGTAGGACACTTTTTTTTAGCTTAAAATTCACTAAAAAAACAGAATAATGCAGGGCCCAGCAGAGGCATCAAAATGTATGTTATCTAATTAAAAACTATATGTGTTCCTTTTCTTCCTGATTACTTATGTTCTTAGTTAGACTCATTTTTTTCCAAACTATTTCTGTTTTAATTGTGCATTGCCCTCCCATATAAACAATATAATATAAATAATATGGCCCACAATGAAATGCATTTAATAAACAAGTAATTGCTTGGTGTGTGTATGAGTGGTTATGTTGTTAGAAATGGCGTTATGGGGAAATGTCTGTGATTTCCTCACATAGCAAGAGAGAGATATACATGTACAGAAAAGAGAAAAATGGCTGCATGCATACCTTGTGCATGCACTTGCAGGGGCTCCTCCACTTCACTGCCTAGGGGCTCCAAAAAGATATATCCGGTACTGGTAACCTATGTCTAGATAGACAAATATAGCTCAGCATAAATCAGCATAAAGCTGTCATGTATTGCCAGCAAATCAGAAGGAAGCTAAACAATGAGAAACATCCAGCGATGATCAGGAAATGTGTCTATTAGTCTGTGACTTCACATTTATGTGAGTTTTCTGACCTACAGTACTTAGAAGTTGTCCATGAAGGACAGATGATCGCCCTAAGCCCACTGATCGATCCATCTTTCTCTCTGGTACATTGTAAAAATTCTGCAGAGAAAACCAAAAGTTCTTGTCAATCTAGCAAGGTCTACTAACTGACTCAAAACCATACACTTTATTTCTTAAAGAATTACAATATTCACTTCTGTAATATTACATCTTATTGAAATATCATAATAAGATAGAAATGTACGCATGCAAATACATGTGCATGTATATATATACATATATATACAGTATATATATATATATATATATATATATATATATATATTTATTTCAATTAAGTTGCAGCTGCTTACACATACATCTTTATATATTATATACATATTATATAATGTATTAAACTATATATATATATATATATATATATATTTATTTACACATATAATTTTTTTTTAATACTTATTAGCTTTTTTGCAACCATGTCCAAAAGACTTTCTGATTTAAATTTCTAAGGGCACATTTTCATTTCATCAGCTGCAAGAGACAGTGATATATGGTTTATTTTATTAAACCTGAATACTGATGGATATGTGATGTTAGAACTGCTTAAACAAACTAATACACATAATTGTGTTTTCCATTTAAATTGTAATGCAAAAAAATTCTAATACAAAATCATTAGTAAAAATAGCCTCAATAACACAGCAAAATGCACTTTGTCAGTGTAATTATGTGGTGATTATTTTTGGTTGAAAAAATTCTAGTTTGAGCATAATAGTAATACATTCGCAAATTAGAAAATGTCAGAACAAAAAGAGGTTTCTAACATGAATTATTGAATAATCGTAAATATATTTCTAATATAAAAATAGAATGCGTTGGTAGGTAGATGAATTAATCTTTTTGATATACTTGCCAAAAGGCATACATTTATTTCATCTAATTGGATTTTTAAATGTTAAAATTATCAAGGATGCTGTTTTTTTTTCAGTATTTCTTCAAAATAAATATATTTTATTGTAGTACTAATTGTTTACCAGATGCTAATTTTAAATTGCATTTGAGAAAAACAATTAAAATTGACTCTTACAATTAACACTAATTGTTACAATGATTTTATTTTTATTATATTTTTATTATATTTTTATTATAATTATTTTAAATAAAATTTTGATTCAAGAAGACTAAGAATGGCCACAATGTTGCATGTTCCTTGGTACTCTTCTCGATATTCACTAATCTATGTTTCCCATGAGCCATTGCAAGTTTTCTCTATCCTGCATTTTTGAGGCGTGTAACATGTTCCCATCTGCTAAGCATTTCCTTATTGGCGATAACTAAAAGCCTGCTTTAGAACTATAAAATCATTATGATGGGTTCCATATAAGGACTAAAGATAGATCAGTAAATTTAAATTATAGCATGTAATATATAATGTGCAGTATCTATAGTAAAGTGACAAAACCTGAGTTGATGGAATATAGTCATTAATTCATGTATTAATTTAACTTAATACACTGGAATAATTATTGTGTTGAAATTTTTATAGTTTATACTTGATTGATTTGGTAATCATATTATTTGTCTTTTTTTGTTTGTAAGGAAGCTATCCTAAAATGCAACCACAAACTAATTTTACAAGGGATTAGAGATTATGAACAAATAAAGTTATTCTAATGTGTTATTTATTGTAAATGTTTGAAACAGGTTAAAAAAAAGACCAACTATGTTTGTTGTAACATTGGATATAAAAAAAAAAAAAAATCTGTACATTTGCTTTACATCATAATTCCACTAACTGGCAAATGCAAGTTACTTAATTCTAAACTATTATACAGCCGGTGATTTGTATTATAATAGAGATTAACTATTCTACTTTGTATTTTTATTATAATACAATTGAAAGGGTGTATGGTAAATATAATTGGGTAAGTATTGTTTTATATTATGTGGTGAATATATTGTAATCATTAAAATGTAAAGTGCACATCACGCCCTCTCTCCACTGTACTACCCTGTTTACAGTTAACTTCCTACATAATACTCATTTGCAATAATGCTTTTGGCTCAATTTGTTGAGCGTGCATATTAGCAAGTAGTGGGCTAATACAGGGGAATCAGAGTTTGTGTGAACTTTGCAGCACTATACAAACCTCATTATTATAAGACAGCCTTATTGAATTCCATAAAGACTGCTTCCATAATTAGTATTACACATCTTCATTGTAATGTTTAAAGGACCACTGAATATATTTTTTACATTGGCCCACAATTAATCTCTTCTATACTTTTCTACAATCATTTTAGAGAAACATATGAAATACTTTGGACTTATTTCCTTTATTTTGCCACTCATATGGCATAGTATAGGGGCTGCCCCCACTATATCCTTCCACTCTGGGATCACCCTCCATCTTTTTTAGTTGGAGATTGCAATATAATATGCATAGATGATTTTGTTATTGGGGGTGGAACTATCCACAGAGCTGGGCAGGCTCTACTTATAAAATGACAGGGGGAGCCTCTCTACAGTTAGTTGTTAGTGTGATTGATTCCCCTAAAAGGAAAAGAGCATTCATTAACTAATTAAGATGTCAGCCTGCAGGAGACAACAGAGGGAGGAAGGCGTAGATCGAGAAATTGAGAAACTGTTAATGTGTTGGTCTCTTAAAAAAAATCTAGTGAAATTTTCATTGAGGAGGATAAAAAAAATAATGAAACTTAGTTAAAACATTTATTCAAAACAATCACCCAAAGAGTCCCTTTAAAATTAAAACAGGTTTATTTGGAAAAAATGTTGAATGAAAAAGGCTCATCTATCTATATTTCCAAAGTGGTTGATTAAAGTCGACATTGTCCTAACATTTGTAATGAAAACTATATTCATCAATTGATTAATCATGGAATCATTAATCAAAAGCTTCCTTAAGTGTTTTAGTTTTGGATCAGCTTTCAGTTTTTTTCCATGTGATGCCTTTTAAGGTATCCATTATATAGATTAAATTTGGGTGGTAAATACTGAAGGGTTGTGGCACATGTATCTTTCTCTCTGAAGGTCAAAACCATTCTTCATTAGTGATACTTTGAATGGGATACACAGCAAAAGTTTTTCAAATGGACTAAGTCAATTAATCATCAGATAGTTATCTCTTTCCAGTAAGCAATCTTTGTATGTAGAAAGTTAAAATATTATAAATAATAGACTGACTAATCTTGACTGATGCACTGTGTACTGTCTTTTAACATAAAATATTACTTATTAAATGACAATATATTGTTCATATAAAGTGACAAGTCTTCATTCATGCAATTTTTATGCAAAATAGATAGAAGGGATTTATATTTACAAAGGATAACATGTAGATCCTAAAGGCAACTAAACTCTAATGAAGCTTGATATCTTCGGGATTTATGTCTTATACTTGATTGACTTGGTAATCATATTATATATATTGTGCATTTCAAAAATAATGTATATTTAAAGAGGCAGTGACCTTCCACATTTGTAATAATTTCTTTAAAATATGATGTTTTAAATATTACAACATTTTTTGAATTATATGAAGTATGAGCCCTGTCTTTTATACTGCAGCACATACATGTTTTACTCCCCCTTTTGCATTATTTAAAATGATTGAAAAATTGTAATTAAATCAATTTTTCTCTATAGGTTTGGATTTCTTATAGTTATGTCATTTGATAACCAACCTGCTTATGACTTAGGTACTATTTAAAGGGATATGTAAATGAGCTGGATTATGAATGTATCTGATAGAGGAGAATTAGTAGTGTATGGAAACATTTTTTGCATGAAAATATCCCAAAATAAACATTAATTAGCTTACCTTGAAGTTAACAAAATGTTCTATGTTTTTTAGCATTTGCATTTTATTATGTAAACCCCAAGAAAACTCCATCTCAATTAGCAAAACATTCAAATTCAGAATCAGGCTAATACATTGTGTCATTCTTCACCTCAGCGGCTTCTGGCATGTGCTCAGTTACTTCCTGTGCTCTGTACCAGAAAGGTCAAAGTTTGTATTTCATGTGGGTACACACTGTATTTCCTGTGTGTACCCTGCTTATGTAATCATCCTGTGGGTGTGAACCACTGGATTTGACTTTTGTGCAAACAACTTTGTAAGTCAACTGAGTTTTTCTATATAACACATGTTTTCATACACTACTAATTCTCCTCTATCAAATCCATTCATAACCCAGCTCACTTGCATATACCTTTAAGTTTACAAATCATCTGATTTATCAGGACCTGCTTGTGAAAGACGTCTCTGAAGGCAAGGATTTAAGATGGTTGTTGTAACAGCTCAATATGACTGTTTGATTGATGATGACCTCAGTCGGCCGTAGGATGCTTTAAAAGTTGAGAATAATGAATTAATTATAGGTCAAAAATTATATTGATGAGATGCCGGACTAAATCAATGGTTCTCAACTTTTATGGAGCCAGGGATGGACTGGCTATCACCCAAAATGTCCGTGTCACACCTGTAAGAACCAAACAGGCTAATTCTTCAATAATATATTTATGGGGTTGGTGACATCTTTAAGAGGGGAAACTCTGATCACTATCACTCTTTCTTATACCACAACTAATTTCCCTTTCTGAGGACATTCAGAAAGGTGTTAAGGATGGCATGAACAGGTAAGTCTAAATCTTCTATGATTAGGTACATTTTAGAGATAGTCTGTGGTTTAAAAGTATGGCTGAATTGCGCAAGGTAAGTGCAGCAGAGGAGTAGCCCCAAAGACAGGGATAAGATAAGGTAATGAAGGAAGAGTGACTTTGTTTAATTTGACAGTAGAGCACATGGAGCGGCTGACAAAATGTTTCAATGTAATATGTACATTTTATAGTATGTACATTATTAAACAAATCTCAGATATAATCCATGCCACCATGGACATGTTCACACATTCTCACTTGACGAGTAATATAGTGTTGCGGCATTGTCTATGGGTGCTGCAAGGTGATGCCATGCTTTTGGAGACTGAGATAAGTGGAAAAGCCGTTAAGCAGAAGTGGTACGGACAAATACAATAAAGAAATGTAAGTAATCGTGAAACATACCTGCTCTTTAGTAGAATAGGTGAACCACATGGGCCTAATACAATGGGTCCAACTTTTTCACATCAGGGGCCACACTGGAAATTTGTATTATTGAAAGAATTATGAAAGAAATATACAAACGAACTACAAATGGGAAAATAAGGTATTACTTTATTTTACTCTACACTATATTTAGCACTGATTTGTTTTCGATGTGGGCATTGCCTTTGCTTTGCACAATTGCTAATATCTTATGGCTGACAAGGACTGTTTCCTTGGGCAGTTATTTATTTACAGCCTTATTAAATTGCGATTCGACCAATTGAATAGGGCTCTATATAAGCACAGAGCATATTTTTATACGGAAGTGTTTAGTTAGTGAACTTCTATCCAAAAGCAAGGTCTTCACTAACTAAACACTTCCGTATAAAAATATGCTCTGTGCTTATATAGAGCCCTATTCAATTGGCCGAATCGCAATTTAATAAGGCTGATAGTCAGCATTCTTACCTTTCTTATACGTGCTTTGCTTGAGTATTTATCCATCATTTTTTTGCAAGTTAAAATAACGGAGCTATCACATGCTGCCTGAAATTCACGCTTATAACAAATCCTTAAGTGTAGGGACCCCATAGTAATGGGGTTAATATTAGTTGCCATGAGACTCAATAGGGACTCCCATGGAGATTACGATAATGCCTTTGGGCGTCTGTAGGACCACTAATGGGAGTAGGTACTGTGGGGGTACTATTTATTCAAGGTTAAAAAGAGGGGTTAAAAGAGGTTTATGGGCCCCACCCCAAAGCACAGGTGTTGAGGGAGTCCCAGGTGGACTCCTAGGCTCATTGTAAGGATGTCTAAGCAGAGGGGCCATAACCCCCCACATTTATTTGTATTATTTATTAACCCTTTCCCAACCACCACAGTAGAGGCATTACATTTGCAGTACCCCGCTCAACCCTGCTCATCGCTGCAGTTAAACAGCACCGTTAGAGACAGGAAAGAGAGAGACAGAAGAGAGAGAGAGACAGACACAGGACAGAGAGAGAAGACAGAGAGAGGACAGAGAGAGACAGACACAGGACAGACATAAAAGACACAGAGAGAAGGACAGAGAGATAGATAGAGAAAGAGAGAGAGAGACATAGGAGAGAGAGACACACACTCAGGATAGAGAGACAGGACAGAGGGAGAGTGACACACAGATGAGAGAGACACACAGGAAAGAGAGAGAGAGAAACGACATAGGGAGAGAAAAAGAGAGGGAGAGAGAGATAAAGGACACAGAGAGAGAATGCATAGAGAGAGAGCATGAAGAGAGTAAGAGAGTGCAAAAAGTGAGAGAGCGCAGAAAGAGACAGCAGAGACCGCAGAGAGAGAGAGAGAGCACAGACAGAGAGTGCACAAGGAGAGAGAGACATGAGAGAGAGAGAGACACACAGGACAACGAGAGAAAGACAGGAGAGAGAGAGCGCACAGAGAGAGAGAGCGCACAGAGAGAGAGAGCGCACAGAGAGAGAGCGCACAGGGAGAGGGTGCACAAGGAGAGAGAGACACACACACACAGAGAACAGAGGGAGAGACACAGGAGAGAGAGTGCGCAGTAAGAGAGAGCGTGCATGAAGAGAGAAAGCACACAGGGAGAGAGAGAGAGTACACAGGGAGACAGCACACACAGAGAGAATGTGTGCAAATGAAGAGAGCGCAGATAGAGTGCATAAAATATATAATATATAATATATATATATATATATATATATATATATATATATATATATATACATACATATTTATTTTTTTATGTGACATCTAAAGGTTCTTATCTGCCCTCTCTGTCCTTTAACGGTTCACACATTGAGTATTGTAGTTCACGTTTATATTTTTACTGGCCAAACATTTAATTAAAGGACCACTGAGGTGTCATACTGATAGTATGCTCTTATGAAGAACTTCACTTGATAATGTGCATTATGTTTTAGAGAGCTTAATATAAAATATACAACCTTATATTTTAACTATTATCTTTAGTTTTGCTTTAATGACAGCAGATATTTTGTCTCTAATCCTAATAGGATTAGAAACCTTGGTGGAATGGGAGGAATCTAGGAAGATGATGAAAGGACCACCATGATCCTATATTTCACATATACTCATTTGAAGAACTACACCTTAAAATAGGCAAAAACTTTCTGAATGTAAAAAATAAGACATTCCTTAATTTGGTGCTTCCCTGCTACCACGTGCATCTGTTATGTGCACGCACGCATGCTGCACTGCCCTGCACTAATGAAGCGGTCTCCTTGTGGCTGATAAGTGGTTGGGGGTTTTCGGGTTAGGTTTACAGCCATAGGGTTAGGTTTGGGAAGGGGTGTAGAGGGTTTGGGTTAGGGGCTTAAGGACTTAGTTTTAGGGGGTTAGGGTTAGGCTAACAGGGTTAGGAGGTTAGGGTCAGGGCCGTCAAGGGGTGTAGGGGGTTAGGGGGTTAGGGTCAGGGGGTTAGGTTTAAGGTTAGGGCCAGGAAGTGCTGTAGGATTAGGGCTAGGGCTGGCAAGGGGAGTATGGGGTTAGGGTTATTGCCAGCAAGGGGTGTAGGGGGTTAGGTTTAGGGCCGGAAAGTGGTGTAGGGACTTAGGGTTAGGGGGTTAGGTTTAGGGTTAGGCCCACTAACTGCTGTAGCGGGTTAGGGCCGGCAAGGGCTGTAGTGGGTTAGGGGCTTACGAAGTACATTGGAATGCTGGACGCGAGCGCAACCTGCAACAGGAGGCTTTCAGTGCCATGCACGTGCGCGCAGTGTGCATGCACGTGTGCTAGCATAAAACAGGAAAGGTTTCTTCATTTATTGCATTGTATATGCAATTATGAATTAGTACAATCTAACATTTTGCTTTCTGCCAAACTACTTCCCAGGGAAGGAAGACACTTTGCAGAGGAAGATTCTATCTGTACAATGTGGCAGCTAAAAACTGGTGCTTCAAAAGGACTACCGGTAACTAAAAAATCATTAGTTTACAAGGACAAATCCTCCTGGGACAGTAGCAGGTACAGCCAGCTCAGAAAAGAAAATGAAGAGGCACAGTAAAGAAAAATTGCATAAAAAAGGTAAAACTTTATATATTTTTTGCCTTTAAAAGCAGTTTTCTTGTTTTTAAGTTTAGTTATTCAAAAGCCCATGTAAGAACAGTAGCAAAGTGGTCGGTTAACCAAACATAAGAATAAAACTATAGCTTTAGAGAGTAGAATTTTTGTAACCATTACCTAAGAAATTCCTCTACATTTGTGGAACTTAAAGGCACAAATATATATTTGTTAGAATATGTTAATAGCTCCCACTTTTTATTCATTTCTTAATTTATGTTGGATACACTGCGCTAAATTTTACTGATTTATTACGATTGCATTGAATGTGGTTTTATTATTAACCACTAGAGGGAGCTAAGTAATTGTAATTTCTTAGCATTTAGAAAAATGAAAATGAACATTCAGTCGGAAACATTTTTTCCTGCAGAACCTGCTGATTTTACAAATATGGCAGCAATGCCTCAGCAAATTATAAGCAATAATGAATTAGTTAATTTTCTTTAGTGAAAAGTGCTATGCTAAGACTATTAAATTACGATATATCCACTTAACGGAAAAATTTACTCATCAGTAAATCAGGTTTTCTGGGGCTCATTGGGGAAATAAATTACCATTATACTTGTTTATCACTTTTTTAGCATAACGGAATAAGATTAACTTTTCAAGATAATATTGCGCGCATAAATATTTAGTTAATGCACAACCCGAGTGTACCGGGAATAAAACCTTACCTAGTTACTTTTGTACTTACAATCAAGAATAACTTTTATGTTTTTAATCAAAGTACAGTGCAAATAGGCTTTATTTAGCCATGTTTGAGTCCTAGTGAGTGGGATAGAAATGGCTACACAGATTACGGGTGCTAACATTATTACACTTACATTATTTCTCCAGTTTGTGTTTTATTGTATAAATCTGAGGATTATATTTACTTGTGAGGACTTGATAAAGGGAAGGCATACACCTCGCAAACAGATAAAACACACTAAAAAAGGATTAGTAAAACATGTTTCTTAAGACATGCAAAAAATGCAGTAATCATTCCAGCTGTATATTATAGTACTGGTTAAAGAATAATATAGTTCTATTATGATTCATTGGCTGGCATACATGCTCTCCATGAGCAATTAACAGTGTATTCACATTTAAAAAAAATAACACACTATAATATTATTTTAAACTAGCGAATTGCCCGTCAAAAAATGAGCTAAAAGTGAGCTAATGGTGTTTGGTGTATAATAATGAATAAACTTTACCTATTTTGAAGCATTGTGTTGAAGAGCTGGCAATCTGTGTTGATGTTGCTGCAGCATTAGTGGTGTGGAGCTGCTGTGTAAGCATGGTGAACGTGTGCAGTGTAATAGTGTGCCTGCGCGAGACGAAACCATTAGCGTAGTGGTGTACTTCCTCATTGGCGTAAAATGGCGGGTAATCTGTGGTATGCGTCTTCGCGGATTATTCGTAGGTGCTTAGTGGTGTTTTGCGAGTTTCTTGTGGTGTTTTGCGAGTGTTTGTGGTGTTTTCAGTGTTTAGAGTGCTGTATCCTCGTTTTCGTTTTGTTCGACATTTTTTCTCTCGCTTAGCGATTTTATTAGTGTCTAAACTCTTTTATTTTTATTTAAATGAAGGTGAAAGTTGCTTTTTTTGAGGTGCTGGATGGTTCTTCTTGCTGTAGGTAAGCTTTTTATGTGTGTGTTGTGTGTATTTATTGTGTTTTAAATGTTTTTATGTTCGCGTGTTGCGTCCGATTTTTGCGAGGTCGTAATGCGTGCTAACGTGTCTCATATGGTGTTTGCGTGTGTAGCCTCGTTTTCGTTTTGTTCGGCGGCCCTTTTTTCTGTCGCTTATCAAATTTTTTAGTGTGTAAACTCTTGTATTTTGAGTAAAATGAAGGTGTAAGTTGGTTTTTTGAGGTCCTGGATGCTCCCTCTTGCTGTAGGTAAGCTTTTTATGTATGTGCTGTGTGTATGTATTGTGTTTTGAATTTTGTAATTCGCGAGTTGCGTCCGAGTGTTGCAAGGTCATAATGTGTGTTAACGTATGTCGTATGTTGTTTGCGTTGCGAGGTAAAGTTTGCGAGGGTCGTAATTGGTGTGTCGTGTTGTTTGCGTTGCGTCGTAAAGTTTGCGAGAGCCTCAGTTGCTGGCAAGGAGCGCATTCGGTGCTCCATGCCAGCAACTGAGGCCCTCACCTGCTGCCCTCGCTATGCGAGGGCCGCGGCTCAACAACTCTCATGCTCACAACTATATATGTGATACCCTTGTTCAAATGCAAGAAAATCCCATCTGCTCCAGGGAAGACAGTCAACATGTATGGGTGTACTTGATCTGGATAGATAACCCAATTGGTTGAGAGTAACTTCCAGAGGTATGCGTGGACCCAGACAATGCCAAGAGAACATTTCCCAGACCATAACGCCGCCACCAGTTTGTATTCTTCCAACAAAGGTATTCAGAGTGTTTTTTTCATAGAGGTTTTGCACCTGACACCTCAAAGTCCGTCCAGTTGATGAGCAGAAAATGTGACTCATCATCAGAGAAGGAAACTTATTGCGAATCAGAAGAGGTCCAATTTTGGTACTGTTGTGTAAATTGATGCCATTTCTGCCTATGAACCTTCGTCAGCATGGGTGCAGTGACCAGCCGTTTGCTTCAGAGCCCCATACGCAACAGGGTTCGCTGTACTGTCATTTTAGACACATATCTGGTTGCCCCCTGGTTAGTTTAGTTGGTGAGTTGCTCATCTGTAGTGTGTCGGTTGGTCCTCACACACCTTTGCAGCCGACGTTCACCTCTAACACCAGTGGCACGTGGTGCTCCTCAGTTTCACCCTGTTTATTTGCAATGTTGCTGTTTGTTCAGTCACGGTGCACTTTAACCACAGCAGCATACGAACAGTTCACAAACTGCGTTACTTCAGAAATACTGCCACCCTTTTAAAAGTCCAATAAATTGCATGTTTTATACAACATGCCATATTTCATTGGCTATGTGCTTCTGGCGTCAAAAGTCATAATAATGTGACTTGACCCTGTATATGACTATATGTACAGTATATATATATATATATATATACATATATATATATATATATATATATATATATATATATATACTAGCAACTAGCAAATGACAGTAATACAATTTGAAGCCTGGCAATGCTGTTTGCCACAAAATGCGAGGCTATCCCACCTTCTAAATTGCGGGCCTTGCGATGAGCACCCTCGGAGTCCGGTCGGAGCCACTTTTGCAAGCCTCGCAATGAGCTCCTTCAGCGCTCTTTGCGAGCCTTGCGGGTCTCGCGATGAGCATCAAGGGCCTAAGGCCTTTGCTGCTCATTGCGGGCCTTGTGATGAGTGCTAAAGGCCTATGGCCTTCTGCGATCATCGAGGGCCTCTTCTCCCCATCTAAGTTGGGATCCAATGCGCTGCACGTATATTCAAGCCTGTAACTCCCCACCCACACATGTGTCTCTCCCCCACCCCTCTCCCTACCCTATGTTTCTTTCCCCCTCTCTCCCTCTCCCTTGCCTGTGTGGGCTTGGATTTTTTTTTACAGGTTTTACATTTTTTTTCAAGGTCGTAACTTGGCAGCCGCTGCGGGGCCATCAAAAGGAATAGCAAATTAGCTTTCAACCTCACTTGTAGCCCATAAGTGAGAATGGTAGCTAATTTTCTATTTAATTGGTGTCTATTGGCTGCCTCCAAACGGCGTCTGAGCTACGGGCTTGAAAAAAAATTGGCAGCGTTTTTTTCCCCAAGACCGGTCGGAGTTTTTTTTGCAAGCCTTGCGATGAGCTCCTTCAGGGCTCATTGCGAGCCTTACGGGCATCGCGATGAGCGACAAAGGCCTATGGCCTTCGGCGCTCATCGCAGTCCTCTTCCCCCGCATGTAAGTTGCGGTCCAAAGGGGTTCATCGCAGGCCTCACAATGAGTGCCCTCAGCGTTCATTGCAAGCCTCTTACCCCCGTTAAACCCGTAACTTTCAGGCCTCGCGAAGGTGCTCATTGCAAATGCGCAAGCCAGTAAATGTTAACATTCTGTGACAACAACTCGCAATTGCCACAACTATTTTCCGAAAAAGCCGTACAAGGTCCAAGATACACTATTAACAAGGATGCAAAAATATGACCTTAACGCTCGACCCGCACGCACATGAAAACAATAGAAACACAATAAATACATACAACAAATACATAAAAAGCTTACCCATACCAAGGGGGCGCACCCAGGACCTCTGCAAGTGAAGCTACACCTCGATTTAAGTCCAAATTCCAGAGTTTAGACACACGAATATCCCCTAAGCAAGAGAAAAAATGGCTGCCGACAAAAACGAAAACGAGGCTACAGGACCCTAAACACGCAAAACACCACCAAGCACATACGGATTTTCCAAAAAAGCTGTACGCGGTTCAAGATACACTATTAAAAAGGACGCCAAATCATCCACATCCGCGTACCACATACACATTAGCCGCCATTTTACAACACTAACTTACACAATGCGGAAGTATACAGCTACCCTAACTGATTTTCCTCGCGCACGCAGCCTATTTACACTATACCCTGCACACATTGCTGACACTTACACATCAGCTCCACAACAGTGCAAATCTACATTATATGCTGCAGGAACATCAAAACAGATTGTTAGCTCTTCAACACAATGCTTCCTCCATATATTACTTCAAAATAGGTAAAGTATATTAATTTATTAAGTTATTAATTATTTAATTAGCATACAAAAAAACATATACACAAAAAAAAAACTCTCACAATAAACATAAAAGCCATTCACTGCGATACTCACAACGATCGCCAACACTGCTCATAGCACACAAAGCCTTGCAATAAGCACAAAAAAACCATCACGGCTGACCAAACAATAACACCAAAAGTGCCTATCAGAAAAAAAAATACAACAACCAATAGCCTCGCAATGAGCACTGAAGGCGCACATTGCGAGCCCCGCGATGAGCGCCAAAGGCGCTCAGTGCGAGGCTTGCAATGAGCGCCAAAGGATCTTGGACCACCAACAAAATGAATGTCTCGACCAAACAGCATTACCTGCCTTACAATCTTATTGCCATAATTTTTTTGATGTTGAAGTCGCTAGTATATATATATATATATACACTAGACAGAGTACTTGGTGTGTATGTGTCCTTTTCACAAGCCATGAACATTTTGCCTTGATCTTTATAATTAGCCCATAGTAAGATTTAGGTCACTTTATTTCCACATGATGAAAAAAACATTGGGATTTGTTTTCCTCTGTAAATGAAAAACATGCTCTTTACCTGGATAGGGCCAGGAAGAAAAGTGATTCCGCTGAGATTATAACACGTACTAACAAGCTTGGTCTCCATGAGCCAGTGAACTCACAGTACAAATGCAGCCAAGTGCAAGAACATGCATTTACAAATAGAGGATTCAATGTACCTCAAGCCCCATGAAAGGACTGGATGACTTGAATGTATTATTTACGCTACAATTCTTGCCTCTTATATGAGATGCAGCTTCTTAAAGGGATATCCGTCAAGCTTATTTCTCTCTTGTATTTAAAAGCTTGTAAACATTACAAGTCCTCTGCATGAAGCACATAGTGGGAAAAAACAGAAAAATACTTTTAACCCAATGAAATTTGCATTTCCTCTTCAGGGTCGCTACCTTGTTGTGGTGAAGGGACTTGTGTACCGCAATAAAGCTGTGAGCTATACCATGTAGGGTCACCCAAGATGGGCAGGTCATAGCAGAGAGGTCACTGAAGAAGAAACTAGCACACACTTCAGTATCTTTGCCAAGAAAACCTTATGGATTAGCACAACCATACACAAGAAGTGCCTGGTGTCTTGCGGCCAATAGGGTCTCGGAGAGTCAGACACATCTAAATGACTGAACAACAAATTTGCATTTGCAGCAATCCTAAAACAACCTTCTGACAAAATCTAATGAGGTTGTGTCAGGGAGCTTCACCATCTGATCTATGAAACTCTATGGAGAAATACTTTACTAGCAAACACACCAAAATATGTATTTGTTAGGTGATGTCCTATAATATATTTTTATAAATTAAAAAATTGTGTTTTAAATAAAACTTACACAAAATGTTTGGGATAATAATATTACATTTTACCTTATTCACAATAATCAGTTTGAATTAATTTCAAATATATCTAAATGCTTTAAAAGTGTGATTACTGTTGTACAAAGGAAGGTCATTTATATTTAGACATTCAAAATGTGCACGTCGGTGAGCATCTGCTAGATGTCACTGCCAAGATTTTGATGCCGATATCATGGCTTTAGGGTTAGGGTTATAGGGTAGGGGTTAGGGGGTTAGGGTAACATTTAGGGTAATGGTTTAAGATTGAAATTGTATATGATCTAAGCAGCACTTACAAACAATGTACAACTGCAGCAGCACCATCTAGCAGCTCATTGTTGCATCTGCTGCTGCCGCTGCTGGCGTACTCATAAGAGGAAAGATCCCACATGTCTACTACATATGTATACTTTATAAAAAAACAGATATTTAAATATCACAATATCTGCTAGTGTAAAGGAGAGTAGTTTTCTGTGTTTAAGGCATGGGAAGGTGGATACACAACAGAGAGAGAGCAGGGTTTGCACCAGCTGTGTATGTCTTTTTCTGAGCATAGGTGAAGGAGGAGGAAACACAATTACACCAAACCAGCTAGAATCACTATAGACAAACAACATGGCTGCTCCTATACATAAGCAGACTTTGCTAAAATCAAATTTCTCTAAATATATACTTTTATGTGCAAGACTTACATAGCTATTAATAAGGGACATAGGAATTGGGGGAATGGGAATGCCCACCAGATTACCAGCCAAAATCAAATCATGTATTACCAGATTTGCTATGAAGCAGTATGTCTTTCCCATGAAAGCTTTGACCATATTTTAAATGTATTATACTAGGGAATTGCCCTAGTAATTTGAAGCCTGGTAATGCTGTTTGCCACACAATGCAAGTCTCTCCCCCCTCTAACTTGCATGCCATGTGATGAGCACCTCTCAATGCATATGGCGCTCATTGTGAGCCTCTCCCCCGTCTACTTTACGGGACTTGCAATGTGAGCCTTTGAAAAAAATTACATCTTTACGGCTGCCTTTTTTTTTTCTTGCGATGAGCAATAATTGCAAGCCTTTTTTCTAAGTCGTGCGGGCCTCGCAATGAGTGCCAAAGCCCTTTTCTAAGTCACGGGGGGGCCTTGGGTGCTCATTGCGCATGCGCAAGTTCATAACTTTTAACATAGCGTTACCAACAAACTCGCAATTACGACTATAAATGTGATATATAAATACACTAGCGACTTTCCCGTCAAAAAATGACGGCAATACATTTTTAAGCCAGGCAATGCTGTTTGCCACACAATGCGAGGCTATGGCCCCTCTGAGCACCTTCGGCACTCATCGTGAGCCTCTTCACCGTCTACTTTACAGGCCCAAGCATGAGCGCCTTTGGCGCTCATGGCGAGACCTGCACTGAGCAGCTTCTCCACTAATTCCCGTTTTTGGCAAGTAGCACCTTTCCTGCTTTGCAATGATCCCCTTCGGCACTCATTTCGAACCTCTCCCCCTGTGTACTTTATAGGCCTGTGTACTTTAGGGGCCTACTGCCTTGGGTTACGTGTTACTGGTTTGCGTTAAGTCTTAGTGCTTAGGGCTCGTATTTCTGTCCTTCATCCTCTTTTTAAGTCTCTTGGCCGCGTTTTACGTCCTTCTGCCTCGTTTCTGGTTTCATTTTTTTCGGACGCCATTTCTTTTGTCGCTTCTGCGATTTTTGATTGTGAAAAAAGACAAAATATGCCTCAAATTAACTTGCAATCTCCCTTACAGGCTCCCTGGCTCTCCCCCCATGCTGTGTGTGAGTGTGTAAGTTAATTTGAGTCATATTTGTGTATTTTTGCATGTCTTTCCAGTTCGGCGGTTCGGTCTTTAAAGTCGTATTTTTGCGATCGCCGCAGTGCTTCGGGTACTAAGTAGGAAGGGCCATAGTTTTGCGTCCGTCCCGCAGGTCGTCGGGATGTGCGCCTGTGGTGCTCATTTCCAACAGCACAATGAGCACCTTTGGCACTCATTGCCTTAGTCCCGCGGGTCTCGGTGATGAGCCCCTGCGGCGCTCATTTCCACCAGCGCAACAAGCGCCTTCAGCGCTCAATGCCTAAGTCCTGCGGTCTCGGTAATGAGTGCCTGCGGCGCTCATCTCATCCAGCACAATGAGTGCCTTTGGTGCTCATTGCCGGGCCACAAACACGGCACTCGCTTTGTAAGGGCTGCAGTTGCGGGGCTCTCTGTACGAGCCCACAATTTTAACATTTTTATGTGTGTATATATATATATATATATATATATATATATATTTATATCTAGACAGAGAGAGAGAAGTAATCATAGAAATTAGTCCTTCACATAGATACAATATTGTGCTTTTAAAATGATATGATGTGTTGTTTGCATTTTCATCTGGTGTCTAGTTATTTCCCTTAGCTTGTATTTTGCTGTATAAATTAAATCTGATGATTCTATTTGCTTGTCAGTGGGGGTCCACCAAAGACACAACATTGGTTGGCAAATACGCAATGATTGGCATTACATCATTAATAGCCAAAATAAACCTGGCAAAATAATAGCAAGCTTGTGCATTGTCATTATCATCACATATTATTCACTTTTGTTTATAATATAAGTCTGGTAACCATATCATGAAATTATTAAAAAGTTAAGTTAATAAACATTAATTTTACAGCATCGTGGGTAGTTGAAAGATTTGTGTTTAGTAAATTCAGAGAACGTGGGTTTTCACAGTATGGCGCCCATAACAAGCCTTAACATGTCTCAATGAACCTCATTAGGCTAGCTTTTAAAGTGGGAAATGCCTTTTGTAATGAGGGCTATCACACCCATGTAGGCACCCATGGTCATTTAAATTCCTCACAGTGTTAGATTGTAAAAAATCTCACACTATCACTACAACGGCCCTTTAACATCTTGTATATAATTACAGAAACATGCGTTGTTTATATACTTCACAAATATATGTATTTTTCTCAGACTACAGTGTTCCTTTTAGAAACTTTGAGTCTGACAGTTTATGTATTTGTGTGTGTGTGCATTGTTCAGTCTTGTCCGACTCTCTGTGACCTCATGGACCGTAACAAACCATGCTGATCCACTTGGTATCCATGGCAGAGATACTAGATGGGTAGCCAGTTTCTGCTCCAGTGGGCCAAAGCATGCAGCTCTTGGTTTTCCTAGGTGGTCTCCCATCTAAGTACTGACCAGGCATTATGTATTTAGGTAGGGCAAAAAGCTAGTTTTGCCTTGGAAGGCATCTATAATCTACTTTGATGATGGCTGTGGGTATCAGAGAGGCAATTACATTTTAGCAGGAACAGGACTTTCATTTATTGTTGCAAGCTGAGGATCAGGTACGGGAATGGGATAAGTTTACAATTCTAAAACAGCCAATTATATGACAAATCCCCCATTGACCTCCACCTCTCCCTCATCTGATAGATTTGATAGTCACACCTCTCAGACTCCAAACCATCATGAAGCAATAAAAGCAAACAAGATGTAAGATTCTGTACCTAGAGTCTTCAAGGATTATTATTTTCTCTGAAAGGTTTAATATTAGCTGCTAATATTAGTTTGTTACATATTTTACAACTATAAACCTTTCACAAACTAAAACTGTTCTTTTAAATTCTACTGAAACATGATTTTTGATACAAACAAGTTTAAACATGTTATCACATTTAGAAAAAGATGCAGATTTTCAGTATTCTTTAATAGTGAAAAAATTGTAATAAATGTGGACCCTTATTATTTTGTTTATTGTGAAAAATAATTTTTGATGTTCAAAACTTGTAGGGTGGAGACCTAATTATTATTATTATTATTGTTTATTTGTAACGCGCCAACATATTCCGTAGCGCTATACATAAGCTGTGATCAAGGCAAAATAATATTAACACATTACAAAGATGGGGGGCCTTATCTTTGAGCTTACAATCCAGTGTCCATAGAGCTTTCCCCAAAGCGCCATACAAGACTGAAAACTCGCAGATTTACCATCTAAAGGATTGCACAATAGCAATGGTGTAGATTGTTTTTGCCATTACAGAAACAATGAAAGTACCCTGTGTCACTAATTAGCACATCAAGGCAGCTAATTAGTGTCCAGGAGTCACTCAGCCTAATAATGCAGAGCAATTATGAATATTTCAAGAATGATTTACTTTAGAAAAAAAATGCCTGTACAATATGTCGATAGTGTTTCAACCCCTTTAAAAAGAACATAGAAATGCTTGATTTGGGTGTATGAGAGTCCTTTCAATATCGCATTTTTTTAAGTTAATTTAAGGGTGTGGCAGATCGTGCTCCTAAACTTCAGCTGCATTGTGGGTACTGAATTGCAGCAAAAGAAGAAGATCCTGTAGGGCCCAGGTAGGGATGTAGATGCCAGCTGGACACCTGAAGACCGCAGACAGAGATTTTAGCTTCTGTGAGGTCTTCTAGCATATAGATGCTAATTTATAGTCAGGATGGGTGGTTTGGATCATCACTAGGCAAAGGTGTTTTCCTACTTTGTTATTCAGTTGTGTCTGACTCTCTGTGACCCTGTGAGCATGCCAGGCACCTCTGTCAGCCAGTCTTTCCCTCTGAGCTCCCTCAAGCTTATTTAATCCATCTATGCCTCTGCAGTCCCCTTCTCTGTGGTCCTTCAATCTTTCGCAAACATTAGAGTCTTCTCTATAGAATCATGTCTCCTCATGATATATCCAAACCTTCCAACTTGGAAGACTGCAAAAAGAGTACAGTGTCTGTATAAGTAAGATGAAGTCATGACTCTTGGAGATATACATACCTTGCCCATTTCAAATATCCAAAAAGGGACACACATTTATAAAAAAAATATCCTCAATTTAAATAGGGGGAAAATGCATTGTAAATGGCTTTACTGGCATTCTACATAAGATGTAAGGTATGGTTTGGCAATGCTATGTATACAATAGTCCATACATAAATATATTCTGTAGGAATTACATTCCGAATTTCCATCTTTCCCAAGTAAAAAGAAGGATAGACCAGATATAGTGGAATATGATTAATTTGGATACCAGGAGAGACTTGGGGGAGAGACTCGCAATGAGCGCCGAACATTTTATTCCCGTCAATTTTGACGGGCACGTAGCTAGTACTAAAACAAAATATAATAGAATTTTTTTACTTTTTAAAACTGTTATGTCTAATATCAAGTCAAGTTCTTCAAAAGTGTGTCCTTTAAATATTAGACCTTAGTGGTCTTTTGATAGTCTAAGTAATCTGTTTATTTTCAACCGTTTTGATATCTTTTTATGTCTATAGCTGAATGCAATAGTCTCCCCCTCTTTGTTCCCCAATCAGTGATTTTGAACACTAAGTTTTGGGATTGAAGTCAGTTTCAGAAACCTAGGACAAATTTACTAAAGGATGAAGTGAAGATGTACAGCTCAATTCCTATGTTATCCTTTGTTGCATATGTACTAACATTTCAGAACTTCAAAAGTTTGACAACACTAGTCCTCTGGCAATAAAATGGATGATGAGGGGCCTCCAATGCAGTCCAGTTTCAACCTAGGAATGAGTGTATAAAATATTTTACTAATGTATCTGTTCACAATATTTTGGATTTCACTCCAGTTTAGGAAGACAACCAAACAATCTCTGTCAACAAGTGATTGAAAAACACTGGTATAGGGCATGGATAAACAAATGAGAAGGTTTGGGGGACTCAGAGGCCTCAGCTGGCGGGTTCTAATCTATTAGGAAAAGTAAAAAACAAGTCATCCATCTAAATAGCTAATAGGAGCGTAAAGGAGAAGCGTGAGGAAATGGTGGCATTAAAAGGCCTATAATATTGCTAGGCATAGGGTAACAATCTAACTGAACTTTAAGTCTCCTTGCTGAATAAAACTCAAGACCATTTCATAAATATATCTCTGCTTCGTTAATCAACCCCATGAAACAGAGCATTGTTAATACATATGCTAGTGTCACAGTAATTACTTCTTTATTACTTAGATATTGCTATTAAAAAAGAGAATGTAAGAGCTTTATGGAGAAATACGAGCATAGCATGGCATGTTTGGGTAGAGAGGAAAGTAAGGAATGTGGCGTAAGATAGTTATATAGGTATGATAGTAAAAGTCAGGGGCCACAGCATGAGAAAATAAGAAAGGAATATAGTGAGATAAAGAAAGGGTTAAGTTGGAAACATATGGTAGAGGGAAGTCAGGAGAAAGAGTGAGAAAGGACAATAGTGCAGGAGAGAAGAGTACAGGGCAAAATAATGTAAGGGGGAGGATAGATGAGTGAAAGATGTTAAGGAGGAAGGTAGACCAAGAAGAGCGTGAGAAATTATGGAAGAGATGGAGTAACCACAAAAATAAACATGTCAGTCTTTTGGGGGTGATTAGGTTTTCACAAATTAAAATAGCTTCAGTCAATGTTGCATTTCGGTAGTTCCTTCACAAATTATATTTGAAGACAATAGCTTTGAAAGAAAAGTTATAAAATATTGTTTAAAAGTTCATGAAGTCTACATATTTGTCTGCCATGCATTTAAAAGAGCTACTGTAGCTTTAAACAATAATATAGGCTATGTTTACATGAACTATTGATCCGATAGAAAAGGAGAACGTCATGATATTGTATATATATATATAGGTACAATGAGTGCGAGTAGTTGAATGCATTTGCAGATAGGGCTAGCTCTTCAAAAGACAATGCAGTAGAGAATCTGTTTCTAGTCCATGTGGGTTTCCGCATATGTCTTAACCTTTTGAGCACTTGATGGTATATAATGACACAAACATAATAATACAAATATCATATTTTTTATATCCACATATGTGGAATGTTAAGTGTTAAATTCTGATAAATTGTCATTCTTTTAAAAAGTTTTTTAGTGGTTTACTGTCTCTTTAATTGCTGCTCCAGCTCTCAGAAATGATTTTAAAACCATTTGTGGGTGCTGTTAAGTACACATAAGCTATCATTCAGATATTTTTATATTACGAGTCATAAGTATTCTGCGAGTGATCAGTCTCAATAGAGTACCGATTTTGTGTAAAGAGTCACTCATAATATTACTGATGTCAAAAAAACTATTTGAAAGCTTGCTGTAATTTTTCTGGGGCCTCATTCTATTAGCGGCCGTAAATCGTCTGTAAGGCTGCGATTCCTTGCGGGGGTTCAGTTAACTCGCGATTCTATTATACGGCCCCGCAAGGATCTCCTTTTACGGCCGGCTGCATATCTTGGAACCGGCCGTAAGCTGTGAAATATAAAAACTCAAAAATAAATTCAAGCCTGCACTGTACAGCTCTGTAAATGCTAGGGATCATATTGGGGGACATGAGGATTAAAAGGAACCCACTCTCAAGCTTGCACATCAGCCCAAACCCAAGTTCAAATTAACTGTTTATTTTCCGGCTGCGGCGTGGGCGTGTCTGAGGTGCTCCAAGCCCTATGGACTTTTTACATGGATATTTTACGGATATTAAAAATAAAATATTTTACGGATTTGAGTACAGGATAATTATGTGCTATTTTTTCTAACACCTAAAATCCCTTTATAGTCTTCTCAAAGTGCAGGATGGCTTTATTTGAGCTATTTTATGTGCTTAATTGGTGCTAGCGGGACCTCTTTCCTGCAAGTAAGCAGCGGCTCGCTTTTAGCCTTGCAGAGAGGGTTCCCGGAGCAATTGAATTGCAAATAGGAATTTCTTACGGCCGAAACTCTTGCGGCCGTTTTAGATCAAAGGATTTCCTCTGGCGCGAGCGGCCGCAAGAGATAGCAAGGCACCGGCCGCAAGCCTGTCGGAGCCTCCGGCCGTAAGGGAATAGAATAGCCGAATAGCTTGCGGCCGGTCCTTGCGGCCCCGCAACGGCTGCGGCCGCTAATAGAATGAGGCCCTTGGTCTGGCTAAGGGCCCAGGAATTAAAAAAAAAAATCTGTGTTTTTTTTTACAATATATATATATATATATATACATATTGTTGTTGTTCAGTCCTTCAGTTGTGTCTGATTCTTGGTGACCATATGGATGCAGCAAACCAGGCACATTTGACTCTGGTCTTGCGTAATCTTGTGAGACCTGGCTTTCAGAAGAATCCTGCAACTAAAGGGAAAAGTGGTGAAGGGGAGACTACAAGGAAGTGATGGGAGTTGAGTGGTTGCATGAAATGTGGGGGAGATTTGTCCCTCTTGTGCGCATCCCCCACATTTCCTACTCCTTGGGTCTGGCTTGTCCCTAGACATTATGGTCCGCTCACTCGCAATCATAAACAGGGTGAATAGTATAGTTAGGGAAAGTTACTAAGCACTTTTTGCCTGTGTAATTTTCCGAAATAGGGATTTAAATGAGGCCATTATTCTTTAGGTGTTAGTGGTCCCTAATAAAAGACTGTCAGAATGAGATTGTAACGTTGTTGCAAAACCAGTCTCCAAAGGGATTAAAAATGTCCTAATCTTTGTAGTCTTCATTTTTAATACAAAACATGTTTTATAAGTTTTAAACCCTGCTCTTTTAAATAGACACCTGACAAATAAATCAGTTGTATCTCCAGAACTTAAAAAACATTTACACTCCTGTTCTACTGATCATTTTTTTCCCAACAGGAATGATTAAACTCCAATCAAAATAAAGGAATTCAAACCCTACCCAGGAATCCAGAAGTGTTGCGCTGGAATATTGCTGAGCAAAGGGAAGATGGCATTACAGATCGTTAAATACGAACATAATCATCTATTATATCAAAAGGGCCATTTGCGCTTCTTAATACATAGCACCTATTTAAAACATACTGTAGTTATTAGAAAGGCTAATGCAAAAATCAATATGCTGTGATAATATTGTTAATTAATTGCATGCCTTTGAAATCTGAAAAACTCCTTACATGTACGTTCTTGTCTTGCATGCAAAGTTTTATGATGTGGCTGTTAGATATTAAAAAATATTATTTCATCTACATGTGGCAGGACTGTCATCGGGGATAAAACTCTTGCAATGTTTTTCCAGCTGCTCTTTGAAACCCATTAATATTTGGCACAGAGCCCAATGATTTAACAACCAAATGACTTGAAAGTGGGATCCAGGCCATAAGGGATGACTGCAAGTGAAAGGAGGATGTCTTGTTGTGTTCGGAAGGGGCAGAACTCACAGCTGGGAACATTGTAACATCTGTCTGTACCAATATTACCTGCCTATAATTAAGGGGTTATGACAGCTAATACACATCTCTGTGATAAGATTATAAAGCAGCAGGATCTTGTCAATCTATCAGGTTAAGTTTCATTCACTCGTCTTGTCAACTCTTGTTGTCTTGTATGACTAAAGTGAAACTACTTCCTACAGTAATCCAAACTCAGAATCAGTAAGAATGATCTTTTTTATTCCAAAACATTATTATTTACAATAACCAATACATTTGAATGACGGCTATATTCTAGGAAAAATCGCACGTTTGTAAGAAATGTAACAAAGTAGCATCAGTGTAAGTCATATAAAAGTATTTAAAAAATGCTAACATAATCTCTGATTCAAGAAGAAATGTTAGGAAGTATGCACACACAATGTGAGGAAGTATCAACACACACGAAACACGTCGGTGACACATTAATTGGACTTTACGCAGGACGTGTCCCATGATGTAGTAGGAGAGGCTGTATGAAGGTGCTACATGCATGAGAAAAAGGAGGCAGAGGGGCACCCTTAGCCTCAGCATAGATGTTAAGACTGATAAATGTATGTGAAGCTCGCTCAGTGGGCATCAATGTTGAGAATTTAGTTCCATAATAATGTAGGATCTTATTACCATTGCAAGTCAAATAACTGAACATATAGCTTATTGCATTTTTTGTTGGATGCACTAGCACAGCAGAGCTTTTTTTTGATTGCAAGCTATCTTGTTCTCTGGTTTTTTACAGACATACATTTGCTAAAAACACATTATGTAAGTAAAGGCAATCAAATGTATTCTGCCAGTCTAATTTTCTATAAATTCTCATATCAGACAAACTGAAGTTATTTTTTATTATAATAGTTACATTAATAACTTCAAGTTACATTAGGGCATACTTAATGGGTAAATATAAAATATATCAGTTTTAAGTTTCAAATGTGCCTAAACAAAGTTTGGTTTCCAATGGAACATCAGGAGAAATTTTAAATGTATGTGAAGGTTACAAAGTTTTACTATTTACTGATCTAAAAAACTGATTTAAAAGGAAGCAGAAAGATGTTACAGGGAATATAAATCATAATTCAATCAAAGTGCCATTATGTTAAAAGGTCACTAAATTCAGAGCAATTTGGACCACATCACAGTAAAGATCTCCTACAAGTATGTTGAGTTTTTGAATCACCTTCATTTTCACTAAGAAATCAGATAACTTAAAATCTGTGTTAACATGTGTAGGGAGCAAAAGAAGAAAAATGCGCTAACCCCCTTAACAAATGTGTGCAGAGTATGAAATGCTGGAATAACCTAAACAGGTCAGTTATGGGTTAATTGGTCAGTGCAGTCCTGAGTGCAGGGAAAACTGCTATCACTTAATGTCTTCACAACGCACTCAGCCGTCTGTTATTAGTGTAACTAAAAAATAGATAATTTTAACATACAATTTTGTGCTCTTTCACTCCATGAACGTCATGATATTGTATATATAAGTAAAATGAGAAAGAATTAGCAATTAGAATTAACGTTTTAAATATATATATATGCAGTACATGTTGTTGTTTTTCAGTTCTTCAGTCGTGTCTGACTCTCAGTGACCACATGGATGCAGCAAACCAGGCACATTTAAATCTGTAATCGAACCTGTGTCTTACCAATGAAGACGATTTTTAAATCAGATTGCTTATTGCTGTGCCACTATAGTCTGCTTGAAAATTGTATATAAATCCATAATTTAATGTAGAACAGTTAGAGACTCTGGCATCATTATTTATGCATATATCTTGCTGGTCGGCTTCAAGGGCTAAGCTAAAATGACAATATATCGGTGTCGATTCTTGATCAATTTAAAAAAAAAAAAACAATTCCAAAGGATTTTCCAGCCTCTAATTGATGGTGCACAGACAAATCGCTGTCCACTGCAGAAGGAACTGGCAAACCTTATGGATATGCATGACCAGATACATAAAGATAGATGGGCCGGTCGTGCTGTGGTCCATAAGGTCACAGAGTCAGACACAACTGAACGACTAAACAACGAGTTATCAGTGCATGCTTTGTGCCCAGAGAGACACTTCCCTTTAGTTTCAAGATTTTAATTAATATTACCGTACTTTTATTTCATGCTATAAGCAACTTTGTAATATTTAAACTATGCAGCTCATGATATAAAGCAATCGTTTTCTCATCCTTTTAAGCATTCATTCCCCAAACTGCATGAGAAAATAGTTTTCAGGTATATATTGAACAGTGTATTTCTTCAAAGACTATTTCAACACACACAACATATTTTACTCAATTAAAAGTATATATCTTACTGAAGTTAATACAATACTGCATCTACTGATGATTTATTTCTTAATAGGGAAGTAAAACTCCTCTCGTATAAAACATAACAATCAAATGGTGAATAATGAGTAATGACATATTCTTGTTTAAGAGTTCTGAACGTATCCTGGCTTCATCTATTATTGTATTAATTTATGGTGCATTAGGACAGATCAATTGCATGTAAGCAGGCTCACTGTGAAAAAAATCAAATACTGTAATAAATGGATTGGGGAATACCGCTAATGGCATTTACTTCCAGGGTGCTGAGATACCTGTGTGCAGCAATATTTTAAGTGGATTAATATTTGTACGTTATAGTCACTAATTTTGATTATTGTGTGCTGCATTGCACTTTAAATATATATTATACATCGTTTTTAACATTTAATTTTATTTAAAGTTTTTTTTCTTTCCAGGAATAGCATAAAACAAACAACTTATAGAGGTGCATATTCCAAAGTATTTGTTGTTGCAGAGTCCCACATAATTGTTTATTGCTTATTCTAATTATTTCAGTTTATCTAGAATGTATAATAGATATAAAGATAGATACTGTAGATAGAAAGATAGATAGATGGATAGATAAATATATTCCCCTTCTGGATCACTACCTTGTCGTGGTGTAGGGGCTTGTATACATCAATGAAGCCATGAGCTACACCATGTAGGGTCACACAAGATGGGTAGGTCATAGCAGAGGTCAAACCGATCATGGTCAACTGGAGTAGGAACTGGCAACCTACTCCAGAATCTTTGCCAATAAAACCATACAAGGTATACTTGGCGTGCTGCAGTCCATAGGGTAATGGAGAGTTGGACACAGCTGAATGACTAACCAACAACAATATACACACATATATATATATATATATATATATATATATATATATATATATATATATATATATAATCAATGTAAGTCATGTGTAAGGATGGAGATGGAGAAAGCCCCAGCAACACCGGCATAAGATTCCTTATTTTATTACAGAAGACTATATTGTTGAGTTGTGTCTTGGTTTTATATTTAAATAAAAACAATAACAAACAATTATAACCAACCTGTTCTATTATAACATATATACCTCAACATGATAAAAGCATAAAAAATGGAATTTTATATTAAATTATGTAATTGAGGATTAAATATTTGGCAGTGTCTGCCTGATGTTGGCATGTGTAGACTCCGTTTGTCTTTAGAAAACCTTGTAGTGGGTATTTCCCTCAATAACAGCAATAAGTTGAATTTTGGATAAACCACTTAGGCTGTTGATCTTTGACATACATGGTAAGAAAGTCTTTGTAAAGGAGTTTTGTCAAGTATTGGAGCTCAGACTAATAGCACATCCATCTTTCTACACGCCATAAATCTTAAGAAAATTTCTATTACTCTGCAATTTGTCTAGCTTATGCTATTTATTAGCCATTTTATTCTGCTGCTTTAAGAAGTAATGTGATGTTCATTTTATTGCTGGTTCAATAAATTGTTAATTATAATGCAGTGATTGCTGCTGACGTGATTTAAAAGCCACATTAGCACTATAGCATTAAGTTTTAAGTATTTTACCCTTCAATTCCTTGTTTATACAACAGTAAAAGGAAATAGCCTTGGAGTAATTTAAAATAAAATGAAATGCTACTTTTTTGCATCTATTTTTTATCATGTGATTTACAAAAAAAGTTTTATTAAGCAATGCTTAGAAGTGAATCTTTTTTAATGCTTATTTGCATTTTTAATTCATTTGAAATTAAAGCACTTTTTAAAATCATAAACTAAGCAGTAACTTTATCATCAAACATATTGTACCATTCACTGGAATCTAATTTCACTGTGATTCCAAATGGTACTGTAAATAAAATATTATGTTAGCAAAGAAAGATTTTGCTATGCAAAATATATAATAAAAACATGTGCCAGCCTCTGATGTTATAGTGCTTTTACGTAGGGTAATGCTGTGGTGATGATGTCATACTGCTTTAATATAGGGTAATATGGGGTGGTTATGTGACAATGCTTTGATGTATATATATTACATTATAAATCTCTCTTCACCATTCTGATTTCTCCTCCTCAGTCTTTTCCTATTCTCCTCTCGTCATACTCTGCTCTCTTCTCTTTATTCCTCATCTTCTCTCTCCCTGGTCCCCCTCATCTCTTGGAGGTGCAAGAAGAGTCCATAGACTCTACTATTATGTGATTTAGGCATTACCTCACCCTTTTTTCTTTCGCCGGTTCCTCTCCATGTCTCTTTGACTTCCTTATTAATCGTCTCATCCTTTCCTGTATTCCTCACATCTTTTACACCTGTATACCCTATCACTTCTATACCTTTATCACAATCTCTTTCCTATACATGCTATTTTGATCTCCTCTCTCACCTCCAACTCCCTCCAATTTTTCGGGCTCTCCTCCACCCTCCTTTTTGGCATCTCACCTAATATATTCTGCAACCCCCTAATTATCTTCTTTACCTGCTCCCTCTACCTCCCACAAATACTTATGTATTCAGTCACTGTGTATGCTGTTTACAGTCTTAGCTCCTGAAGCAACAATGTTACTTGACTGTGTAGTAAATAACAGACACTAGATATATTTAGCACACTTCTATCAAAACAAAATAATTTCTTGATAAGCATTTGATTCAGGCAAGTAAGGTAGTCTAGTCTGTTGGTTCATATATGCCATCAAAACCTATGCTACTAAGGTGTACTCAGAACTAATGTACTCCAGCTTATCGTTTAAAGGTCGTAAAACTACCTGAAACATATATTTGGGAATACCAAATACAAAACTGATGCCTTGTGCTAATTCCATAGAGGTTTTGCTAAACCTTCCCAGAATTAACTGAAAATTATGGCATGATCCCCCTGACCACTCATATAATATAATGATTCCTATGAGGACTGCCTCCTGGGCATATGTGGTTGTGGTATGGGGAAACTGTACCTTGTCTGACCGACCTGCACAGGGACTAAGTGCAAAAGTTGTTATAGCTATTTAATATGTGTTTATGTTATGTTGATTACCCTATGTATACTAATTACTGTATGTAACGGATCTACTTGCACCCCGACCGGGTACCTCCGTTGATGGACGCGTCCTAGTTTGCGTCGAGGACTACAAGCACCACACTGGAGACCACAACCACCACAGACTTCACAACCGCCGTAGCTTAACTGGAGCCTCACGAATAGCCGCTAGCAGCTGAACAGGAAAAGCACCCAAAGATGCTAACACTCCTGGCAGTCAGTCTGTAACAGCATACCATGAATCCCCCCAAGAACGAGACATAAGCTCTGTGTTTGAGGGTCAAGCAGTGAACTCTCTTTATTGAAAAACAACACTTCACATACACAGTAGGGGCAGTGACTACCTTTGGTCAACCCCTAATTACCTTTGGCCAATCAGACAGGGTCCCTACGTGGGAACCATGAGACTCCTCCAATGGGCCAACCCAAGGCATGGCTACTATGCTCATTCTCACCCAGACTGTCCCAGTGGACACTTCCTGTTTTTCCTCCTGGACTATGCCCCTGGGGAAACCCCATACTGGCTCTTTGTTCAAGTCCTGGCGACACCCTGTGAGGTTTATCTTGTTCAGGATCTTGCTCAGCTTCTGCTATCTCTTGTGTGTTTTAGCAGATAGTATTAAGAGGCAGATGGGCAACTCCTGACCAAGTGTATGAGACCAAAGATATTTGACTGCATACCACACAATACAATATTTTTACAGATATAACCACAACATATTATAACCCAGAACATATCTGCAGATAGCTTAGGTCTGAGCACACATTATTACTGAATGGCGCTCAGACCACATACATATAGTTCAATGGCCATGGAACCAAAGTCTTTCTGCATAGGAAAATAAAGTATTTAAATGCCGGTCCATAGTCGCAGGGCAGGAGGCTGGCAAACAGTCCTCTCCAAGACAAAGTGGCGAAGGGCACTTCGTCACACATCTCCCCTTTGGGGGGAAGTGCCTCCGTTAGACGATCCACCAACCCACAATAAACCAGTGCTAGAGCAGGCCACCCACAACAAACAGTTACGGCACCTGGATATTTCGCTGTGGTGATGGGGCAACACGCTGAGGGGATTTGAGGGGCAGAGGCCAGCGGCACTCTGCCCTGATGCCAGCTCTTCTGCTGGTATAACCTGCAGAACATCCTGCTCTGTACAAGGGACAAAGGGAGGGCAGAGGCCGACTGCACTCTGCCCTGCTGTCAGCTCTTCTGCTGGGGTACTTGGGACATATTCCGGCTCAGTAGCCAGGGAAACGTGGGGGTCAGTGGGGGTTAACATTTCCTCTGTTAACCCTGGGGCCACATTAGCAGTTAGCTGGTGAGGGGAATTTGTACTTACCCCCTCCTCCGGTTGTCCCAGTGAGGGTAGTTGGGGATCTGGACAGGCTGTGGGCGCAGAGACAACGGTCCCATCTGCGCCATCTGGGAGATTGGTGTCTCCCCTGGTTAGTGTAAACTGTCGCTGGGGAGGAAGGACGACACCTTCTGCCCCCTGTGGTTCACACTGCCGCTGGGGGGAAGGACGACACCTTCTGCCCCCTGGGGTTCACCCTGCCGCTGGGGGGCAAGGACGACACCTTCTGCCCCCTGGGGTTCACACTGCCGCTGGGGGGGGGAAGGACGACACCTTCTGCCCCCTGTGGTTTACACTGCCGCTGGGGAGGAAGGATGACACCTTCTGCCCCCTGGGGTTCACACTGCCGCTGGGGGGGAAGGACGACACCTTCTGCCCCCTGTAGGGCCGGTAGAGAAACCTCGGTCCCATCTCTACCTGCCATCTGGAGGTCATCCCAGGACCAGTCAATGAAGCCTGGTTCTGCTTGTCGAGTAGGTTGGGGCTGCACGAAGCTGAGCAGGTGTTGGTAGTCCTGCTCCAGCTCCCACTCTCTCGTTACCAGGTGGGTCATGTCTTTGCTCACCTCGCCTTTGTCAACCCAGACATACATGCCCATCCGGTAGTCGTAGATGTCCCAAAACCTAGACCCCTCTGTGCTGCCAAGATCAATGTCGTCCTCCAAGGCATCCCATAATAAACCCGGGCCATCATAATCATTCCCCTCCGGTAAGTCGTGTTCAGACGTCCAGGGGGTAAGTCGAACGGTGTGCCACCAGAGGGCCTGGTATGCGTTGTATAGCCAGAGCTCTCGCCATACCAGGGTCTCTAGTCTTGTCACCCACTCATCCAGGGGCTGCTCTCCCAATAGATACATCCGCATCGCCACACGCTTCTGTAGCCGCTGCTCATCACTGGGGAGACTCTCACCTCGCCGCCATTGGGCATCTTCCTGGGCATCATACCAGTGTTCCTTTCTGTCTGCATCCCTGTAGTCCGCGGCCGCCTCCTCCTCCTCATCATGGAACGCTGTCCGAAAACTAGCCGGTTCCATCCTGCTGTAGGGTTCCATCCTGCTGTAGCCAGGGGCGCTGTACGGATACTAGCGTTGCCCTCAATTTGTAACTCCAAACGTTACCGGTGTCTCCGTGCTGCTTTTCCTCTTACTAGGACGCCATCCCACCACTGCCACCAATGTAACGGATCTACTGGCACCCCGACCGTGTACCTCCGTCGAGGGTCGCGTTCTAGTTTGCGTTAAGAACTACAAGCACCGCACCGGAGACCACAACCACCACAGACTCCACAACCGCCGTAGCTTAACTGGAGCCTCACGAATAGCCGCTAGCAGCTGAACAGGAAAAGCACCCCAAGATGCTTACACTCCTGGCAGTCAGTCTGTAACAGCATACCATGAATCCCCCCAAGAACGAGACATAAGCTCTGTGTTTGAGGGTCAAGCAGTGAACTCTCTTTATAAAAAAACAACACACATTTTTAAACACTTCACATACACAGTAGGGGCAGTGACTACCTTTGGTCAACCCCTAATTACCTCTGGCCAATCAGACAGGGTCCCTACGTGGGAACCATGAGACTCTTCCCATGGGCCAACCCAAGGCGTGGCTACTATGCTTATTCTCACCCAGACTGTCCCAGTGGACACTTCTTGTTTTTCCTCCTGGACTATGCCCCTGGGGAAACCCCATACTGGCTCTTTGTTCAAGTCCTGGCGACACCATGTGAGGTTTATCTTGTTCAGGATCTTGCACAGCTACTGCTATCTATGGGGTGTTTTAGCAGATAGTATTAAGAGGCAGATGGGCAACTCCTGACCAAGTGTATGAGACCAAAGATATTTGACTGCATACCACACAATACAATATTTTTACAGATATAACCACAACATATTATAACCCAGAACATATCTGCCGACAGCTTAGGTCTGAGCACACATTATTACTGAATGGCGCTCAGACCACATACGTTCAATGGCCATGGAACCAAAGTCTTTCTGCATAGGAAAATAAAGTATTTAAATAGAGATGTCGCGAATAGTTCGCCGGCGGACTTTTTTCGGCGAACATAGCATGTTCGCGTTCGCGGTGAACTGCGAACATATGCGAGATTCGACCCGCCCCAATACTTTATCATTTAGCAAACTTTGACCCTGCATGTCACAGTCAGCAGACACATTCCAGCCAATCAGCAGCATACACTCCCTTCCACACCCTTCTACCTCATGGACAGCAGCCATTTTGGAATCATAAGTAACTTGCAGTCTTACTGAGAGGAGGGACAGTTTGGATGATACTGCATCAATAGGGAAAACCATAGCTAGGCAAGTTTATTCAGTGTCCAGTGCAGTGCTGAAGGACTCTTGTGCATTATTATTATTATTATTATTATTACTACTATTTAATGTGTAGATGTACCAGCTGGGCATGTATTATTATTATTATTATTATTATTATTATTATTATTATTATTATTATTATTATTATTATATAATGTGTAGATGCACCAGCTGGGCATGCTCTTGTGCATTATTATTATTATTATTAGTAAAATACTACTACTAATAATAATAATAATGCACAAGAGCATGCCCAGCCAGTACATCTACACATTATATAGTAATAATTATAATAATGTAGAAGAGCATGCCCAGCCGGTACATCTACACATTATATACTAATAATAATAATAATAATAACAATAATAATAATAATGCTCAAGAGCATGCCCAGCCGGTACATCTACACATTATATAGTAATAATAATAAGAAGAATAATAAAGCAGAAGACCTCCCCTGTGTCTCCCCCCCACTCCCTCCCATGTGTCTCTCTCCCCCCTCTCCCCTGTGTCTCCCCCCCACTCCCTCCCATGAGTCTCTCCCCCCCTCTCCCCTGTGTCTCTCCCACCCTTGCCTGTGTCTCTACCCCCTCTCCCTTCCCCAGTGATTCTTTCCCCCCTCTCCTGTGTCTTTTCCCCCTTCCCTCTTCCCTGTGTCACTCCCCCCTCCCCTGTGTCTCTACCCCCTCTCCCTTCCCCTGTGTTTCTTCCCCCCTCCTCTGTGTCTTTACCCCCTTTTCTCTCCCCGGTGTCTCCTCACCCCTCCCTCCCATTAGTCTCTCCCCCCCTCTCGCCTGTGTCTCTACCCCCCACTCTCTCCTGTGTCTCTCCCCCCCTCCCATGTGTCTCTTCCCCTCACCTCTCCCTTACCCTGTTTCTCTTCCCCCCTCTGCCCTGTGTCTTCCTCCCCCTCTCCACTGTGTCTTCCTAACCCCTCTCCCCTCTCCTGTGTCTTCCTCTCCCTCTCCCCTGTGTTTCCTCCCCCTCTCTCCTCCCCTGTTAGCTTCTATACGCATACATACATACGATAAGAAATCTGGGGGGGGGGGGGTTACCCCTTACCCCCCCCTCCCCCCAGTTCCAACACCCATGTGTACTGTATAATATTGTATTGCATTATGTTATATTATATCACTAGCGACTTGCCTGGCACAAATGATGGGGCAATAAAGTTTGAAGCCATGGCAATGCTGTTTGCCACACAATGTGATGCTTTTTGTACTCTGAGGACCTTCGGCGCTCATTGTGAGCCTCTTCCCTCGTGTCCTTCATGTTTCGTGCTTTGCAACGATCAATCTTCAGCGCTCATCGCAAAGACAGTTATATAAGTACAGTGTTAAATATATAATTTTTTTTGTGCAGTGTAAATTATTTTTTTTTATTCAGGTCTCAGAGCATAATAAAGTGATTTAGATTTGTAACTGCTTTGAGAGTGCTATCGCTGGCAGCCAATGAGCAGTAATCCAGATATATAACTGCAGAGTAAAAAGTAAAACATTTTAGTGTAGTGTAAAGTCTACATTTTTATTTTCCATTACTAATTAATACTTATTAAATGAATGCACGATAATAACTATTGTGAATGAACAAATGTATTAGGAAGTGCGAAGCGTTAATGTATGTAAAGTAACCGCAGTGTAAAATATGCTATTAAGCGTATTTTTTTTATGTATTTTTTTTAAAATAATAATGAATTAATTAATTACTAAAATACTTTAACTATTTGTAATTAATATATCCAGTGATCAATAACCTGAAGAGCTAACAATCAGTTTTGATTTTCATGCAGCTTACAGTGTACATTTGGACTGTTGGTGACCCGAGGTGTAAGTGTCAGCAATGTGCGCAGTGCAACAGGGGAAACCGCTTGTATAGTCGTGTAACGCGCCATTTTAGATTTGTAATGTTACTAGTTGCAAGTTAGTGTTGTAAAATGTGTATGTGTTAGGCGGCTCGCCAGCAGTTTCCATTATTTATAATAGTGTATTTTGTACCTCGTCCGTTCCTAGGTAAAAGTCGTACATGGCTGGCGATGTTTTGCGCGGTTTGGGGTCGTGTAGCCTCGTTTTCATTTTTTCCGGACGCCATTTTTTTTGTCGCTTAGCCGATTTACAAGTGCCAACTGGGGAAGACGTTACAGATATCACATATATAGTTGTAAGCAGGCGGGTTGTTGCTAACGCTGCGGGCTTGCGAAGAGAGGGCCAGAGTTGCTGGCAAGGAGCGCCGAAGGCTCCCACGTCGGCTGCAATGAGCCGCAGGCGGGACTCACACCATCAAATTTACGGACTTACCATCCAAAAATACGGGACTTAGAAAAAAAAACATTACGAGCTCACAAAAATACGACCTTAACGCCCGAACCGCACGCACTTAAAAACAATAAAAACACAATAAATACACACAACAAACACATAAAAAGCTTACCCACAGCAAGGCGGGCACCGAGGACCTCTGCAAGTGAAGTTACACCTCCATTTAAGTCCAAATTCATGAGTTTAGACACCTGAAAATCACCTAAGTGAGAGAAAAAATGGCCCTTGAAAAAAAGAAAACGAGGCTACAGGACCCTAAACGCGCAAAACACATACGGATTTTCCTAAAAAGCCGTACGAGGTAAAGATACACTATTAACAAGGGCGCTAAATCATCCACACCCGCGTACCACATACACATTCCCCGCCATTTTACAACACTAACTTACACAATGCGGAAGTACCCAGCTACCCTAACGGCTTCCCCTCACGCACGCAGCCTATTTACACTACACACTGCACACATTGCTGACACTTACACGGCAGCTCCACAGCACTGAAAACCTACATTGTATGCTGCAGGAACATGAAAACAGATTGTCAGCTCTTCAGCACAATGCTTCCTGCATATATTACTTACAAATAGGTAAAGTATATTCATTTAGTAATTATTTCATTAGCATACAAAAATACATATACACAAAAAATACATTATCACATTAAACATAAAAGCCATTCACTGTGCGCCTCACAACGAGCATCAACGCTGCTTATAGCATACAAAGCCTTGCAATAAGCGCAAAAAACACATCACCGCCGACCAAAGAACAGCAAAAGCGCCTATCAGAAAAAAAAATACAACCAACAGCCTCGCAATGAGCGCTGAAGGATCTCCGACCGCCAACAAAATGAATGTCTCGTCCAAACCATTACCTGCCTTACAATCTTATTGCCGCCATTTTTTGATGGGCAAGTCGCTAGTAAATATATAAAGATCAAGATAATAAAAGTATCAGGAAATGTAACACAAAGATGCACGCGCGTCTGAATAATACGACAAATACGGATTTTTGTCATAAGTGATATGATCGCAGTATTGGGTCATAAACCCTAAACACTGGAATCTGTTACAAACAATTTACTGATGATGTCATTAATGGGCTTCAAGGGGGGGGATCTCTTTTCATACTTTTTGAGCGGTGCAAATCCAACATACGCAGAGCGGAAACGCCACATCTGTGGGACACACACAAAGGGGTTCACTTTGGGAGAAAAAAACAAACAAATATGAAATATTTAATAATCATATTTTGATGTTACCAACAGATAAGGAAACGAAACTGAGGTTATTATATCTAATAGTAGCAAGCCTGGGAGTACTGGGAGTAATAATACTGCAGCAGGAGGTCAGGACTAATGTCACTCTATAGACACCCAGTCAGATAAAGGTCAGTACTAATGTCCCTCTATAGACCCCCAGTCATATAAAGGTCATTACTAATGTCCCTCTATAGACACCCAGTCAGATAAAGGTCAGTACTAATGTCACCTATAGACCCCCAGTCATATAAAGGTCAGTACTAATGTCACTCTATAGACACCCAGTCAGATAAAGGTCAGTACTAATGTCACCTATAGACCCCCAGTCATATAAAGGTCAGTACTAATGTCCCTCTATAGACACCCAGTCAGATAAAGGTCATTACTAATGTCCCTCTATAGACACCCAGTCAGATAAAGGTCAGTACTAATGTCCCTCTATAGACCCCCAGTCATATAAAGGTCATTACTAATGTCCCTCTATAGACACCCAGTCAGATAAAGGTCAGTACTAATGTCACCTATAGACACCCAGTCAGATAAAGGTCAGTACTAATGTCACCTATAGACCCCCAGTCATGTAAGGTGTAACCCTTACACTACCTGATCGATACAACATCATACCTGAAGTTTTAAAGCACGTTATTCCAAACAATTTAGGAATGTTAGGTAATTTATGCCCTTTATGGCTTAAAACCAGACTCTGCATCAACTATGTAATTTTCCATGGGAGTTTTGCCATGGATCCCCCTCCGGCATGCCACAGTCCAGGTGTTAGTCCCCTTGAAACAACTTTCCCATCACTATTGTGGCCAGAAAGAGGCCCTGTGGGTTTTAAAATTCGCCTTCCCATTGAAGTCTATGGCGGTTCGCCGATGTTCACCGGTTCGCGAACATTTGCGGCGGTTCGCGTTCGCGGTTCGCGAACCGAAAATTTTAGGTTCGCGACATCACTATATTTAAATGCCGGTCCATAGTCGCAGGGCAGGAGGCTGGCAAACAGTCCTCTCCAAGACAAAGTGGCGAAAGGCACTTCGTCACACATCTCCCCTTTGGGGGGAAGTCTAACCAGGCACCTGACCTTCTGCCGGTCAGTGCCTCCGTTAGACGATCCACCAACCCACAATAAACCAGTGCTAGAGCAGGCCACCCACAACAAACAGTTACGGCACCTGGATATTTCGCTGTGGTGATGGGGCAACAAGCTGAGGGGACTTAAGGGGCAGAGGCCAGCGGCACTTTGCCCTGATGCCAGCTCTTCTGCTAGTATAACCTGCAGGACATCCTGCTCTGTACAAGGGACAAAGGGAGGGCAGAGGCCGACTGCACTCTGCCCCGCTTTCAGCTCTTCTGCTGGGGTACTTGGGACATATTCCGGCTCAGTAGCCAGGGAAACGTGGGGGTCAGTGGGGGTTAACATTTCCTCTGTTAACCCTGGGGCCACATTAGAAGTTAGCAGGGGAGGGGAATTTGTACTTACCCCCTCCTCCGGTTGTCTCAGTGAGGGTAGTTGGGGATGTGGACAGGCTGTGGGCGCCGAGACCACGGTCCCATCTGCGCCGTCTGGGAGATTGGTGTCTCCCCTGGTTAGTGTAAACTGTCGCTGGGGAGGAAGGACGACACCTTCTGCCCCCTGTGGTTCACACTGCCGCTGGGGGGGAAGGACGACACCTTCTGCACCCTGGGGTTCACCCTGCCGCTGGGGGGCAAGGACGACACCTTCTGCCCCCTGGGGTTCACACTGCTGCTGGGTGGGAAGGACGACACCTTCTGCCCCCTGTGGTTCACACTGCCGTTGGGGGGGAAGGATGACACCTTCTGCGCCCTGGGGTTCACACTGCCGCTGGGGGGGAAGGACGACACCTTCTGCCCCCTGTAGGGCCGATAGAGAGACCTCGGTCCCATCTCTACCTGCCATCTGTAAGTCTGGTTCTCCTTGTCGAGTAGGTTGGGGCTGCACGAAGCTGAGCAGGTGTTGGTAGTCCTGCTCCAGCTCCCACTCTCTCGTTACCAGGTGGGTCATGTCTTTGCTCACCTCGCCTTCGTCAACCCAGACATAAATGCCCATCCGGTAGTCGTAGATGTCCCAAAACCTAGACCCCTCCGTGCCGCCAAGATCAATGTCGTCCTCCAAGGCATCCCATAATAAACCCGGGCCATCATAATCATTCCCCTCCGGTAAGTCGTGTTCAGACGTCCAGGGGGTAAGTCGAACGGTATGCCACCAGAGGGCCTGGTATGCGTTGTCTAGCCAGAGCTCTCGCCATACCAGGGTATCTAGTCTTGTCACCCACTCATGCAGGGGCTGCTCTCCCAATACATATATCCGCATCGCCACACGCTTCTGTAGCTGCTGCTCATCACTGGGGAGACTCTCACCTCGCCGCCATTGGGCATCTTCCTGGGCATCATACCAGAGTTCCTTTTTGTCTGCATCCCTGTAGTCCGCGGCCGCCTCCTCCTCCTCATCATGGAACGCTGTCCGAAAACTAGCCGGTTCCATCCTGCTGTAGCCAGGGGCGCTGTACGGATACTAGCGTTGCCCTCAATTTGTAACTCCAAACGTTACCGGTGTCTCCGTGCTGCTTTTCCTCTTACTAGGACGCCATCCCACCACTGCCACCAATGTAACGGATCTACTGGCACCCCGACCGGGTACCTCCGTTGATGGACGCGTCCTAGTTTGCGTCGAGGACTACAAGCACCGCACCGGAGACCACAACCACCACAGACTCCACAACCGCCGTAGCTTAACTGGAGCCTCACGAATAGCCGCTAGCAGCTGAACAGGAAAAGCACCCCAAGATGCTTACACTCCTGGCAGTCAGTCTGTAACAGCATACCATGAATCCCCCCAAGAACGAGACATAAGCTCTGTGTTTGAGGGTCAAGCAGTGAACTCTCTTTATAAAAAAACAACACACATTTTTAAACACTTCACATACACAGTAGGGGCAGTGACTACCTTTGGTCAACCCCTAATTACCTCTGGCCAATCAGACAGGGTCCCTACGTGGGAACCATGAGACTCTTCCCACGGGCCAACCCCAGGCGTGGCTACTATGCTCATTCTCACCCAGACTGTCCCAGTGGACACTTCTTGTTTTTCCTCCTGGACTATGCCCCTGGGGAAACCCCATACTGGCTCTTTGTTCAAGTCCTGGCGACACCCTGTGAGGTTTATCTTGTTCAGGATCTTGCTCAGCTCCTGCTATCTCTTGTGTGTTTTAGCAGATAGTATTAAGAGGCAGATGGGCAACTCCTGACCAAGTGTATGAGACCAAAAATATTTGACTGCATACCACACAATACAATATTTTTACAGATATAACCACAACATATTATAACCCAGAACATATCTGCAGATAGCTTAGGTCTGAGCACACATTATTACTGAATGGCGCTCAGACCACATACATATAGTTCAATGGCCATGGAACCAAAGTCTTTCTGCATAGGAAAATAAATTATTTAAATGCAGGTCCATAGTCTCAGGGCAGGAGACTGGCAAACAGTCCTCTCCAAGACAAAGTGGCGAAGGCCACTTGGTCACACTGTATGTTATGTTGCTTCTCTATGTGTGATTGACTTATGATGTTAGATTCTGTATGTTGCATGTCGGTTCATGAAAAGTTAACTTTAGTTTGCTCTGATGGATGATACAGAAAAAGGTGTATCTGTTATAAAGTTTCCACCACAATAAAAACAGTTTCAGCACCATTTGTCCAGATGAAGTATCCTGTATGCTTATCCTGTGTGTTCACATTTGTTAAATGCTGCACACAAGGAAGAGGTTTTTAGAGACATCTGCTGTCTTGGTGAAAAAGAACCTCAAAGATCTGCTGGGTGGGTTTGGCTATAACAGCCTTATCAAGCCCAACTGAAGAAAGCAGATTGTAACAGTTGGTGGCAGCGGTGAGATCTCAGCAGCAGAAACAAGCAGCAGGATGGCTACCTATGAGGACAAGGTGTCCAGAAGGTTTCAAAAGTGGAGAGCTATGGAGGGTGTGGCTAGCAGCAAACAGAGAGGAAGCAAAACAACATAGCTCCCAGCAATAAGGCTTTAAAAAACATGAAAATTATATATAAAGTAACTTCTCTATCACCAAATCAACAAATTTGCACACAGGAGGACCCAGCTGGCTTTAAAAATCAAGTTTGGCAACTTTTTTCCTGAGATTTGCAGCTGAACCAGAACAAAGGAGACTCTGAAACACTGATAAACAACATGCCTACTTAAGGTTGGTAATGACTCATATTGCCTGTCTGTTTCAAACCTATACAATTCTTTGCCTTTTCTTTGCCAATTCTTTGTATACTACTGGAGATCTAGTCTGTGTAATAATCTAAAGATATGGTACACAATAAAATGTATTACTTTTTAAGAGAAGACCCAGCAGCTTATCTTTCAAAGCTATAATATATGAAAGAGGATGTGTGTTTCTCCTGAAAAAAACATTTAAGACCATATATAAAGTGACTTATCTATTACCAAATTGATATATATGACCAGGATTGTGCACAGGAGGACCCATCTGGTTTTAAAAATCAAGTTTGGGGATCCAGAAGCTGCAAGTTGCACCCTAACAAGAAGAGACTGTGTGAGAGGCCCAGAAAAGATTACAGCTTTGCTGCTACTAAAAACACTGCAAACCTAGGGGCACTAAAGGGAGACTTTAATACTCTTGGCTCCCAAAAGCTCAGGGACCTGTACAGTTAAAAACACTCCAAAGGACAGAGAAAGCAGATACTGCTAAGAGAGGCTTGATGCAACACAGAAGCCTCCCATATTTTATTACAGACTTTGTTTTGTTATGCAAGTGGGACATTAAAAGATTCTGAGAAGTTATGGTCCTAGCGGACATTACAATCTGGCTAAGGGTCTCACTATAAGGCTTAAAGGCCCCAACTTGATTTCTATGTAATAATAACAGATTGAGAAAGTTTGCCTGCAGCTCGTGTTTGTCTAAAAGACTGGATTGCCCTGCTATGTGGTGTTGAAAGTCTCCATGACTCTGACACTAGTGTGCTAACACTGACACCCGGTGGACACTCTAAGAATAGCGCATCCAAATCACAAACTGCACTAATCTGTAAGCATTTTCTGTTCAAGGAAGTTTTTTTCTGTATCCTTAATTCGGATGAAGAGCCCTTACCCTGGGAGCACATATTATACAGCACTGGGGCAGGGATTGGTGATCTCGGAGGCATTAAAGGAACGACAAATTCCCTTACTCAAGGCGTTCGTCATGCCCCAGAGGACACTGGGCCAGAGAAGATCAACACGCCCAGGGGGCAGCTTGACCGTGGCTCCCATGCATGCATGAGGCTGGCAGCCACTAAGCCATTTATGATTAATTAACTACTTTAGCACTATACCAACCCATTACCCTCTAATCCAGCTAACAGACTGGTCCAGGTCCTTAAACTTGAATCTCTACCCTCCTTAAAAGATGGCAAGTCGCAGTACTAGCAAAGTACAAAAAAAACAGACTGGAAAGGGAATCCAGGAGTTCTACAAACCACCTGACGCAAGCAGCAACCCAAGTCCGAGTCCTAATTCGGAACATCCGGACTCGCCGGCCCAGGCAGTGGCGCAGAGCTCACAACCAGTTCAAATGGAACTAACGGACGGCACCCTGTCCAAAATCAAGCAGATCATGCAAGCTGAAATCAAGCACGCAGTAGATGATCTACGGTCAGACATCAAGTCCCTGACCCAGAGGCTGCAGGGCCTGGAGGAAAGTACAGACCAAATTGTGGAGGCCCAAGCACTTGATAAGCAAGATATCTTGCAGAACGCGTCTAAGATCCAGATACTGGAAGACAAAGTGGAGGACGTTTTGCAGTACTCTAGAGACTTTATCAGCATGATCCTTCCATCGGTCGAGGAATCAGATTGGACAATAGAAAGAGCTCACAGAGCGATGGGGTCATCTAGGGACCAAAATACACCCAAAGACATCATCATCAGATTTACACAGCAAAAAGCTAGGGATTTAATTCTAGCTGAAACGAGATTAAGAAAGGAAATCGTAGGTCCAGACGGCACTAAGATCCAAGTTTATATGGACCTTTCACCCTCTACCTTGCAGAAGAGAAGGGAGATGAGACCCACACTAAGAGTACTCTCCCATTATAAAATACCGTATAGATGGGGTTCCCATTCGCCTTTTTGTTCACGTAGAAAGGAAAATCTTTCAGGGTGCTATCAGGAGGAAAGCCAAAGCCTTTTAAACAGACTGAGACTCGTGCCTGAGGATTCAGAGGAGGAAAGCTCCTTCCTTCAGGCGGATTCGAGGCAGACCAGGAGGGGTTCAGAGAACCCGCTGCCTCAAAGATCAAAGTCCAGTACCAACCATGTGAGGGACGTCAAGCATCGGGAGCAGGGGGCGACGGAGGACCCTTTATCCTAAAAATGTTTCCAGGTCCACACTCTTGCTCTATGAGTTTTTCCATACTGTCCACAGAGGTTGGACTTTACCTCGGGATTGGAGAGAGGAAAACCCGATTCTCCAGACTCTTCGCACATGCTGGGACATTGAGCACACTACAGACTCTACCTCAGTATTGTATCTTGGTTTGTGCATATGTTTAGCGGGAGCATATAGGGGCTAGAGGCCAGGCTTAACTTAAGGAGATGTTAACTCATGTAGGGTTTCTTGACTCTTATAAAACCTCTTTAGCCAGCAGTGGGTAATGGGTTAAATTGTTTTTCTAAAATGTTTTTCTATTTGTTTTCATATTGTTCTCTAACTCGCTTAGTATTGCATACATTTTATTGAGTACTCAGGATGGCTACCTTAGGTAGCTAAGTTTCATGACAACCAGGGGCTTAGTGCCCAAGATATGGCTAATATTATTATGGTTAATGTTAATTGATAGTTTTCTCCCTGTAGGAATAATTAGGGGGGGTAGGTTCCCTTACCTTAATCCTATCGGAATGACTATATGTAGTAGGCAAGGGAGGACTCACTGTCTTTGTAGGTTTATTACTGAGATACTAAATTGTACTGATACTGTTTTTTGTTTTTTTACATGTTATGCCGCTTGTGCCTGGCGGATCAAGAATTGCCTGGAGTCGTCCGAGTCTGGAGCGAGTTGTGGTGGGCATGTCCCGGACCGGCCGGTATGGGAAACGGGAGCCGAGGCAAAGTGGTCCGCGTAGGGTAACTTTCTAGAGACTTTTACACACTTAGAGAACAGACAACCATGACGGATCACCCACATAATATAATAACACATAATGTAAAAGGCTTCAATTCCCCGTTTAAAAGGCGTAAAGCCTTCCTCTTTTATAAAAAAATCAAACCCTCTATAATTTTTTTGCAAGAAACTCACTTTGTATCAGATAAAGTCCCAAAATTCCTCCACAAGGATTACCCAAATTTTTACACTTGTTCACAACAAACCAAAAAAGCAGGTATGGCCATTCTCCTTCACAAGAACCTCCCCTTCAAGCTAGAGAAGCAGGTAAAGGATAAGGAGGGTAACTTCCTTATAATTACAGGTACGGTTCTTGAACTTAAGGTTTCCCTTGTGAATTTATATGCCCCCACGGTTAATCCGCACAACACGCTAATCAAACTTTTGAACCTCTTGAAGCAAGAGGACAGAGGGAAAATTATCATAGGGGGGGACCTAAACCTGGCGCTTCAGCCATTCCTGGATAGGTCAGGGACACCCTCGTACACCAGGGATGCGAGAAAACTTAAAGTCATACATGCCCTACTTAAAGAACTGGACTTAATAGATGCCTGGAGGGGGTTACATCCTTCTGAAAGACAATACACATTCTTTTCCCCTACACATAACACATACTCCAGGATTGATGCCTTGTTAATCAACTCCTCACTGTTCAATAGCGCATCAGATGCCCAAATTTTACCCTGCCCATGGTCAGACCACGCGTTGATATCTTGTAAATTAAGTTTAAGCCAAAATAATCCCCACATCCACGCTTGGCGTCTGAACGACAAGTTGATCACGTGCTCAGAGATACGGGCCCAAATAGATGAGGAAATTAACACCTTCTTCGTTCTGAACGATATTCCTGAGACGGAAATAGGATGGTCCTGGGTTGCCCATAAGGCTTACATTAGAGGGATAATCATAAAAATCTCAGCGGCATATAGGAAGAAACTACTCAGCAAAGAAAACGAACTCTTCCAGAAATTACAAAAGTTGGAAAAGTTAAACCAGAGTAAATTCACCAGGGAAACACAAAACTTCATAAACCGAACCAGGTCAGAATTAGACACCATTCTGGCAGAAAGAACCGAGAAGGCCATTAGAAAAACGAGACATAAATTTTACTGTCAAATTAACAAGCCCTCTGCTATGCTGGCCAGGAGACTAAATTTTAGAAATAACTCTGCGCGCATTCACCAGCTTAGGGACGTGAGGGGGGAAATTTCTATGAAACAGGATGAGATCAAAGAAACTTTCAGAAAGTATTACCAGGACATTTACTCATCTAAACTGGTGGCCAATAATTATAAAATTCCCGAATTCCTGAACGCCTATGACCTCCCTTCAGCCACTGAGGAGGATTTAAATATGTTAAATGCTGAAGTCTCGCTAGAGGAGAAAGCAGAACGATCAAAACCTTGAAAAAAAGTAAAGCTCTGGGCCCGGATGGCTTTACAAACAATTACTATGCCACATTCAATAATCCACTTGCCCCAAAGTTGCAAAAGCTTTTCAGGGATATTATGGAGGGGAAGACCATGCCCCCCGAACTCAATCAGGTGAGTCTTATCTTTCTCCCCAAACCGGGTAGAGATCCTTTACTGGCTAAAAACTTCAGACCCATTTCTCTCTTGAATGGGGATGTGAAAATCCTTGGGAAAATATTGGCCACCAGATTAGCAAAGTTTCTGCCAAGGTTGATACATAAGGACCAAGTGGGATTTATTCCCTATAGACAGGCGGGGGATAACATAAGAAGACTTCTCAACGTATTTCACTTAGCCAAAAAGGATAATACCCCCTTATGTACAATAGGACTAGACCTGGAGAAAGCCTTTGACTCCATAGAATGGCCATACCTGCACGCCACACTGTCGAAGTTTGGGTTGGTGGGTAATTTTGTGAATGTTATTAAGTCTTTTTACAATAATCCATCTGCAAACATCAGCATTCCAGGGGCTGATCACACACTTATCAACATTAAAAGAGGCACAAGACAGGGCTGCACCCTTTCCCCCCTCCTGTTCGCGCTAGCCATTGAGCCATTGGCTCAGGCTATTAGGAATAGCGCCTTAATAACAGGGATAAATGTAGGCCTACATCAGTTCAAATGTTGCCTCTTTGCCGATGACATCCTGTGCACACTTACGAACCCAATTCACTCACTACCAGCCTTGATGTCCCTGATGGAGTCCTTTGGGTTCATCTCGGGGCTCAAAATTAACATAGACAAGACGGAAGCGATCTTGGCTCAGGCTCCGCAGGCCTTGAGAGATACTCTCAAATCCCAGTACTCCTTTGATTGGCCAGAAAAATATATAAATTATTTAGGTATTAAAATTACTCCGGAGATCACTGGCCTGTATCAGTCCAACTATATTCCGCTATACAAGTCTCTGAATCAGGACTTGTTGAAATGGAATAAGTATCATCTCTCTTGGTCGGGGAGGATAAATGCAATAAAAATGAATATTCTCCCCAGGATCCTGTACTTTTTCAGGACTCTGCCTATTCAGGTACATACGAGAGACTTGACCAGCTTCCAAAATGCAATATTCAGATTTATTTGGAATTACAAGCACCCTAGAATAAGGAAAGCAATTATGATGAGGAGAAGATCCTCTGGAGGCTTGGGCTGTCCCGACCTCCTTAAATACTTCAGGGCAGCCCAGATTTCTTTCTTGCCCCAGGCGCATTCGGCAAAACACCAGCCACTTTGGGTCTTTGTAGAAAACCACCAAATTGCACCATTAAAATGGGATACTCTTATATGGGACCCTTCTTCCCTGTTGCCCTTAAAGCTGGCTCGAAACAACCCGATGATAGCCCTGTCTTTGAGGGAATGGGAAAGAGCTAACATCAGTAGACAGCTAAGCCCCAATATCTCTTTGCTAACCACTACACTCCCTTCCCCAAGCACCCTTGAGGAGATGGGTACGTTCTCCAAAGATTGGTGGATCTCACTGAAGTTAGATAGGTTTGGAAGCTGGGTTAGAGAGGGTGCAGTACTAAATACTGGGAGTTTTATGGAAACGTACAATCTCCCACCCAGAGAATACTTCAACTACAACAAAATTCGCCACAATCTTACCATTAAACTCCGTAAATGGGGCCCGCCAATTTCAACTTGGTTCACACTAATATGTAATAAAGCCCCACTAACCAGGGGAATATTGGGGGAACTGTACGCTATATCCAACTCTAATGACATGGCTAGCAAGCCCAAGCATGTTAAGCAATGGGAACAGGATATGGGAGTAGAATGGGACATGAGTAGGTGGTCCAAAATTAGCCTGGAACTGACAAAAGGCTCCAGATACTTTAGCCATATGAAAACATCAGCCAAAGTTTTATTTAGAACCTATTACACGCCAGACAGGCTACACAAAATGGACCCTAATATCTCTCCTGAGTGTTTTAGAGGCTGTATCAGAGGAGGTTCCTTCCGCCATATTTGGTGGGACTGCCCAATTGCTCAATCATTGTGGCACAAGGTGGCCGAACTGGCCTCTAATACACTTAAAACAAAAATACATCCCAAGATGGGAACATGTCTCCTAGGGCTTCCAGTACAAAACTTACGTATTCACCAAAATAAGTGGCTTCAATTTATCATGTTGGCGGCTAAAAGCAGTCTGGCAGGAAATTGGCGGAAGAATACACTAGATATCCACTCAGTCATTAACAAAATCAACTTTATTATGACATTTGAACATATGACGGCAACTTTAAACGATACGGTGGCTGTTTATAAGGAAATATGGGGTGACTGGAGCGGGACGGAACACTCATTGCAGATACACTGGTAGTGCACTGATAGAGAGGGGGAGGCAGATAATAGCTGGTACGGTCCGGGACAGGGCTCTCCATGGTACCTTGTTTGAGGTCGCTGCGGACTTGGACGGTAAGAAAGGTAGTAAGCAATTTCTGTAAAACGTAATGTTGAAAGGCACACGTTAATTTGTGTTAAGTTATGTTATATTTTTGTTAGTTAAAATTGTTTTAATTTCTGAAATAAGTAACCATAGCAGGATATCTAGCACATGCGAGACATAGATAGAGCATTTAAGCATGGGTAACTTACCTAACCTGTTATAGGTTGCATGCATAGACTATCTTAATAATAGAAAAAGGAAAAAGGCGGAGGGTGACACACGGAATTGACATATGTATTTTATCTTGGGCTAGCACAAATGTATAAGATGAAAATCATAAAGTGTGGGGGACCTGCGTGTCACTCCTTGTTTTCAAATGTGCTTGTCTTGTGAATGTGTCAATAAAAACTTTATGAAAAAAAAAAAAGTGGAGAGCTATTATGCCAAATGATCTAACTATGGATCAGTTGGTTACTCTCCGGGCACAGATCAAGCAGGAAGAATACTGAAGGAAAGTGAGGTGTCTGCTTGCCTCTCTCCAGTGCCTGTGGAGATCCAGAGCCCAGTGACAGCCCAGCTAGAGGTGCTCCAGGTGAAAAGGGAACTGATTGGCAAGACAGTTTAACAGAAAACAGCAGCTAGGATAGAATTTGGAGGCTTATCAAATGAGGAAAAGTTTTTGTCGGCACCTTGGAGGAGTTGCAGAGACCTAAAGGAGGTTTGCCAATTATGACCAGACCAGCTCATTGAGTGCCTGCCTAGCAGAGGTAATCGAGGAGAAAAGAAGCAAGAGTACAAAGATGATGGATTGGCAGGCACACTGGCTTGCCACAGAAGTGGATCTGGCAGCAACTCTTATAAGTAAGCGAATGGCATTCGTGCGGCTCCAGCAAGGAGATGAGCTATCAAAATGACTGGAAGATCTGGTGTGGGAAGAGCTCTATGTGGGAGAGCAGTATAATGGCCAGATGGCACTGTCTATTGCATTACAATGGCCTAACTACTCCAGGCTGAAGTTAATGGAAAGACTCCAGGAGGTACTGCAGTGCGATACAGCATATGGCATTGGCCCTTCAGAAAATAGAGTGATCCTGTATAATCAGAGCTTCCAAGAATTGGGACTAGAACCAGCGTCCAAGGAGGCTGCACTGATTGAACCCTTGATCCAGCAGGAGTTGCAGCTGGAAGCTAAGTATGTGGAGCTGCTGGAGAAGGCGTCTCAGGGTAAGGCTTGGCTCAAAGGGTGTAAGGACCCCTGCAAACTGGGTGAGAATGAAGAAAAAGCATCCTAACACCAGGAGGTCCTAGAAGCATTCATCTGTTTGCATTCTTGTTTGCCCTTAGAGACCACTAATTTGTTGGGAAGTGTGGATCTGGAAGGGGGCACAGAGGATTATTTCCAGAAAGTAGGCCATGTAGAGAGCCTGACTGGGAGCTACAAAGCTTGCCGGTTCTTGGAAGAACTAAAGATGGACTGTGAACCAGTAATGGGGCTCCAGCTGATAACCACTGTCAGGGAACTAGACACAGATCCAGGAACAGGAACCGGGATGAGACCTGAGGTCCTGCCAGATCAACAACTGAAGAACCAGTTATTCCCACTGATCTGGTGCACCACCACTAAAAGCAGTGTTATAGAGGTGAAAAATAACTATTTACAGATCCCACTCCAAGGAGAGAGCCCAGATTGGAGCAGTTGTGGTCACCAACCCTTGGGAAAGATTGTAATGGACTGTGAGCCATTGATGGAGGCTAGAGGAAAGGTCAATAATTCTGATGCCAGCCAACAGGTACAAATGCTCAAATGCATTCTCTCCCTAATAACAACAAAATAAATACATGTATATACAGTGTCTTGCAAAAGTATTCAGCCCCTTGGCATTTTTCGTGTTTTATTGCCTCCCAACCTGGAATTAACATGGATTGTTTGAGGATTTGCATAATTTAATTTTCGGAACATGCCCACAACTTTGAAGATTTTTATTTTTTTATTTTATTATTGTGAGGCAATCAACAAATAGGACAAAATAACAGAAAACGTCAATGTGCATAACTATTCACCCCCCTAAAGTCAATACTTTGTAGAGCCACCTTTTGCAGCAATAACAGCTCAAAGTCGCTTTGCATAAGTCTCTATGAGCTTGCCACATCTTACCACTGGGATTTTTGCCCATTCCTCCTTGCAAAACTGCTCCAGTTCCTTCAAATTGGATTTGTTGCTCTTGTGAACAGATTTTCTTTTGGATTGAGATCTGAGCTTTGAATAGGCCATTCCAACACATTTACATGTTTCCCCTTAAACCACTCAAGTGTTGCTTTAGCGGTGTGTTTGGGGTCATTGTCCTGCTGGAAGGTGAACCTCCGTCCTAGCCTCAAATCACGCAGAGTGGTACAAGTTTTGCTCTAGAATATCCCTGATTTTAGCACCATCCATCTTTCCCTCAACTCTGACCAGTTTCCTAGTCCCGGCTGCTGAAAAACATCCCCACAGCATGATGCTGCCACCACCATGTTTCACAGGATGGTGTTCTTTGGGTGATGTGATGTGTTGGGTTTGCGCCAGACATAGCATTTTCTTTGATGGACGAAAAGTTCAATTTTAGTCTTATCAGACCAGAGCACCTTCCTCCATACATTTTGGGAGTCTCCCACATGCCTTTTCCCTATTCAAAATGTGCCATGTTTTTTGCTGAAAGTAAAGGCTTTCTTCTGGCCACTCTGCCATAAAGCCCAACTCTATGGAGCGTACGACTTATTCTCGTCCTATGTACAGATACTCCAGTCTCTGCTGTGGAACTCTGCAGCTCCTCCAGGGTTACGTTAGGTCTCTGTGCTGCCTCTCTGATTAATGCCCTCCTTGCCCGGTCCGTGAGTTTTGGTGGGTGGCCGTCTCTTGGCAGGTTTGCTGTTGTGCCATGTTCTTTCCATTTGGTTATGATAGATTTGATGGTGCTCTTGGGGATCATCAAAGATTTGGATATTTTTTTATAACCTAACCATGACTTGTACTTCTCAACAGCATTGTCTCTTACTTGTTTGGAGAGTTCATTGGTCTTCATGGCAGTGTTTGGTTAGTGATGCCTCTTGTTTAAGTGTTGCAGCCCCTGGGGCCTTTCAAAAAAGGTGTGTATATGTAATGACAGATCATGTGACACAGTTTGCACACAGGTGGACATCATTTCACTAATTATGTGACTTCAGAAGGTAATTTGTTGCACCAGAGCTTTTTATGGGCTTCATAACAAAGGGGGTGAATACATAAGCACATGCCAATTTTCTGTTTTCTATTTCTAAAAAATTTTTTTATGTATATATTTTTCTCATTTCACTTCACCAACTTAGACTTTTGTGTTCTGATCCATCACATAAAATTCAGATTAACAAAACATTGAACTTAAGGTTGTAATGTAACAAAATAGGTCAAGTCAAGGGGGTGAATACTTTTGCAAGGCACTGTATATTGAATCTATAAATATAAATGTGATGTCTATTTAATAAAAAATAAAAATTAAACAATTATATATATATATATATATATATATATATATATATATATAAATGTAATAGTTTCTTGTCGTAGTTACGGTGCTTGTTCTCACTCATAATAATCATGACATTCTCATCTTCTATTGGTTCCTAGAGTTGTTTCTCATCTGTAAATCCTGGTTAGTGAACACTTAATCCCTGCACTGAAATCTCTGTGCAAGACATAATTTACGAATGTGGGCTGCGTGCCAAAATAATTGTGAGTGAAAAGATTAACATGAATGTGTAATATAGGGGAAAAGCTCTCGCAGTCGATTTATGGGTATACCACAATTCATAAATCTCTACAAAATATGGATTTTTCATAATAAATATAATTTAAACAAATTTAAATAAATATGCAACATTTAAATAAACTAATTCCTAACTAATGGCACATTTTGACTTGGCAAGATTTGCCCACTCTCCTTTGCAAAAGCACTCCAAATCTGGCATCTCCTGTGCACAGCCCTCTTCAGATCACCCCACAGACTTTCAATTGGATTCAGGTCTGGGCTCTGGCTGGGCCATTCCAAAACTTTAATCTTCTTCTGGTGAAGCCATTCCTTTGTTGATTTTGATGTATGCTTTGGGTCGTTGTCATGCTGAAAGATGAAGTTCCTCTTCATGTTCAGCTTTCTAGCAGAAGCCTAAAGGTTTTGTGCCAATATTGACTGGTATTTGGAACTGTTAATAATTAACAGTTATTAAATAATTCCCTCTATTTTAACTAAGGCCACAGTTCCAGCAGAAGAAAAACAGCCCCAAAGCATGATGCTGCCACCACCATGCTTCACTGTGGGTATGGTGTTCTTTTGGTGATGTGCAGTGTTGTTTTTGCGCAAAACATATCTTTTGGAATTATGGCCAAAAAGTTCAACCTTGGTTTCATCAGACCATAACACCTTTTCCCACATGCTTTTGGGAGACTTCAGATGTGTTTTTGCAAAATGTAGCCTTGGCTTGGATGTTTTTCTTCGTAAAAAAAAAGGCTTTCCTTTTGCCACTCTACCCCAAAGCCCAGACATATGAAGAATACGGGGTATTGTTGTCACATGTACCACACAGCCAGTACTTGCCAGATATTCCTGCAGCTCCTTTAATGTTGCTGTAGGCCTCTTGGTAGCCTCCCAGACCAGTTTTCTTCTCGTATTTTCATCAATTTTGAAGGGAGCTCCAGTACTTGGTAATGTCACTGTTGTGCCATATTTTCTCCACTTGATGATGACTGTCTTCACTGTGTTCCATGGTATATCTAGTGCCTTGGAAATTCTTTTGTACCCTTCTCCTGACTGATACCTTTTAACAATGAGATCCCTCTGATGCTTCGGAAGCTCTCTGTGGACCAGGAAAGACCAACTAGAGCGGCTGAACCTTATTTGGGGTTAATCAGAGGCACTTTAAATGTTGGCAGGTTTATGCTGACTCCTATTTAACATGATTTGGAATGTGACTGCTTAATTCTGAACACAGCTACATTTCCAGTTATAAGAGGGTGTGCAAACGTATGCAACCACATTATTTTTTTTTCTTCCCTCCACCTAAAAGATTTCAGTTTGTTTTTCAATTGAGTTGTACAGTTTATAGGTCACATTAAAGGTGGAAAAAGTTCTGAAATGATTTATCTTTGTCTAATTTTTTTTTAACCTGACACCTTACATCGTTCAATGCAATCACAGCTCTACAGAAATGTAAACTCCCCTCTCAAACACAACTTCAACCATTGTGTCATGGATCCCCCCAAGGTCCATCAGAGGCTACAAAAAAAATCTAATTAAAAACTGTAGCAGTAAGACTTTTTCCCGGCTTACTTATGCACTTAGTCAGAGTTACATTTTTCAAACACATATATTTATTTTTCATTGTACAGTGGCCCTTTAGACCATTGTCATTGTCATGATTACATTGTTTAGTGTCTAATATTACCAGTGGTTATGGACATGGCCAAGGGAGCATAACATTGTTGCATTGTGAATATGTATTATTGTGTGTGGTTATATGTTGTCCTTACATTGTTATTATGTATACTATATAGATGTTATTGAGAGAAAATGCATATAGTACAGGAGAATAACAGTAGAATACATGAGGATAATGTAAAAATACTCTGCATATAAGCTTAACTGCAGAACAGTGCATCCTCACAAATACAGGCCTTGATAAACAGCAGCCAAGACAGATGCATGCACTTCAGAGAGTCCTGAGCAAACACTTCAGATTAACATCAATGTGTTTTGCCCTAGCTAGCTATAGACATCTGGCATATTGTTTAGATATCTGATGAGTGTTATCTTTAGTGCTCTATAGCAACCAAGGCTGCTAGGCAGATTTGTTTCATCAACACACATACACAAAGGTACACAAGGGTGTGGTATGGGAGATTTATGAATATGTTAGTTCTATGATTCAATAAAGGTTCAGTTCGAGTTTCACATATTCACAGTGTGAGGCTGTTTCTGTGTTTGTATCCTGAATTGGGGAGTGATCTTTCCCTAGGCCACTAGTAACCTGGATCCAGTATACTTTGCCTGCACCTTTGGGTGTTGTCCTCTTCGGAAGCCATCTTTTGTGCCACAGAGAAGAAGAACTACACAATTCTGCTGGGGTAGGTTTGAACTAGGTTCATATCAAGCCCCATTGAAGAAGCAGATCTAAAAATTAGCCAATTAGAAGACTTTTGATCTAAAATTCCTTGCATTGTGGACTTGATCCTACCAAAATTGCAATTGTAATTTGTACATATATTTCATTTTTAATTAATTAAAACTAATTTAACTAAAAGGAACAATACATAGAATAATCATTAAAAAATCATTAGCAAATAATAACAATATGTAATGTCCAAAAATTAGGACCTCCATTCCCTTTCTACAGGACATCAGTTGCATTAATAAATACATTATATATCTCAACTGAAACCTCTACATGATTAAATTCCTCCATGACCCGTTACTCTTTTCCTAAACTCCATTCACTATGTAATCTTCCTTTCTACGCCTTTATGAACGGTGTGAATACATGAAAAATGTGGGTTCCAGACCTTGACTTCATTTTCATCAGGACATTCGGACCTTGGTGAATTGTATAAAAACATAATTGACTACCCCTGGGTTATACAAGGAGCTAGTCATTTACAGCCTTATTAAATTCTGATTCGGATAATTTAATAGGGCTCTATTTAAGCACATAGCATATTTTTTTGACAGAAGTTTTTAGTTAGTGAAGACCTTGCTTTTGGGTAGAAGTTCACTAACTAAAAACTTCTGTAAAGAAATATGCTATGGCCCTCATTCAATTGCGATTTGGGCAATTGAATAGTGCTCTAAATAAGCGCATAACATATTTTTTTAAAAAAAGATTTTAGTTAGTGAAAACCTTGTTTTTGGATAGATGTTTAGTAACTAAAAACTTCTTAAAAAAATATGTTATGTGCTTATTTAGACCCCTATTCAATTGGCCAAATTGCAATTGAATGAGGGCCTATGTGCTTATGTAGAGCCCCATTCAATTCCCCCGAATTGCAATTTAATAAGGCTGTTTTAACTGAAATGTATATTCTTAACAGCTTTGTAAGGAAGTCCAAAAAATTTCAGTGATAAACTATAAAAATATAGTTTATATATCAATTATCTGTAACGCTATAAATAGTTTATAAGCCATTGTATAATGTATTCACCGATCCCTACCGCTTTCTTGCTTCACTTACAGTTTTCTACCATTACAAAAGATTACAAAATTAATACAATTCAAAATGACCCAGTAGCCCCCAGGTTTTGGAGAAGTGTTATCATTTAGTACATTTTGCTACAATTTCCTCCTATTTTCTTAAACTGCAAAAGCAAAGAATTACAAAGTGTTGTCAATAACTAACTGAGTTATGTTATCTTTTTGAATCCTTGATGTTCCTTAGAACAATGTACGCTAAACCTTTCAAAGAGAACAGCAGGAAAATACAGGGTTTGTGTTTTATGCACTACATCAATAAATGTTATAGTTTACAAATGTAATGCAGTGGTGTGGAATAATGTATTTATTTTAAAGGATAACTACATTTTTTCACACTGTGAAAGCCACAATGGAGTTATTAAGAAAGAGTTGAAATATATAAAACAGAAATGGTTCATTATCCGGATATCCTTATGTTGTAACATATTTCATCATTACAGAGAGCACTTTGTAAATCCAAATAAATATATATTATAGCAGAACTATAAATCAGAATTATTTACTAATTTAATGATAGTTTGTTTGAGGATTTTATCCAAGTGAACTAAGAAGACACAGCTGAGGGTAAATAAGTTGTACATATTTAGGGAGATGTCTTTAATGTGTCTGTAAATGGCTTTTATTCAGTAAAATTTTAAAATAATAACTGATCATGACGTTTATATTATGCTCCTTTTTATTTTTGATGGTAAAAACATTTGTAAAAGGAGAAGCCTTATTGTGAAATTTTGTAGATACATTTAAATAACCATTGTTTTTTGGAAATACATTTAAAATTCAACAACCCAAAAGAAAGAAACTGTTTTAAAAAATAAGAAAATACAGTTATTATTTATGTAACAACCAAAAAAAATGGTATAAACCTGTAAACAGAAAAGATATCGGGTATGTACTAAAATGAGGAAGCAATTTGAAGCATATTAATGAGAGATTCTCTGCTTTTTGCAGATACAAGCTTTGCCATATGTATTTATGGTATATAGAAGTTTCCCTGCGTTTAACTTATTCAAATGTAACACTTGCTGCCTTCATCTTAAAACATACATTACCTTGATTCACTCAGATTTATTTTATTTAAAAGAATGGTTTTCACACCCACAGAGGTGCCTACATAGGCACCTGGTACTAGGCAATAGAAACACTGCAATCAAATACGAGTTTTAACTAAAATACTAATAGCAGAACAATGCAGAAATCCACATAGAAATGGCTGAGCTCCTCCTTGCATCCTTGTAGTGGGGACTACACATCCCATGAGGCTTTCCAGAAATTTACTTCCCAGACATTGCAAAAATGTTATAGCTGCCTATGATTGGCCAAAACAAATTATGTATTTTATGCTAATTTAGCTAGGGATTCCTTGTCAAAATCAACTGCCATAAAAACCGACTAAAAACTTGCAAACTTGCAAACTCTAGGGTAAGTTTATTAGTATTTATTTTGGAACTTTTTCATGCAAAAAATATTTTTATACACCACTGATTCTCCTCTATCAGATGCATTCATAATCCATGAAACTTTAATATGCCTGTAAAGGTATATATACATTTCCTGGGTTTCAAATGTTTGGTAAGAAACAGGCAGTGATTATCAGAAAAATATGTGTTTTATAGAAAATGTTAGGGTACTTACAAAGTTAAATGCAGGAGAGTAAATACCAGCTTTGCAATCCCATAGGAAGGTTACATAACCAAAGTACACACACAGGAACACAGCCAGATACAGATTTTGACCTTTTGGGTAGAGACCACAGGAAGTACTTGGTCCTGGGTGGAATCACATGATTGGGTGGGGTCTGAACTCACAGCTGAATCAAAGCACAATGATAGAGAGAGAGACTACATATCCCAGGCTGCTTTGCAAAACAGGAACCCCAGAATATGATACAAATGTATCCACTAACCTCTGCTCTCTCCTGATTGGCTAAAACTATTTATGAATTGTATGCTAATCTTAGCAGAGATTTTCAGGGGTGTCAACTAACAAAAGTTGCAGATTTCAAACTAAACATTTTTAGCAAACATTAGGGTGAGTTTGTAATTGTTTTAGTATTTTTTCAAGCAAAGAAATGTTTTCATACACTACTGATTCTCCTCTATCAGATGCATTCACAATCCAGGGCACTTAGATATGCCTTTAAGATTTTATTTTTATAACAAGGACGAAAAACTTCAAAAGCACATTGGATTACAAATGCCAAAGTGAATCATTTAGATAATATTACTTGAGAAAAATTGGGAGTAAAAGATCTGCAACACTATATATGATAGTGAAGCTATTAAACTATGTTCAAATCTCATTATAGTGATAGGTAACTTTTCATGCAAATCATCAAATATAGTATATGTCATCATGTGGGTAAAATGCCCTGGAGTATTATATCTAGGTGAAATAGGACAAACTTTAGTGGGATATTGATTTTACTAGGTATATAATATACCTGTTTATCTATTTACGTTTATGTACTTTATTTCATTAAGAAGTGCTTTTAAGATCTGTGCCTAAAATCAAACAGTCTCTGTATTTTTCTGACCATTGTAGCGTATGCAGACACATACTTTGAAGGACTGAATGTCCTGTATAGTGTCCTAGCCTATCAGGGACGACATCTCAGCTGCACAGGAAATACCAGTCAATATTGGCACAAAACCTTCAGGCTTCTGCTAGAAAGCTGAACATGAAGAGGAATTTCATCTTTCAGCATGACAATGACCCAAAGCATACATCCAAATCAACAAAGGAATGGCTTCACCAGAAGAAGATTAAAGTTTTGGAATGGCCCAGCCAGAGCCGAGACCTGAATCCAATTGAAAATCTGTGTGGTGATCTGAAGAGGGCTGTGCACAGGAGATGCCAGATTTGGAGTGCTTTTGCAAAGGAGAGTCAAAATGTGCCATTAGTTAGGAATTAGTTTATTTAAATGTTGCATATTTATTTAAATTTGTTTAAATTATATTTATTATGAAAAATCCATATTTTGTAGAGATTTATGACTCTGCATATTTATGCACGTGGAGCATTGCTATATGAAATTATAAAATTACAAGAATGTCTTTATTCTTCCTCCCATCTGAATATCATGCCCCAATGAAGGGACTGAATGCATAGGGTATTAAGTGTTCCTTTGGAGGAACCCCTTACTATAGCCCCCATGCTAATCGAGTGGTGTAAATTATGGTATACCCATAAATCGACTGCGAGAGCTTTTCCCCTATATTACACATTCATGTTAATCTTTTCACTCACAATTATTTTGGCACCCAGCCCACATTCGTAAATTATGTCTTGCACAGAGATTTCAGTGCAGGGATTAAGTGTTCACTAACCAGGATTTACAGATGAGAAACAACTCTAGGAACCA